>CM026161.1:13694773-13798418 GCA_014825975.1 Bombus haemorrhoidalis
AAAATGGAAATACACTAACTATTATTCGCATTTCTAATTTTGCACCGTCTTCAAGAATTAATATGCCTGATATGAAATAGTCAAACAATAAAGAACAAATGAAATAGAAATTGAGATAGAATTGATTGTAAAATACATCGAAATAAAAAAAATTCTTTTATTTCACATTTTTTAGTGAACCGATCGATGTTACAGGGTCAATGTAAAATGGTCATTAATAGGGCGGTCATGTGTTCCAATTTTTAATTATTATTAATTATTAAAAAATTACATAGACTGTATGCGCATGGCAATAAAGAATAAACCACCTGTACTTCGTCATCGATATTATATCAGGTTGTTCGGAAAGTTTCTTTCGTTTTATCAAGAAATAATAGACGTTACGTCGGCCCACTCTCTACCTAAGCCAGGCTACTACACCGCGGACAAGATGGTCCAGATCCAAATGTCTACACATCCTTATTGCATACTCTCTATAGTCTTAAGAAGGTTCTAGCTAAAGTCCTTCAGACCGAACAAAGATCTTTTTACTAAAGCGTTTTCTAAAGTTTATTGTTTACTACGAGAAGTAATTTTTTCTCGCGTATGATGCTATGATAGCAACTTTTTATCGAGAGCGGCTAAGACTCTTCCTAGTACACCAATCTTCTTATTATCCTATCAGAAGCAATATCTACTGCCCTCACTTTCCTAGCCAAAATCGTCATCAACAAATCCGATGATCCTGTGTGCTAGACACACCCATCGCTAGCTTCCCTCCGACACAGCGTCGTCACTAAACTTCACTTATCCTTGATCGTTGGAATAGTCAACGTGTCTGTAGCGGGTCTCTGCCCTTAAATCAATCACTTACTTAACTTGTACCTACGCACCAGCGTAACTATCTTCTCTACAAAGTTGTTGGAATAAACATTAATTTACACGTGCTAATTCAGAGTATACTCAATTAAACCACCCCTTATCGTAACAGAAATAAGGAGATCGATCGGTTCGTGGCGTCGATTATCTAATCGTAACGGGAATTTACTTGACCGCGTCTTCACTTGAGATCGCGTCTCTCCGCGAACGATCGATTAAACAATAGACGCACAATGTTTCTGGCTTATATTATTTTGTCGAATTACGTACGGTGCATTTTGTTCTGTTTTGATAAACACCGCGACATTTCACAGACTTGCTTTCACGTTTGTACGAAGGTGCACTGTTGTGAAAGACACGTTTGCGAAAGACACTTCTCGGACAACCTAATACTTTGACCAGTGATAGAGAAGGACATTTTTATAACTTAATAGTATGTTATATATCATTTTGCAAAGGAAGTAGACTTATGGACGAAAATGAATCCACAGAACAACGTTTGCTGCGATGCAAACACGAGTTGGAGATTATACTGAGAAACGCAATTTCAAAGCGCTCGTACAGAGTGCTGCTTTGTAATCATATCGATATCAGTCCAATATTCACAGAGGAATCACTGAATTAAATGAAACTGATGAACGACAAATTCCATGCAATTGCGAATAGTTAACAATGAACTTGAAATTGAGAAATTTTGCAAACGGAACCGAGCAGTAGACTATTCCTGGAAGATGCAAAAGGTTTCGTTTCGATAGCTCAATCCAATTCTAAATAATCGACAAACATACATAAAAATTGGAATTTTGCAAAAAATAGTTTACAAAAAGCGAATGCAATAAAATGTTGTAAATGGATCAGCGGGACAACATGCTCTACGAGAGGCAAAAGAATCGTTTTGATTGGTCGAGCGGTTTCGAAGAAATCAACGAACATACGCGAGATCGATGCGAGAAATATTAGTTAAAAAAAAAAAAAAAAATTGTTTACGATGACCAAATCGAAAAGTTCTTTTTAACCGGACCAACCGGAAAACATACCCTACAACATGCATAATAAATCATGCCGATTGGTCATGCCGTTTCGGAGAAATTATCGAACATACATAAAAAAAAAGATGAAAAATATGTATACATGGTGAAACACAAATATTTTCCTCCTTTTCCGAAGTTGGTATAGTGAAATGTTGCATTAATCCAACGCTCGTTTTTAATGGGTGACCGATTTTCAAAATTGGAGATGAACCGGAAATAGAATTTGGAATATAGAGCAACGATAACGGATTACGATCGTATGTTACGATCACAGTTATTCGAATTTGTTCCACTATGTTAGATTAGAAAGTGTTGTAGAGATTCATACAGGGACAAAAACAAAATAATAATAGAAAGCCAGACTATAATTCTTGCTATCTTTCAAGAATGTCTATTTCACTATCATTGAAATATATGTCAGCGTATTCTTCTTCGAAAGACATTCTTGAAACAGTATCCTATTTATTTCGTTCCAGAATTCTTATCGAGTAGTCGGCAGCACTTCCGGTGTCCTAGAAAACGTAGAAAGTTTCTGATTTTAAAAAGTTTAAAAAGTTGAAATTCGGAATTGCAAAGACCTTTGCATCGCGAATATTTTTCGCTAATGTTTCTCAAGGAATAAACTGGGTGGCTCTAATGTTAGGTTGGTGCATGTGAAATCTGATTTTTTCAAGTAAAACTTTCACCAAATCTCTTTAATGTGGTTGATATTTGACAAAAAATACAATTTGATATTTACAAATGTTTACGAACTTGTGAATAAATGAGTTTTATTGATTCAAACTATCAAACTCGAATTTCAAAGATACGAAACTTCTCATGTGTTAAAGTAATAACTCGATTGCTCAAAGAACTCGAAGAAATCTTGCGTTCTCAATGTCTACAAGCGTCTCAAAACATCTCTAAAAGCGTCGTTCGATCAGGAAACGATCGGAAAATGGAGCTGTGAGCGAGAACGATTACAAACATGATTCGTTTGTATCTTCGCGGTGTAACTGGCCATAAAATGTAAACAACTTTTCGCATCGTAATCAGCCGAGGAAAAAGCAAGCAAGGCGAAAACCAGAAGATTAAACAGAAAGGAAGATGGGGGATGGAGAAGGAGAGGAACGGTCGCTCAAGCTCTTAGATGAATTCATATTCCACAGAATACGTATTTCAAAGCCGATTCCGGCGACAATAACAGCGAAAAGGAGCATTGCCTATCGATAGGACAGGAAAATATCGAGTGAATTTGTGCGATATTCGAGCCACTGTGGATCTACTGACAATATGAAATGGTCAAAGACTAAAAAGAAAACACTCCACTGACCTCACTAAAGAAATAAAATAATCAAACTCGAAGATGGTATCCCGCTGGGGATAGCCATCCACGTGTTATTTAGCAATTAAATTAGAAAAATTTTCCAGATGTCCAGCTGGCCAAATTGCAAAGTACAAATTAAATAATAATAATAATAAAAAAAAGAAATGGCCAGGGATTTTTTACACGATAATTTGTAGAGGATTTGTGTAGAGGATGGTTGATTGTGAGATTTATAAGACGAGATTGCTCGTTGTTGAAACCGTCAAGTATATTTAAAATAATAAATAAACAAATATACAGAAACTATTGGCTAAAGACAGTGTAAATCGCTCGTTGATAACTGATCGATACTCGTAGATTCGCGCTACTAACTGATTACTGATAGACAACTGGACTGATAACTCTTACGATCGCGTTCGATTATTTATACTGGTGGGGGTGTTATTTAGTCGTGCTATTTAGTCGTCGACAAGAAGGTAACGTCAACTAACGTTTAATGCAACTGACAATAAGCTCCACTCTCGGCTAACCTGCTGTGTGCGGCAATACTGGCACGCGAGAGGATTAAAGTTGTTGGAAAAGTAAATTAACAATATAAAATGATTTATGCAAATCTCAATTTCAATGTTGATAATTGACTGACGGGTGTGAGATTCTTCCGTTGACAAAATGGTGATTCTCCGATAGACAAAACGGTAACTAACTTTTCGATAGACGAATGCTAATTAATTTACTCGATAATCGAACGGTAATTATTCTCATACTGACTTCTCTGAGTCGCTACATTTACATCCGTCGAAGCTGAAAAAACGTCGGTTTCTTTCCTTTGAAAGCGTTGGGGAATATCTCCAACGTTTGTTCAACTGCCAACTTTGTTTACAATTTAAATTGTCTTAATATCGTTATAAAGACAGAATATAAAAACATAGATGAGTTTTCGCAATATGTAGCTTTTAGCTGCTTTAACTGCCTTTCGCTTCAAGTATTGTAAACACGGTTTCGAATAAATATTTTAAATTACCTCGGTTTAGGAGCATTTATCATTTTTACCTTCGCACTATGGATCGCGCGGGTCGCGGGACGTGACGGGGCAAAGTGGGAAAATTCAAATTCGTCTTTGTTCGACGCTTGCACGTAGCGGCGACATTGTTTTACCTGCAGTTTATTTATTATTACATTACGTGCATCCTAACGATATTGATACTCCGAGGCAAAACAACAACATGGTTTGAATTGTTCTCTAGCTCATGCGCCGCTACAAATTTATCGTATTAATAATGTTAGTAAATTGACAAAATATAATTTGTAGCTATATTTTGCAGTTGTATATCCAATAAGATAATCAACGTCCTGTAATATTTTTTAACTGCAGTAGAATTTATTCAGACTGAAAAGTAATATTAGATCAGCCCGTGTCTGCTGCTGAAAATATTCGTGTCTTTTTCTCACTGTCCATTCTATGGATGTTCGAACAGCGGTTTGATAATTGCGAAAGAGTTATTTTCTATATCATAGATTTGCTGATGAAAATTTCTTCCAAACGCTTTAGCTTAAAAGAGTAAATCTCCTATCTCCGTAACTTAATTCAGAATAAACGGAGATGAATGGAAGAAACGTAGCAATTAGCTAGTGCAATTTACAGTATACCTTGTCAAAACATCATCTGCTATAATTCTGTTGCAATAAATTATCCAACAGCCACTTATGATTTGCCTTGGGCGCAATAATCATTCATAACATCAAGTTGGAATAAGTCGCGTTACGTGGAATAATGTCGAACACTTCTCTTTAAACCTGAAGACTTGTGGAACTCTGGGAAGCTCTGTATTCATTGTGAATTCCGCAATCGGAAACGGTCGCATGTAGTTTATTGTATTTCCTGAGCGCCATTTAAGCTCGTTTGCAGTCGATTAATTAACAAATCCCGTTTGAATTCCATAGGACATTTGCATAAAACGTTGTTCGTTTAATGGCGTATAATTTTACCGCGTTTTCGGGAATGATAGCCACGGACCGATTATCGAGTGTGATTGGTTGGACGCGTTTGGCGCGATGTCAACAGGCCGTTGTTATTTGATCGATTGGTTCAGCCATACGCGCTACCATAAAATCGTATCTCTTTCAAAAGGAAAATTCCATCGTCAATGTTATTGTTTTACAATGAACTATGGACAATGGTCCATAAAAGGGTGAGACGTTTGGAATTTACCAAAAAGGTAACGCGAGTCCATGTTGGAAAAAATGGTAAAATGTTTTTACGCTTGAAACCTTACCGTTTGAAATTTCACATTATTTAATTTTAACATTTCAATCTAACAGATTGAATTGAAAAATTTTATATCGGAATTTATATGTAAAAAATCTTGTCGAGCTGACTTTTCTCTTTCGTGTTTCTGAGGTAAATGCTGAGTCACCTTGCCCGTGGCTAGATGATTCTAAGGTTTGCTTATCACACGCGCCGCGAGACACCATGACATCGGGTCGTCAGCCACACGTTCGTCGCCACGTCACCCATATCTGTGTGACGGGTATACTTCCGTGCGGCCCCGTTATCCAAGTACGGATGACGTTCTTCTTGATCGAGTTAATTAAGTATAGGATATTATATATAGAATATACAACATAAAAATATTAAAAATATACTATACCATACTTTTTATTAATTTATATTCTGGATAAAATATTACATTATGTTACATCGCATGCTATTTGTTAAAACATTCCAAACACATTTAGGGCGATTTTGGGTACTTCGAACAACAGTCGTAGACTTCGTCATCACTACTCTCCTCACTTTCAAATATATTTTCACGCTGTTTGCTGAACATTTTGAGGATGAAAAAATCACCGATGCTACTCGACTTAATGAAAGATCTGAGATATCTGCCATAAGATCCCTCGGAATATCCTAGCTGGAAAGCTTACCGCTTTCTCCATTTCAGAACTAAATAATCTTTTCTTTACAATGAATCGAAGGCGATAAACAATGAATTCCCGCTTGTCGCTCTATTTACGTTTGGGCCTTGCAGGAAACAGCCGAATCACGAACGTTGTTATAGACGGCATCAACAAGATGACCTGTGGGTACGAGCGAAGATTCCTGAGTCCAGCACCCCATATATTTGGCATCCAAATGATGCATATACAAGTGCTATCTGTAGTCAATAATATATTTTTTGTTATCGGCAGAACATTTTCTCTTGATTCTATCGACATATTGGATTAATCACTTCTTAACTCCTTTGGCCTACACGCTATCTGCCGATCGCGCGAGCCACAGTAAGCAAGAAGATCGCGCGCCGTGCCATTCATCTGTTCAGCCGCGTGCCCGAACTGGCGCAAGATGTATACTTCTTATGACATGTATCTTTGGGGGCTATGAAAGGAATTGTGAAATAATAAACAACTTTTGAGGACAAATAGTGTTTTTAAGACGTCTAGGACGTAATCCTGATCAATTGATCGGTTAATAATGTCACGTCCCGCGATGCGTAGCGCGAAAGTAAAATTGGTAAATTCTCTTAAACCGAGGTAATTCAAAACGTTTATTCGAAACCGTGTTTACAGTATTCGACGTGAAAGGCAGTTAAAGCCGCTAAAAGCGATATCTTGCGAAAACTGGCCCAACTATGTTTTTATATTCTGTCCTTATAACGATATTAAGACAATTTAAATTGTAATCAAAATCGGCAGTCGAACGAACGTTGGGGATCTTCCCAAACATTTTCAAAAGAAAGACCCCGACGTTTTTTCATCTCCGACGGATATAAATGTAACGACCCAGAGAAGTGAGTAAGAGAATAATTACCGTTCGGTTGTCGAGTAAATTAATTAGCATTCGTCCATCGAAGAGTCAGTTTTCAATTCGTCTATCGAAGAGTTAATTATCGTTTTGTCTATCGAAGAATCGTCATTTGTCAACCGAGGAATTTCATATTCGTCAGTCAATTGTCAATATCGGGATCGAGTAAGATTTGCATAGATCATTTTATATTGTTAATTTACTTTCGAACAACTTTAATCCTCTCCCGTGTCAGTATTCTCGCACACAGCAGGTTAGCCGAAAGCGAAGCTTATTGCCAGTTGCATTAAACGTCAGTTGACGCTACCTTCTCGTCGGCAATTGAATAGAACGTAACAAACAAAAACAATTTATTATCTCAAAGTGGATAACGAAACACTAGCAATTTGTAAATTACCACGAGTCTCGCTCATGGTTACAAGCCAAGGGGTTGAAGTTACGCATTCTTGAAACATCAAAACGTTTCACGCAATTTATTTCAAACATCCAAACGATCGTATACTATTTCGTGCTAAAAAATCTGTTAAATCCATTGACAGTGAAACGATATTTCATGTACGGTTCTTACAAGAATTATTGTTATTTAAGACTTAGGAAGACTTTTGTACAGCAATCACGAACACTGTGAGTATTTCTCGCGCGCGTTTCCATTCAGTGACAGTACTTCGGTGAATTGGACTGCCGAAACGAAAGAATTAAAAATCAATTTGATAGAAACAATCAAATAAGAGCACTTTAATTATGCTCACCGTAACTGCTAAAATCCGTCGCCAAACCTAATCTAGTTGCTATCAATAGATTCGATGAATGTTACCTGTATAGAATTAAACATATTTGGCTGGCTAAATTGAAATACTTGAACTAAAAAATCTAAAAAATAGGTTTATTTAAATCTAAATAATTGCTTAACAAACCGATGCACGAAAAAATTTGCAAAAGTTTCTTGAAATTATTTAATGAAACTATAGAAACGCTGCCTACTCTCCAGTTATGACGAGTATTGGATACGTTGTAGAAATTAATATTTTAAATCGGTGTAGTGGTATCGGCAGTTTTCCGCGGATATCTCAGAAACTAAGCGTATTCAGCTTTCATATATACAGCAAAAAGTTGTTAAAAATACCGACTTCTACAGCATATCTAGAAATTATCGAAATTGGAGGGTGGCCAGTGTTTCTACAGTTTCACCAATTATTTAATTTTAATATTTGAGTTTAACTTTGTGAACTTAAATATTTTAATTTTGTCAATATTTGTATTTAACCAATTAACCAGATAACTCCGTTTGACGAGTATATACGTCAAACAAAAACTTTATTTCGATGCGTTCGACGTGTACACTTGTCGTTTCTTGTATTTATTTGCGCACTCCATGATCTTACCCCATGAGAGATTTCTTAAACTAAATTCAGCAGTTAACACATTGTCCACCGGCAATTTTACTCAGAATTTATCTCATGTCACTAGCTATTATTTCATAATTGGATGTGGAAGCAAAAGAATATAAATGAACTTTAATAAATTTTATTTATTATTCAATTTTTAATATTTCTTTTTCGTGTGATAAATAACAATCACCTACGATATTTTCTGGTTTGGTCTACCAATATCAGTAATCCAAGAAACTTTTTTATTTCATTAGTGGTAACTTCCGTCCATGGTACCGTTTTTTGCAGAGATTTTACGTAACTCTTTCATTTGACAGTGGTACAAATTGGTTTGCGTAACGACTAAATCAAAAAAACCACTGTCAAAGAGTAAAGCCGTTACCTCACTGATAATCGACGCATCACCAAGTTCAATAGTTGCACCGGGATTATTTAAATAATTCTATAGGTTTGGTGTGATATCATGTTCGTTGTACTCTTCTTCCAATTCGTCGTCACTATCTGATTCTATTATATTCCTTTTTTGATATTTTGATAGTCAAATATCAGATTCGCTATCTTCTGATACAGTATCATTTTCCAAGTCACCACAATTTGATTCACAATCACTTGAACAACCAGATAAAACATCCGTACGTTCCGTCATCGTTGATATTTTTCTTACAACAAAGCGCGCAACATGACGGGTCTTATAAGCGAGAGACACAGCTTGAATGATCGTTAAAAATTAATACATCGATACTCCATTGATTTCCTAGGAAAATAATTTGAATGTCTGTATTTAAATTTACATATGTTGGTAATAGAACTAAAGTGAAAGACAGGCATTTAAAATTAATTCAAATATCCTCTTTTTAAGTTAATAAAAATAATTATAGTTATTTATTCATAGATTTGTTGTCCATGGAGGTAGACTACGCTGATTATTTACAACTATGAAAAATAACAAAATAAGAAATGAAACAAATGATCCTCGCGTAAAATTATTAAACACCTTAATTTCCCTTTAGCCTAATAGTAGCCTAGTACACTTTAGTTTACTAGTAAGACGTGAATATTTCATTTGGATCGATCAAAATGTGGAATATTTGAATTTAAAGATTCTACTCAAACTTAAACAATTACTCGTCAGATTTTCGTATTTTATTGTATTATGACGCTCGTCACGTACGATATAAAACAAAGTTCCCAGTTAGGGGATAGGTAAATGGAAGAAAAAAGATAGTCGCAGAAGGTTCGTTGAAAAGCAGGGCGAAGGGAACGAGAATCGTAAGCCGGTCTTTCTCGAACGCTTAGCGTGAAATTGCACGGCGTATTCATTCGCGAACGATTCAGCTCTCAGGAGAGAAGGGGCTTCCCGATTCCTTGTCGCGAAATGATTAACTTTCGACGAGATTCCGCTTAATTCCACGACTGTCTGTTAGAAACAATGCGAAGCTTCTTTTTCTCTCGGGAAACCGGGCTATTCCTTTACTGAGAAATCCGTGATTTATGAGGCAATAACGAAAGATATTTCCTGTGTCGCGATTCAGGTGACGTGGGTGCAGCAGCCAAGCAAGGACTCGTTTCGACTACTCACAGTTGGTAGGATCCTGTACAGTGCGGATCAGCGGATCAGCCTCAACTTCCGGTAAGTGAAATCAACAAAATACGCGAGATATTTGTATAGATATGATAATTAGGACATGAAAATTGACATTGGTACCGATGTCGATACAGGATATGAAACATGGTAAAATCATAATATACATAGTTCGAACAGGGCCGGCGCAAGGCAGGTTCGACGCGTTCGACGGAACCCGACCCCGCGGTCTGCGAAGATCCTTTAAAAAACATCGATTTCGATTAACTACAGAATGATGATTCCGTAAACGCGAGATATATTCCAGACAAGATTCCATAAGATGCAAGACATTTTTTTAGTAGCGATAATTCAGTTTAAAGGAGTGAGAAAAATCATCAAAGTTCAGTGTAACTCCGTAAAGTCCTCGTATCCTGGAAACTATCGTAGATAAAAAAGTCCAGGCGCTTTCAGAGAAATGTGCTTTTCAGAGAAATTAAACTGCATCGATAGCTTTTTGCAAAAGTCATACATGGTTACAGATTTTGTACTTTCAGTGGCTTTTTCGCCCCTTGAAAGCGAATTATGGATGAGAAAAAATATTACTTGGATTTGTTTAAAAAACTGCTTATAAAAAGTGTATGATATGTAACAGCATTTGTAAATAAATAATTCCTCGTTGTAAAATTTAAGTGTAGGCCCCGCAAAAGGTCACGCCGTGAACCTGTCAAAGAACAAATTCATAGGGTAGGAGTTCGTTGAGTTTCTCCAGTATTTGTCATTTTTCTCATATGATAATATCAGTTCGTGTTGTAGAACCGGCAGGATTCATTTTATTAAACAATTAACTAGACTTTTAGTAAAATAACTAAATGTTATAATTGAATTTGTACTTGAAAATTTGAATCTCGGTTCAAATTTAAAAATTCGATCTTTCAAAGTTATATTATACATTTTCGCTATTAATTATTTAATAAACAAAAATCAAATTAATCGCATCGACAAACTGAGGAAAAGCGTATGCATTGAAAGTATAAAAATTGTCATGTCAGAGATATCAAGAATATTTTGCATTCGTATAGAAAAAAGACAACATTTCTACGATTTCAAAATGTGATTGAACTCGTTACTAGTATCGATAGAAATTTCTATTTTTATCGATTTCCGTGTCACGAAACGCTATAAAGTCGTATAGCTCGATATTTCTCGCTTTTGTAGGCACGCTATAAAAGTCGAATACATCTAAAAATCGCATAACGATATATGAACGAATGAAGTTTTCATTTTTTGATCTCACAGATACCCGAGCAATTGGAGATTACAAATCCAGTACGCAACTACGCGGGATTCCGGCTTGTACAAGTGTCAAGTTGCAACGCATCCGCCGCTGGTTAAAACGATTAACGTCGTCGTCACGGGTGAGTGATGTTTTGAAACTGTAGCCGCGATTAACCGCCATTGTTTTGCTTTAAAATTTCCTTTCTCGTTCGTATGGCGCGAGACAATACGCTGTTAAATTGTATCTTGAACGTGACATGGGTAAAAAAAAAAAAATGCCACAAGGTACAAGAATATCTTTTATCTATTCTATCACATTATGATCATCTCCCATGATTTATTGAATTAAATGAAACAGTAGAAAGTCTCAACCAAACATATTGCCAAGCTACCCTTCCTCTAAACACAAACACCTTTTCCAATAAAGGAAAATCTTTTCATAAAACCTTCCTGTTCAACCCTCCACAGGGTTCTTCCTATCATCTTCTATGAATCTTCGCCAAATAAGTGCAACATAATTAAGACTCTTGTAAAGATCCAAAGAACCCCATCCAATGTACTTCCTGTATCCACTTACCCCATCCATTCGTCATGTAATCTCGAAGAAAACAATCGGAAGGTAAAAGTAAACAAAAGCACGTGCGCTCGATTCTATTCTCGTAGGAACGAGATGAAGGGAAGCATTCTTCCTCTCATCGACTTGTTTTATTTTAGCCCACGATTCATAACGAAGGATTGCAGGACAGCATCCTATCCGCGTTAACCAATTAAGGAGCATTGCGTTCAACGCAACATTTCATTTACGATCTTTCCAAACAATTTACCTTATTAAGATTTGTTCATTAACATGGTAATCATGGAAGGAAAGTCGCTCGATACTTTTTTCCTCACTACTGCTTTCACCTGGATTTTATAATTTTATAAAATTTATTCACCTGCGCTAGAAGGACTTGCCACGTGCGTCCAGATGCTTTTGTTTTTGTTGAAATATTTCAGAATAGATTATTAATAAATAAAAGACTGTTGTTGCCGTGAGTATTTATCCATATCCGTGTGAAATTCTTTATGTTAAACCCCCAAAACGCGCTGAGGCGTTGCTTAACGCTGGAACTTAACACCGGTCAAATTGACCGATTTTACAGTTTTATTTTAAAATTCTTACTTCATGTTGTATTTTCTTCCGCAATGATGTAATGACTTTCGAACGATAACTTAAAGAATGATATAATGAATTTTATTTTGTTTTGATGTATTCAAACTGAAAATAATTTTGTATCAAGGCTACTTATGCCAAAAAATGGTCCTGCAATCTATTTATCGAACCCCAATTAAACAGTTTCTTCGTTTTGTACAACTTCCACGCGTTTTTTACATTTTTACTGCGTATCAGTTATCAGGAAAATTCCGGATTCATCGCTAGACGCTGGCGCTACAATTTTATAAATGTGTCAACCTTCCTTTAGGTCGATCATGATCCCAGATGTATTAATAATACCAAAAATGTACTACATAACATGGAATTCCTTCTTTAAGAAAGTAATAAATCAATAAATATAAAAATATTCTATTTTACGTATTTTTTAAAGACCAGTCATTTTGACTGCTTTGGTAGAAATACCTGAGTGTTAAAAGATTGCACTCGCAGACGCGGTGAAGCGTGTTATATTGTAACACAGGGCACGCGCAACTGAGTTTATTGGTAGCGCAAGTGGTTAAAGAAATTGCATTGACAAAATTTTTCTGATTTTGTAGTATGTAATAACTTACAACAATCTAAATTCATACGATTTATGATATTAAATTAATATAATTGATAATAATTTAATAAATGTAAAATAAAAGTAATTTTTAAAATTATAGTTAATTGTTACTTAATCTATAGTGGGTTTCGTTAGAGGGAGAAAGATGACGAGGGAGGAAAAAAAACTTGACCGAGTCGGAAGAATGGTTCTCAGTTTCCGAGCGACATTCGAGACGAAGAAAGGGACGTAGCGGGTCACACAAAGGAGCAAAGGGTTACAGAGCAGGTTTCGCGTGTCCCAATCCCCTTACGTCGCCAATTCGGTGCAATGGAAACCCGCATTTCGTCGGCTAAAGCGCCTCGTGGCCGGTAATCTGATCTGATCCGAAGAGGGGCCTGGTCGGTGAACAAAAGCCGCCGTAAGGACGAAGTAGGGCAGAACAAACCCGGATAGACTGACATTGTTACACGACTCCTTCTTCTCCCTTTTCTCTGTCTTCGTTCGACCATCTGGCGTCCCTGTTGCTCTTCCTAAATCGTCAAGCCCGACGTTTTGTCGTACCGCTGGAATTTCTTTGACCTCTCTTGCACCAAGAGCGGTCTTTTTGGCCCTCCTAGGTATCTATACACAAGAAATATCTAACACGGGGTGAAATCGATATGGGACACGCTCGTTGACTCGTCTCGATCAAATAAGTTTCACGGGAAATGATTTCTACGGGGATGATTGATAGGGCTTTCTGATGGAACATAGTTTCGCGAACGATGCCATAGATAGAAGTACTTAATTTAGCAGGAACCAGGGAAAGAGTTTCTTTTTTATTTGGTAGAATTTTTATAATCAGTTCTCATTGAGAATTAGAAGTAAATTATCTTGCCGTGGTACTGTAACTTGGATTATAAGACTTTATAGTATGTTTGATCCTAGTTGAATCTAATGCCTGAATCTTGTTGAAGTGATCACCATTTCTAGGAAAACTCTACATCTGGTCTCTTAGTTTTCTCAAGCACCGAAGCCATCCACAGCGTATAGAAAAAAGACTAGGTCGCAGGCAGACCATAAACTGTAGACAGACTATGATGACTTCAGGGTTTTCAGTCATAGGGTAGCACTGCCAGCGTGCGGATCTGGACCAGCTCAAATTATATTCCTACTTGTATTTACACTTCTGTATAAAAATATATTTTCTACTTTGCAATTTATCCACGCGTTTCTTTGTTCACATACATCTAATAACCTCGACAAATCTGAAGGGTAATGTCTGTGAAAAGAGTCCTCACGGAGATTTCTTTGATCATCTTGTTCTGTGTAACTTTTATTTTTCTTTACGATTTCTGTCTGTCGAGTTTCCATATCTCTTAACACGTTGACTTGAGTTCTCAAGGAAATCTCTGTCAAACCACTCGTGCCACAGTACCAAGGTACTCTCATCGATATTTTGATGATGCGAGTCGCTCACGCGTTGGTCTCAAGAATGATCTCTCGTTTCGTTTCTTCGCAACATTAAAATCAGTAGCTGTTGTCGAATATAATGAAGGGAAGTTTGGTATGGATTATTCCGACCAAATGGTTTCTTACGCCACCACAATTGGAAAAGGTATCAGATGGTACAGAAAACTTGGCGTTCAACTCCTTCTGGCAATTTCTGTTGTAAACGCTTTTGACTGGGCAATTTCACAAATTTAGTATGGAAATAATATTTTTATAAAACGATAAAACATGACATAAGATTTTATCATTTGTTTAGAGAATGAAAGAAAGTCGAACCATAACAGAAAATGAACGAATAAAATTCAATTTCGTATAGCGAAATAAGTTTGCTACCGACGACAGTAGCACTTTCCGTGTTCCTCAAAATTGCGTATACAAAATTGCAACAAGAAAGGATGTAAATATTAGAAAATTTGGAGAATCATTAGCTGCAAAATTATTAGGGTTGTCCGAAAATACAAGAAATCCTTGTCTTCGACGGAGTCAGCTTAATATCGTCGTTTGGAAAAATAATTCCGGAAGAAGCATTAGACGCGCGTGTAAACTATGTTATCCAAATAAAAGACGTCGAATGGACCGTCAAAGACATGAGAGAATTTAAAGAAAACAACAACTTGTTGTCCAAATTGTCCCGATCAACCTCAGCTACGTATAGAATGCTTTAAAGTTTCACATTCTAAATAATTTTTTAAATAAACCATTTTCGTATTACTTCTACAACAATTCAATAGTTTTATTATTTCCTCTGGAATATCTTTTCAAATTCCTACAACGATCCTTCGCAAGTAGTCAAATAAGCAGCACCCGAATGCGAGTGTCGTGGCAGTCAACGTGTTAAATATCATTGATTGTATTAACACCAGAAGTCCTTCTATTAGTTTTTTAGAAAATCCTTTAAATCTTATAGATGAAGTGTAAGCTCTGCAGAAAGATTTAATATTTGCACTAATGACTAGACATAATTGATGTAGAAAACTAAAATTTATTTTTTCAATACTAAGAAACTGATGGGAGCTTAAGAAAGTCAGAAATTCGTAGGTTGGGCAGGTATTAAGATCACTCATGCTTGAGGCTCGACATGAGCAGTAGTTTTATTATTTCTTCTGGAATATCTTTTCAAATTCCTACCACCATCCTTTGCAGGTAATCAAATAAGCGTCACCCGAATACGGGTGACGCGGCCCTACCGGAATACGGGTATCGTGACAGTCAGCGTGTTAAGGGATAATATTCATTGAATTTACGATTATACAAAATACTGCAATGTGTACTTTAATAATTAAATTCTATCGTTTTATTAAGTAATGTACTCTTTCAGGAGCTTTGATGGTCTACATATTTGTTCCTATTAATCGGATTTTTAATATTTTATTGACTTCTGCTTTAATAATAACTTACCATTCATTGTATTTCTGTTCTACTATATTTTTATATATTATATATCTATTATAAAATCTGAGATTTAGCATCACCCATTAAATCTTCTTCTCTCCTTGAATTCCCGGGGAATTTCATAAATTTAGCATGGAAATAATATTTTTATAAAACGATAAAACATGACATAAGATTTTATCATTTGTTTAGAGAATGAAAGAAAGTCGAACCATAACAGAAAATGAACGAAAAAAATTCAATTTCGTATAGCGAAATAAGTTTGCTACCGACGACAGCAGCACCTTCCGTGTTCCTCAAAATTGCGTATTTGTCACGTTAAAACAATAGTTACGTGAAGACGACTTCTGGAACGTGTACGAAGTCCATGGACGGGCAGACACGTCCCGTTGTCCAGTAATCGATCATCGATGCGATTAATACGATGATTGATACACGTTCATCGTGACCCCTTTGTTAGTTGGCCGAAAGCTACGACAATATTTGCTACGACCGTGTGACGATGCCTGTTTTCGCTAAAGGACAGGATTTATTAAATTCTTTATTACATCGCTAGTTCTTTATTAAGAATTCTCAAGGGCTTCAACGAAGCCTTTTTTGCCCTGTTCGTTGTCTCTTTTCTGCGACATCGTTCGATGAAAAAAGACATCGTATCTCTTTGCTATGAACTTGACTATGATAGCAAAAAATTTCATATTAAAAATAACTCACAATTACGTAACAAGTGCTTGGAAATTGTTTCCGTGCTTATTACACTGCAGAGTTGCTATCTGCTATTAATCAATAAACAGTTTAGTCTTTTCGATGCAGGTAAATAGGACAGCCAGAAACACATCAGTCAGCAGGACACTGTTTATTTTAACACGTTGACACCGGCGCCGATATTCAGCGTTTTCTCTGAGAGGCGGTGCAGCGTCAGATTATACTGTTCAACACGATTTTTGCGACCAGTTGAAAAGGAATCTGAAACCAGTTTTTCTCCATCACTCTCAGTTGTTGATAAAATCGATTTTGAAAAAAGATCGCAATTTTTCAACTTTGACCTGAATTTATAGCAAAATTACAAAAGCTACACAATTCTTGTTGGATTCAATGAATTCCGTGCACTTCAGCTAATATTAGGTTGTCCGAGAAGTTTCTTTCGTTTCACAAGGAAACAATAGACGCAGAACATTTTCGTTTTATACTCTTTTGATCCATTTTTTTTTTAATTTCACAATTTACATCGTATGATCCATTTTGCATTACGTGCAGTATATTAATACGTGTAATAAAATATAGTATAAAAATATTTCGCATCTATCGTTTCCTTCTAAAATGAAAGAAACTTTCCAAACAACCTAATACATTGATATACAATAGTTCGGCAATATCAATTTGCATATTATTGAGGTATGTATAATTTTGTGTGCTAGACTAGACTGGCCACGTATGTGAATATGAGTGTGTGGAAGTATGTGTGTGCGCGGCGTCTCGAAAAACAGATGAATGTAACAGTTCCGTTGGCAGTCTGGTATGGAAAATAGTTTTTTTTTTATTTGGTAGACTTTTTACAACCAATTTTCATACAGAATTTTAAGTAAATTATTCTGGCGTGGTACAGTATCTTGGATTAGAAGAGTTTATAGTATGTTTGATTCTACTTGAATCTAATGCTTCAATCTAAAGGGTATTGTCCTTTTAGTCTTCGGATCTGATCCGTCTTGTCAAGTAATTGGGTAGTTAATTCCTATGTTGTATCTGTTACTGAATTAGGATATTTCTTCTTTAACTGTAGGTACCTTAAGGTATCTTGCAGAATTTCTATGTTGGAATTACTCGCTGTTCCCCATAGATCCAAACAGGTTTTAATATGGCTTCATGTAGCATTACTTTACTCTGCACGCTTAAGTTGCAGCGTCTGCCAATGAGGCAGTTGAAACGACGAAAATAATCTTAGAACGTAGTTTGAGCTTTAGTCGTAAATTATGTTGAATGCGAGCTGCAATTTCGTCGAACCTCCTACTGTCGATTTCAAGGCGCCCTGGCACTCGAAGCCCCAGTAACTTGCCGTACGCAGAAAACCTCTAAGGTGCGAGTTGACGGTGCTCCGCACTAGAACTTTGTTTCCAAAATCGCCGAAGAAAGACACACTGTCGGGCTAAGGGGCGAGGACCATCGCGCGATTTTCCGAAAATCGGTTCCTTTTCCCTTGGTCGATCGCGGGCCTCGGAGTGGGCTTTAGCTAGGCGCACTTTGCCTGCCTCTGGGTCTTCGGCGACCCAATTAGACGTTTAGGACCGCCCACATTTAACGAGGGAAATCAGTGACTTGTGGGGGAACGAAAACGCCTCAGCCGACACTTTTCCAATATATAGTGTGTGACCTAGTAAGTAGAGATGATTATTGAGAATTTGGACAACGACGTGAGATTTACTGAGAGTTTAGAGTCGAGTGAAAAAGAGCCTGGTTGATGTACATTGCGAGTATCGTGGGTTCTGCAAAGTTTCTGTGAAGCGCGAGGTTAGTAAAGTTCTGACATAACCAGTTTCCTGAGCACACATTTCTTCCAGCAAGTGTAAAAGTAGTCAAAATGTTCTTTTTCTCTAGAAAGGCGGTCAGCATTTCTCTATTTTAATTTTTGCCCATCTAAATAACATGTACCGTGGATATGGAAATCAGTGATTCGTCTGATGAATCGATAATTGGAAGCAGGAGAGGCATACAAAGGGCGCATACACTCGCAAGCTGTTCAGAAGAGGCAAGTAATGACAGTGAATCGTCAGCTAACGAACTAACCGACGATACCACGGAAGAAGAAGAGTCAGATTGAGAGGAAGTGGATGTTGATGAAGAATGGCAGGAGATAAGAGGAAGAGGCCAAGCCATGACTGAGTATTCGCAAGAAGAAGAGTTGTTAATTGAAGACATGCACTGCGACGATCCTGTTTCTTTATATAAGTTATTCTTCACGGACTATATATTAGAAACGATCGTTGAGGAAACGAATAAATATACCGTAGAATGCTTGGAAAACTCTGCATCTAGCAGCAGAGGACACCAACTGACCTGGAAACCTGTTACAAGGGACGAAATGAACACTGTTATTGGTACCCTGTTTATCATGGGTCTGCTGCTGCTACCTGAAATTCAATTATACTGCTCTCCAAATGCACTGTATTCGAACACATGTATAAAAAAGCGATGAGACGCGGTAGGTTTATGTCGATACTTGAATATTTACATTTTTCCGATAATTCCACGACTACGACTGAGAACCTCTTGTGTAAACTTACGGCCATACGTTCAGAAATACTGTTAAACCTGGTAAAAATATTGTAATTGACGAAACCATAATTCCGTGGAGACTCAGATTTGTCGATATATTCCAGGCAAGCCACATGGGGTGAAACTTGATAAACCTACTTTCAAGAAGGTTACACCTATAACATTCATATTTATGCCGGAAAAAATGCAACCAGAGTAGAGAAAACACATTTCTTATAAAGATGCTGCAAATGGAGTTGATCTATCCGATCGGATCGTCACGTCCCGCGACCCGCGCCATCCGTAGCGCGAGAGTAAAAATGATAAATTCTCCTAAACCGAGGTAATTTAGAACGTTTATTCGAAACCGTGTTTACAATATTTGGAGTGAAAGGCGGTTAAATCCGCTTTTATATTCTGTCTTTATAACGATATTAAGACATTTTAAATTGTAAAGAAAGTCGGCAGTCGAACGAACGTTGGGGATCTTCCCAAACATTTTCAAAGGAAAGACCCCGACGTTTCTTCACCTCCGATGGATATAAATGTAACGACCCAGAGAAGTGAGTAGGAGAATAATCACCGTTCGGTTATCGAGTAAATCAATTAGTCATCAATCAATCAAATCAATTAATCAATCAGTTATCAATCTGTCTATCGAAGAGTTAGCTATCGTTTTGTCAAGCGAAGAATTTCATATCCGTCAGTCAATCGTCAATATTGAGATCGGGTAAGATTTGCATAGATCATTTTATGTTGTTAATTTACTTTCGAACAACTTTAATCCTCTGCCGTGCCAGTGTTCCCGTACACAGCAGGTTAGCCGAAAGTGGAGCTCGTTGTCAGTCGGACTGAACGTCAGTTGACGCCACCTTCTCGTCGGCGACTTAGCACGTAACACGGATGTCATCTTGTTATAGTTGTTTGCACAAAACCGTAATGGAATTGATATGCGAGACTTGCCTTGCAAATGCGTAGAAAATGGGGCACTAAAAGTATTGAAATTGTAAAATTTGGCGAAAAAATTGTTTATCGATTTTTAAGTGTAGCGAATCTGCACAGAGAAGAAATGCCAAGTAAAAATTAAGTCCAAAACACATTTACATAAACGAATTTCTAAAATAAAAGGTAGAGAGTATGGCGCGCAAAGAGCCAAAAAGGTAACAACGTATCGTGATAGTTGTAGGGGCCAGCCGGCACTCTAACATGTTTCAAAAAATTACATAAAAAAAGTAAATAATTATGTTAAGTTTATAATATCGAATTGTCATGTTTTTACTATTGAATGTCAGTTTATAATTTTGAAATAGAATAACATAAACCTATTTTGTGAAATACAAGTGTGACCCACCGTGATGCATGCCGACGTCAACGTGTCAAGGATCGTACTGACTGACATAATCGTCTGAATGTTGAATATTTTTATTTAAAGGTAATGATGAATATTCTTAAAACACGAATAAATTGTGATAAAAGAAATTGTTACTGTCTTTCTTGTAAGAAAATCTGAGGAAAATTTAAGAAAATGATATTATAGAATATTCTCTTAACTATAGTTAATAAGTAGAAATACGTTTAGTTTCTAATGGAGTTCTGGAAACCTCGGTAAAAAGCTCAACATTAAAGATCAAACATTAATTGAAATTTAAAAAACGAGCTGGTAAGATTTAATTAAACTTCAGATTATGAATAGATTATGAATTTAAGATTGTTGAAATTTTTAAAGACATGTACACTTGAGAACCAAATTATGGTAATATTTATGAGGCACCATTAATCCTCACAGTAGCAATTGAAGAGAAAATTTGTAAAAAATAGAATCGATGATTGATCATAGATATACTATATAAAGAAGTTATCGAATGGATTGGTTTAACTGAAGTAAGAAAACAATACAACTGGATGAACTGATTCAGTGGACAGAACGGAAACAGGAGGGAAATGACGCAGACTGTATGAATGAAACACGACGTCCAATAACGCCAATGAATATTCAATTCCCATGAATCCCGGATTAAATTTATTTAAAACTGCATTTAATATTCATGAATATCCACGTTTCCGTTCGATCGTTGACAGTTCGTCATTGACTATCGATTCGAACATAACTTACTTTGATATTTCTTGAATATACCAGCACAATTATTGGTGACTAAGGTATTAGGTTGTCCGAAAAGTTTCTTTCCTTCCGTAAGATGATAATACATGGACAACAATTTCTGTTTTATATTATTTTATTAAATTAGGTATGATCCATTTCGTTCTATTTCTATTATTACGTTCATTCAATAAACTAATATAAAACAAAAAACATCGTGCGTCTGTTATTTCCTTACAAAACGAAAGAAACTTTTCGGACAACCTAATATAAAACCTATACCACTGATACGAACGGGGGAAAAAATATATAATAAATATAACATTATATACGAAAAAACGTGTAATGCAGGACGAGAAACAAATGTGGAGGACTATTAAACGTGTTGGTGTATATAGCGATGAGGCGAGTTGATACTTGGTGCAGTCGATGTATTTAAAACAACAAGCTAACAAGCCGTACAGAGTTAGTAGTCGTTCGCTAAGTATAGTTCGATAGGAGTATACTTTTATTATTATTCGCTCGATATTAACATTGCAACTATCACGGCAGTCAAATTGACTGGTTTTACAATTTTATTTTCAAATTCTTACTTCGTGTTACATTTTTTCCCGCAATGACGTAACGACTCTCGCAACTGTTGAAGTGGTCACCACTTTTAAGAATCTGGTTTTTTAATTTTGTCAAGCACCAAAGCCGTCGACAGCGTATAAACAAGAGACAGGGTCGAAGGCAAACCATGAACTGTAGACAGGTGACGATGACTTCAGGGTTTTCAGTGATAGGGTAACACTGCTAGCGTGCGGATCTGGACCAGCTCAATGGTATTGAGACTTCAGCATTTCAATATATTTTCTATCTTACACTTTATCCACGTGTTTCTTTGTATTAACATCACATACACCTAATAACGTCAACAGCAACGATAACTGAAAGAATTTTATTTCGTTTTTATTATTCAAACTGAAAATAATGTTGTATCAAGGTTACTTATGCCAATATCAGTCAAAATGTAAAAGGACCCTGTTCATCGAGCCCCAATTAACCAGTTTCTTCGTTTTGCACAACTTGCTACACGTTTTTCGAATTTTTGCCGCGTATCATTCGGTATGAGGATATCAGTTATCAGGAAAATTCCCGATCGATCGGCAGATCGCAACGCTGGAAATACCACAGCAGTGAAAATCACTGGCTCTACAATTTTATGAATGCGTGAAGCCTCGTTTAGGGATCCCAGATGGATTAATAATACCAAAAATGTACTATATAAGATGGAATTGCTTCTGTAAGAAAGTAATCAATAAATATAAAAATATTCTATTTTACGTATTTTTGAAAGACCAGATAGTTAACACGAAGCTATTTCTACCACAACCAGACAAAGTGACTTTAAAAAATACGTAATAATAATAGAATATTCTTATATTTATTGATTTATTACTTTCTTATCTTATTCTTTTTCTTTCTATTCTTATTCTTATCTTATGCAGTACATTTTTATTATTCATCCATGTGGGATCCCTAAACGAGGCTTGACAAATTTATAAAATTGTAGTGGTATTTCTAGCGTTAGCATCTAGCGATCGATCGGGAATTTTCCTGATACCTGATATCGTCATACCGAATGATACGCGGTAAAAATTTGAAAAACGTGTGGCAAGTTGCACAAAACGAGGAAACTTGTTAATTCGATGAACAGATTGCAGGGCCATTTTACATTCTGATTGGTATTGGTATAAGTAGCCTTGATGCAACATTATTTTCAGTTTGAATAATAAAAACAAAATAAAATTCTTTCAGTTATCGTTGCTGCTGAGGTTATTAGCTGCATGTGATGTTAATACAAAGAAACACCTGGATAAAGTGTAAAAAATATATTTAAATACCAAAGTCTAAATACAAGTCGCAATACTATTGAGTCACCTGTCTACAGTTTATGGTTTGTCTTCGACCCTATCTTTTGTTTATACGCTGTCTATGGCTTCGGTGCTTGAGAAAAACCAAGTATAGAGTTTCCTTAGAAGTGGAGACCACTTGAACAGTTGCAAAAGTCGCTACGTCATTGCGGGAAAAAAAGTAACACGAAGTAAGAATTTTAAAATGAAATTGTAAAAACCACCGAATTTGACTGATGTGGTAGTTCTATTGTTAATTCACTATAAGAATCCTCGATGCTAATTGCCCCAACCATCGTGTTCGTCTATTTATACTGGTCAGAGGAGCAGCGGAAAGTTGAATTTCAACTTCGGTTGACTGTTACGCGTAGCGGCTATATCGCTTTGCCCGGAGCTTGTTCATTATCACCTTTCGTATATCATAACGTTGTTAATACTCCAAGGAAAAACAACATGAGTGGTGGTCGATTCGAATCGTCCTATGACTCACACGTCGCTACACAAAGCATAAAACACCGGTCAGAAAATACCGTGGCAAATGCACAACAGTAAATTTGCCAATTTCTATGAAACATCATGAATTGGTCGTTTTTATCACTTTGATTTCAATATAAATTTAATTACCATCGACAAATACGGCCTCCAATGTCTACAAGGAAACTGAGAAATATTGCCACCATCTTCGAGGACAATCGTAAACCCCGGCCTACTACGTGCTACTGGCCAGGACGAGAGGATTCTTCGATGTGGAAAGAACAGTGTTCCTCCTCGGTCTGCGTATTGTCGGAACCGTGGCTGATGAGCCTTCCTCTAATTAAAAGAGCCTCGAATTGCGCCATTCCGCTGACGAGGCGGCTTTTAAACGCGCCGTTATCTGGAAGTGGCCGGCTCGTAGATAATGTACGAACCGCGTAGAGCTCGTGAAACTCCTTTTGTCTCGTAACAAACGGACGAACGATGATTTTAGCCGGCGGCAGGTGACATTCAGTTCAAGCTACTAGATATTTCAACTTACTTTCCCATTCTAAACGGTTGAATCTGACCGTGGAGAAATTTACGCGCGACCCTTTCCTCTTTGAAATTTATTAAAGCAATGAAATGATCGCCAAGAAACGAAACGATTCGTAAAAGTTACATAAATAGCGTATTATTAAAAAGCACGAAGAGCGTAATTTATTACTGTTTTATTTCGTAAAAATTGGCTAAATAACTCGCTAATATAATGAATATTTCTATGACAGAGGAAATAGGTATAAATAAATCTAGTAACAAATTCCATTTTGAAAAAATGCCTGTTTCAATCCATTTCCCCATTCTAAACGGTTATAGCTGGCCCTGGACAAATTTATGTGCGACCCTTCCGGCCTTTCTTTTTTTATTAAGGAGTGAAAAGATCACGAAGAAGCGAAGCGATTCGTAAACTTACCTAAGCGAGATGCAAATCAAAAGATATTAAACAGATCCTTGGGGTTCGTTGAAAATATTGCGAATGAAATTAAGTTGCGTAAAATTCGTTAATAAATGCCTCTAATTCTCTCTTTACCTCGCCTATTTTCTATACACCAAGCAAACAAAAGATAAATATTTCGTGAATATTACGAAGAATGTCTGGTTACGCGAGAAAAATAGCGTTCGCAGCGTAGGGCTATATTTAATAGAACTTGCAGCTGGATGGATATGCAAATCTTGCCGCACCGAAAAAGTGTTCGCGGTGAGAAAATAAATTGCTGGAAAATGAACGAAGAAGCTTGTCCACCATCTGATCTCGTCATTCGTTCGATTATTAAAATTCTAAACTTGATAACGATCCTCCGGAGATATCCCAGAATTCTCGATGAAGAAACAGGACGAGACAGACAGAGCTGAATCTGAACGAGAGAGTCGTGCGTAGAGGAATCTGCGAGTTATACAGCGAGTCTAACGGAGTTTAATATTTCACCATCTACAGCAGATCAATTGCTGAAACTGAAAGAGAAGCGAAGGATCGGAAGCGGCGTGGAAGCAGCGTCATACTGAATCGCGGAATCCAATTTAAATAATACTTGCCTTTCTTCGTCCCCTTCTACCTCTTCGCGACTTCTGACGTTGTCTACCCTTGGGAAAGCATCCGTCTGGATCCTTGGTGCATTCTGTCTATTTCCCAGTTCCGTCGTGTTCGCGGCCATTCATTCTAAAGAAGCTTAAAAAATGATCCGAACGAGAGAAGGAAATTTTTCGATCGCAGCCTCCCTACGGCTTGTCTTCGCAATCCTGTCGACTCCGTTTCGCCGGATTAAATTTTCAGTGAATTCCGCTCGCGTCCGTACGAGCAGATCCCCGTGAGCTTCCGCTCCGTGAATTCTCCTCCCGATATCTGCCAATATCTCGCCAAACCAACGCGCAGATCGTCTTTGCTTCGGATAAATACATCGGACGTTTGCAAGAGACTTTGCTTTATTATTCGTGATAGCGGAAAGGGGATGAAGATATTTGCGGGTTTAAAGCAAGTGCAGATTGAATAGGAGGGTTGACAGGGCGGTGGAAGCTCTTTCTTTATATGGAAGAGGAGATTGGTGGGAATATTAAGATTCGTAGTTTGATTTTTCAGATTATTATAACTAGACTATACGCGTTTGTGCAATTTCATATTTTTGTGAATTCAGTTAGAGGAGTGGAATCTGAGCAAACATTTGTTCTTCAAATATTATAAGTATAAGAACTTCGAATATTCTAACGTACAATGGCTGGAAAAGGCGTCCGCATACGCTTCTATTTTCCAATGATGTGATTATTTAACAAATTCTACATTTTATTTTTATAGTAGCACATTTCTTTAATCATGTGACAGTACGAAATTTCAAATACACGGACCTAATCATTTCAATGCTACGATGAATAAAAATTCAAGCAAAAATAATGGTGTGCAACTAATTTTTGCAGCTCTGTATCTTGAAAAATGAAAAAGCGTTTATTGTAATTTTCTACGATAACACAAATCTCTATTCAAATATCTTTTGCTCATGCACAATTACAAAAGTCTGAAATTGCATAATCAACGATACCATATTCTTTTTCCCATTCCTTCATCCCCAAGTATCATAAAAACGTTTCCACTGACATGTCTTCATCCTCCTTTCACATGTGCAGCTCGCAGATTATAGAAAACGCATCGACTGAGGAACGATCGTTAGATACGATAGAATTCCGAGCACGATCCGACATCGATGGTTCGTATGTGCGATTATTTATCCGCTACGATCAATCCGCGAACGAGATTCCTGTGACATGATGAATCGTCGCGGCCATCTGTTTAACCGATCCATTCCGCGTGCCTTACGATAACGGGTGAACGTCGGCGATTTTTTAATGTCGCGAGTTTCCCTCGATCCATTGCGGTGTACAGGATTTTTCAATTCAAACGACGCGACAACCGTGTGTTGGATTCGTCGTATGTTCCGATTGTGACCTCAATTCAGTCGAGACTTTCGCAGACTTGTCTGCGACTTCTGGACACAGTGGAAACGTCGCGACACGATGGCGTTTACGTTTTCGTCGCGAACGCTAAGAGAGTGATTCTGTGGCGCTCGATATTCTTCGCTAACGCGCAGCTGCATATAAATTGAAAACTTAAGGCGGGAATGCGGATTTTATGGAAGATTGATCGGCCTATTTTAGGTCGAATGCCCCAGGGAAATATCGTGTAGCATGTTTTTAATTCGTTGAAAGATACCCTTCTGGGTTGATTGATTTAATCCTGAAATGAGAAGGGTTAATGGAGAAGTCCGCTGTTAATACTAGAGCTTCGAGAGGGCGACGGGAACTTGACGCAGGCTCGTAGACGTTGTATTAATGACGGATCTGAGCTGTCAGACGTGTCTGAAAAATGTCTGATTTATTTTACTTGTGATTATTCTAGGAGCGTAAGGCGGTCACGACGTTTTACAAGTTATATTCTGTTAGGTTGTCCGAAAAGTGTCTTTCTTTTATAGACACGTCTTTTACAACGACGCATCTTTCTACAAACGTGAAAGCTCAGCTGATATTGGGTGTAATGCGTTAAGTAATCACTCGGTGTTTAGATCAACGATATATTTATTCACGAGTGTCTTCTTTTGATCGCGTCGCGTACAAGTCTACTTTATCGCTTCCTGATTCGAACCTAACTGTCGATCGGATTCCATTTGTAGCGGCACATGAGTTACAGGACAATTCGAATCGTGTCGTTGTTTTGCCTCGTTAGGATACACGTAATTTAAGAATAAATACACTCCCGGCAAAATAATGTTACGTGCAAATTTGAATTTTCCCACTCGTCTCCACTGGTACAAATAAGCGGACGCGATCGCAAGGAAATGAGTCACAGTCGGTTATCAACGAATTATCAGCGATCTAATTAATTAGCGATCCTATTTTACAATTTATACACTGTCTCAGCGAATATTGCACTAACGCGTTGACTGCCAAGGGACCGTGTTCTCAAGCAAATCTCCTTCAGGCCACGCGTGCCTATTCCCATCGATATTTTAGTGATGCGAGTCGCTCACGCGTTGGTCTCAAGAATGATCTCTCCATTCGTTTGTTCGCAACATTAAAATCAGTAGCTGTTGTCGAATATAATGAAGGAAAGTATGGTATGGATTATTCCGACTAAATGGTTTCTTACGCCACCACAATTGGAAAAGGTATCAGATGGTACAGAAAACTTGGCGTTCAACTCCTTTTGGCAATTTCTGTTGTAAACGCTTTTGACTGAGCAATTTCATAAATTTAGTATGGAAATAATATTTTTATAAAACGATAAAACATGACATAAGATTTTATCATTTGTTTAGAGAATGAAAGAAAGTCGAACCATAACAGAAAATGAACGAATAAAATTCAATTTCGTATAGCGAAATAAGTTTGCTACCGACGACAGTAGCACTTTCCATGTTCCTCAAAATTGCGTATACAAAATTGCAACAAGGAAGGATGTAAATATTAGAAAATTTGGAGAATCATTAGCTGCAAAATTATTAGGATTGTCCGAAAATACAAGAAATCCTTGTCTTCGACGGAGTCAGCTTAATATCGTCGTTTGGAAAAGTAATTCCGGAAGAAGCATTAGACGCGCGTGTAAACTATGTTATCCAAATAAAAGACGTCGAATGGACCGTCAAAGACACGAGAGAATTTAAAGAAAACAACAACTTGTTGTCCAAATTGTCCCGATCAACCTCAGCTACGTATAGAATGCTTTAAAGTTTTACATTCTAAATAATTTTTTAAATAAACCATCTTCGTATTACTTCTATAACAATTCAATAGTTTTATTATTTCCTCTGGAATATCTTTTCAAATTCCTACGACGATCCTTCGCAAGTAGTCAAATAAGCAGCACCCGAATGCGAGTGTCGTGGCAGTCAACGTGTTAAATATCATTGATTGTATTAACACTAGAAGTCTTTCTATTAGTTCTTTAGAAAATCCTTTAAATCCTATAGATGAAGTGTAAGCTCTGCAGAAAGATTTAATATTTGCACTAATGACTAGACATAATTGATGTAGAAAACTAAAATTTATTTTTTCAATACTAAGAAACTGATGGGAGCTTAAGAAAGTCAGAAATTCGTAGGTTGGGCAGGTATTAAGATCACTCATGCTTGAGGCTCGACATGAGCAGTAGTTTTATTATTTCCTCTGGAATATCTTTTCAAATTCCTACCACCATCCTTTGCAAGTAATCAAATAAGCGTCACCCGAATACGGGTGACGTGGCCCTACCGGAAACTTTACTGACACCCGAATACGGGTGTTGTGGCAGTCAACGTGTTAATTTATTTAATTATTTTTAAATATATTCGACGGTTTCAACATCGAGCAATCTCGTCCACTAAATCCCACGATCAAAACACATTAGTCCTCTACAGATTCTTTTCTTTTTGTCGCCCTTCAATATCCTCATTATTCATGCGTTTGTTAGGCGTCCGCACCGTTGCCACGCACGCCTTCTCGAATATTCAGCGGAAGGACCATTGGATATTGAGGACTCATTAGGCATTTTGCTTTATTTTGAGCAAAATGGATCATACGTAATTCGATAAAGTAATATAAAACGGAAAATGTTGTGCGTCTATTATTTCCCTATGAAACGAAAGAAACTTTTCGGACGACCTAATACTTACGCGCTTGTTTCGAAACCTCGCATGGAGTCATGATCCTTAATTGTTCCGCGAGGTATCAGTTTCTATTATTACTATAATTCTGTGCCATTATTACATATGTGTATTTCGTCAAATTATGTTATTTATAGCATTACTGTATTATAAGTCTCGAAATAGTTATCACTTGTAAAAAAAAAAGAAACTCTACATGATCTGTTTAGTCTCCTCGTTTCTTTCTTTTTTTTTTTTTTTTTAGTAATAAATTTGAGTAATAAAGAGAAAGGCATTGACAAAATTAAGCTTCAAATATTTACGAAGAGTATGTAGGGATGTAGAGTCTTAGGGAGGGTGTTGAAGTGGTCACCACTTCTAAGAAAACTCTACATCTGGTCTTTTAGTTTTGTCAAGCACCGAAGCCATCGACAACGTATAAACAAAAGATAGGGTCGAGGACAAAGCATACATCGTAGACAGACAACGATGGCTTCAGGGTTTTCAGTCATAAGGCAACATTGCCAGCGTGCGGATCTGGACCAGCTCCAATAGTATCGCAACCTGTATTTACATTTCAATATATTTTAAATATATTTTCTACCTTACACTTTACCCTAGCATTTCTATTAAAATCTCAACAATAAGGATTAATTTGATGTATAATAATTTAATAGCATATTTTATTTGATAATATAAATATTCTTTAAAAAGGCCCATTTTTGTTAAGAAATTTCTAATGTTCTTCGCTAGGTCTACGATAATAAAAGAAAAATTCAGATTCCTGTCAGAGACAAGTGCTTCGTAAGTAACGTACAGCGTGAGATTCACATGTCAAGGCTTTATTTCTTACGACACCGCTTTTTGCAGTAAGAAAGTCTCATATGACTTTAACAACAAGGATCTTTCTCATTTCTATCATCGAAACTTGTATTTTATTCGAGATACAAATCATGAGTATTCTGCCTTTTAAAAGTAGCAAGAATACATTATAAAAATAATGTTTTATTATTGTTCCCTATAATCTATTCTTGCTAACATTATGTGCTTAATAAATAACTTTTTACTAAGCTTCGAAATAACTTTCGCTTTTTTTGAACAACTCGCTTACGTTCTTCCAATTTATTTTTCGCTCCGACAGACAAAATTATGCAGCAATCTGGTGTTTCTTATCACGAACCACCTGATCGTTTTCGAGAACGAGAACTCAAAGAATTGCCGGTAGAAGCGAGAATTTATTTTTCGTCGAACGTTCGGCAAAAAGATTGCAGTTGGCCATTGAGTTATTACGAGGAACGTGGCAAGAGATTCAGATAGCCCGGCTGATTTCTTGTCGTCTTTCCATTCGCAACCGAATTTCGAATCTGGCTGTTCGTTTTGTTGATCCATCACGAGACGTCGTATCTTTTCCTCGTTCAAGGGACTAGAACATTGGTCATTCGGCGAGAAGAATTGTTGAATTATACGAAATCCGTGCCGGAAAGAGCAGGAGCGTCGCAAGAAGCGAAAAGTTTCCCCTTCTCTGCGTTCATCTGGCCACCCTTAAATTCTATCGTATATATCGTTACGCTTCCTTGTAACTATTGTCGTCGATAAAGTTGAAACTGTCGTTCCGTGTGTTGGAAACTGTTTCGACTTGGCCAACGATGTCTCGCTGAAATTGTTCCCTGATGGCAAATGTTACGAGGCTGTTTCAAGTGTGTTGAATCATGATCCTTCGTGACACAAGAGACGGCTGCCGTGGGAACAGCTTGAGATTATTTTGAGTGGATCTAATCACGAGAAATATATTGTCTTTATACGCGATTTCACCGTTAACATAGATTTCTATAAATATCGACTTAATGTAAACGCTATCGACCTGTTACGTCCCGTGACTTTTTACATAAACCACACTCTATCCCTCGAGCAGGATGGCCAGCAGATGTCTAAATACCCTTATTTCGGACCCTCAATAATCTTAAAGATCCATAATAAATTTTTTACTTTTTAGTTAAGATCCTTAAGACCACGTAAGTATCTTTTAGGTTGAAATATTCCTTAGGGTTATTGTCCATTGTTGGAAAACACGGGAAAGCGGATCTTCCTATGTACAATGCCAACCACGAGCGGGGGCTCCCAGCACCCCACTCCTTACCCACCAGCCTTTTTCTTGTCCAATTAACAATAACGACTGATTTCTTTCTTAAGTAAAATTGTCATCAACGAATCCACTTGCCCTGTACTTTAGTTTTCCTCCGAACTTCACTGATTTTCCGTCCTGGGATCAGTCAACGACTTAACTTGCTATTTACGCTTTGCTGAGAACACGTCTGCACGCAGTGTTTGAAATAGAGAAATGAGTGCTTGTATGAGTGTATAGAATCGATAATTTAATAAAAATGTTGATACAATAGATAACACAACATATAACTAGGGTGTAGATAAAGAAAAAGCTTGTTGTTCAAAAATTAGATTGGTATTCATTTGAAGATTTCCAAGTAAGAGGATCAGTATGTATTGACAATACAATATCATCAACATTTAATGCCAAGCCGCATCTTCATTGAGAACCTTGAAATATTGGCAATATTATCGATTATCTTTAAGGCAGCCTTGGAGCACCTCGTACAAAAGATTATGCAGATTTCATACGAAGTGTGATCACTGATGCTACAAATTATCAGGGAAACGATTAATCTGTCAAAAATATGTATTCCTTGATGATAGAAAATACGTAGGAAAAATTTGTGGAAGTCATTCGCGAGAGTTACAAGGAAGTAATGAATTAACAATCATTTATTGCCCACGTTTGTTTGATTTAAATGTCATCGAATCAGTTGTAGACTAATGAAATAGCACATATGTCAAAGTTTAATAAAAATCTGTGCGAAAAAAATAACAAATACAATTTTGTTTTATTTGGTAGACTTTTTACAATCGATTCTCGTTGAGAATTATAAGTAAATTATTTTGGCGTGTAACTTGGATTATAAGAGTTTATAGTATGTTTGATTCTAGTTGAATCTAATGCTTCAATCCAAAGGGTATCGTCTTTTTAGTCTGCGGATCTGATCCGTCGTATCAAGTAATTGGGTAACCAATGGATTTTGGTGGTTGTTGACTCTTGTATTATATCTGTTATTGAATTTGGATATTTCTTCTTTGACTGTGAGTATCTTAAAATCGCGGTGTATTGTTTCGTTGGTAACATTGAAAGATGGTGAGACGAAGAAAGCGCTGAAGCGCGTGCAGATATATATCGATGAAGATCCTGGAAATCGTTCATTAAATAAATGTAAAACTATTCTAATTTGAATTCTAAGTGTAACCTTAGTGTTCCTTTACTTTTATTTCGGTAATTAAGATCCACAACTTTCCACACACATATCTGTAAATGTTAAGTGAAGCTGACGAGACCAGCTTTGGCCCTAATTTTTCTCAGAAAGTAGAGGTCTGACGCGAATTCTGACAATCGTACGCGATTCTGTGAATATTTCTCTATAAAAAACGTTCATAGCGCGAATCAAAAAGTTTTTCAATTCCGTATAGGAAAAAAGTCATGCATGTTCGTTGGAGAACGACGGCGCGCGTAAGGAACATGCACGACGAAAACTTTTTTTTATTTGGAAGAATTTTACAATCAATTGTCATTGAGAATTATAAGCAAATTATTCTGCCGTGATACTGTAACTTGGATCATAAGAGTTTATAGTACGTTTGATTCTAGTTCAATCTAATGCTTCAATCCAAAGGGTATCGTCTTTTTAGTCTGCGGATCTGATCCGTCGTGTCAAGTAATTGGGTAACCAATTTTGGTGGTTGTTGATTCGTGTATTATATCTGTTACTGAATACTGTTGTCCGAATAAAGCGCATATTTTATCATCATTTCAACTACCCCTATTGTCTTAACCGAAATAGGGGATCGACTGATTCGTCGAAGAGGACCTGTTCATCAAGATTAAAATTAATTATTAAACGGCAGATATTTATGCAAATTCATACTACTGTGGACATAGGTGGAGAATTGTTTTACCTACTAAATAGCATAACAAGTACTGTACTGTAGTATCGTGGACGAAAGGTCTAAGAGATATCGGGCGAACTATAAACAATGTCGCGAGAAATCCAAAGTGCCGATGGACCCAACAATGCATCCTCGGTCCTTCAATCGAACAGTTTCGCGGAAAAGGCCTGCGTGACCCTGCGCGGCGGGGCTAAGACAAAAGACAAGTGGTTGCTGAGGGACATAAACGAATTAACAATCTGTGGCGGCACTCGACAGCAAATACCACCACTCGACACTAACTAGTGTCGGACGATGGCAGCGCAGTGATTAGCGCCTTAGGGTACAAACGTTCGGGACTCGGGTTTAAATCCCGGTAACCGGTGTCCGATTTTTCTTCCACGACCCAAGAAATGAGAAGAAAAATGCAGCAGCAACACCGGCGACCCGCAGCAGAACCTGTACACAGTAGCAGTTAGCGCATTAAGTAGGAGACTACTACAACTACGAACAATCAGGCCTCGAGTCATTGTGAGTTGAGAAGTCAGAGAGTGCGTTGTCGAGATAGCGTTGCTAGTGTCACGTAAAATTAATGATAAAGAAGGAGTAGCTGAGCAAGAACTTAACTTGACCGTGCTTTTATAATTTTGTAGGCATTCGTTCACGAAAATGATTAAGTATAATATTACAACGAAGTAGCGAAGTTCAAGTAGTTGTACACAAGACTCAAGACTCGACACTGAAGACTAAAGACTGCTTGCACTTTTCATATGTTGCGTTTGTAGGCGTTGAGGGACGAGAGGAGGATCCTGATTGCCCTATGTAATGGGGAAAGTGTAATGTTGGGTCGCGTACAAAGGTCAAGTCAAAACCTAACGGTTCGCTGTCAGGTAGTATGGAATGGCATGGATTGGGTATGGTCGTTGCCACACTAGCGTCGTCGAGAGAGTGTGGTAATCATCTAGTTGTCTAAATTATAGTACGTTATTGTATATAGTTCACATTAAAGAACCATCGTTCGCTGTTTAACCAACGCCTGTTTAATCCATTTATTGTAAATGAATTAATTGTAGAAAAGATTCTACAATACTTTGAATATTTTATATAATTTTTCATATTATGTGCCTCTTACGCATCCTTACATTTTCAAATTTCTTCAATTTGTTAATTGACGCTCTTGCGAAAGATAGGAAGATGCGTTTATTTTATCGAGAGATCTTGGCGCGCAAGCTTCGACATCGATCATATTTTTACATAAATATTTTGAAGTTAATCTTAGTCTATCTACGAACAGCTCACAAGAAGAACGAAATAAATCCATTCTTGCCAATTTTTTGCATTATGAAATGTAAGGAGCTTCTCTTGCAAAAGCTATTAACATATAACCTAGGATAAAAAGATTAGTTCGAACGAGATACACGTATTTCTTCAAAATACATGCTCGTCCGTGTGTGAGTGGATAGATCCTAGGAAGCAGTAAGGAATTTGCATGGCGATCGACCTGGGAATCGGAGTCGAGACGGCTGCTCTGAATCTTAATCGCGGCCTGGAAAATGAGATATGTTGTAGACGCGAGCACTAAGATTCCTACGATACTGTAAATAGAGTAGAAAACAAATACTTTGTTTAATATATTTAATTTTAATTCGACTTTCCAGATTACGCATCCTGCAGTTTATAATTTTATCAAAAAATGCATGTAATTAAAAAACCTACGCTAAATGTAGTTAAATTTCATGAAGACGATTGACATTTCTCTATGTTTCCTTGTTAAAATATGTCTTTGAACATTTTTTATTCTTAAATATGAGAAAACTACGTAACAGTTTTCTTAAATATGACAAATATTTTAACAAGGAAACATAGAGAAATGTCAATCGTCTTGATGAAATTTATTTATGACGTGCTTCTCATAAATATATTTTGACACGTATCTGTTTTTACCTTCGCTCGTCCACGTTAAAGGGGTAGAAGCTACCCCCAAAGCCGAGACTGCAAAATCTCGGAAACTAGTGTAGATGGAAAGATAGTGCAAATTGATGAAATTTTGTTTAATTAAAATATATAAAACATTTGTTGAAATAAAATATATAAAAATAGCATATTTTTGATAGCTTCTACAAGTAAATGTTAACAAATTTTCTTGCATGTTTGTTTATAGATACTATGCCTACAGGCAATAGGATCTTGAGTTACAAAGAATTTATTATATTTCGAATTTTCTCGCTAGATGTGCACAAAACATTTCTTGAGTTGTTTCTTATTTGTGAAAACGTGACAGCTATGAGAAGAGCTGATTTTATTGTCAGCCACTGATTCTTGTTTTTAAACAGACGCCAAAGAAACAATTGATTTGACTATTTAATACAATTTTCACATTAGTGGTATATCTCGAAGAAGTCTATATTGTCAATTACGCGCAATTATACAATTCAACCTATGATATCAGCAGATGGCAAATACACAGTAAACAATATTCAAAGCCCCATCAAACAATATTCAAAGTCAATGTCATCATTGGGACATCTTTTCTTTTTATTATTTAATTTGTACTTTACAATTTGTCCAGCTGGACATTCGGTAAATTTTCCTACCTTAAATATCATGCGGATGTTGAGTGTATAACATGTGGGAGTTTGACTATTTTATTTCTTTAACGAGGTCAGTGAGATGCTTTCTTTTTAGTCTTCTTTCTATGAGAGTTTTGCTCCCTTCAGCAGCCAGCTGGTTTGGATGTGCTGGCGTTCTTTCCTTGTATTTTTCTGCGCACCTGCCGATTTCTTCTTTGACCGTTGGTATTTTTTAATCTCTGCGTATGTCCTCGTTTCTGACGTTATCATGAGGCGTTCACTATTCTTCTCAGATTGGAACATCTGTGTCAGAAAAATTGAGTAAAGAATTTTCAAGGACATAGTTTAGAAATATGTTTCTTCTTAAAACGTCAGAGCTGTCTTCACTTCAGTGTAGTCTTCTTATTCGATTCGTGAAACGTACGCAACGAAGAATTCATGAAGAGTAGAATTCTGGAAAGAAAAACAGGCAAATTTTCAAAAATACCAAAAGAGTATAACAGATTTAGACAACCATTAGACATCTATGGGCTCTGTATTTGGAAAAATTCCGCAAACAAATTCATTTTAAATCCCGATATCAATTTATATCATCGGAATAATATAATAAAGTTGCCGTCATTGATACATAATCAACATAACATTGATAAATATTGATAAACATTGCTAAAAAATGGGACTACTTAAATAATAGGTCAGAGGAATGTGAAAATCCCGTGAAGCTTTGTTTTACATATTGACAATACTAGATAACAAACTGTTTCGATTGTAATAATATACAATATAGTATACAATATATAGTTGTGCTATCGATAAAATGTTCGTTGTATGAAATATATTTATATTCTAATCACTTTCCGGAGGAAAACCTTTACTGCAAGAATTATATTAAATGATCGACATTAATTGCTTTGTAATACTTTTCTATAGCGATTTTTCAAATATTGAACTATTCTTAATATATTATTTAAACAAATAGATCTTTTCCAAAATAATTTACATCATTTAATTCAAAATCACTAATTTCATCGATTTACACAATCATTCTGTGTGTAGTAATTTTCCGAGATGTTTAGGCATGGTTTTCACTTCTTTAACATGAACGATTGTCGATGTATAAAGAGGTACGTGTCGAATATTTTTATGGGAACTATGAATTTCAAGATCGGCGATTGATACTTTGGTATGTTCCCTTCTAAGACTTCTGAGTATATTGAGAATATCATCGTTTTCCCGTTTACTATAATTAAGCTTATATTACATTATATTATCAATTATGTTCAATGGAAAATACTTCACAACTTACCGACTCACTTGCCAAACATAATCTTCATAAATGGAAGAACGCAGCAGTAGCACAGCGCTAAGCGTGATAACTGTTTCGAGGCATTTACTCTGCCGGTCACGAACGCATCTCGTCGTCGATTCTCGTCGGAGAGCGATACATCAAAGTTGCAATCCTTGTCCTTTTCTTGCCTCTAATTCGTATGGACAGTCACGTTCCGATACGAGCTATCTGTATCGCATTTGTCAGCCAGGGGTGTTGGTTTCTCGAAGAGAAGGTAGTGTCTACTCATGATAATTCCTCAACTTCCGGTTACGGACGTCTCGCAAAGCCAGACATCCTGCCCCTGACAGGATATCGAAAGAATCCTTTTTTACAATAAAGAAAAGTCATCGAGCGTTGTTGGTTTTAATAACTGATTTCCTTAGCCATCGTCAGACATCTCGTTAATGGGACCAGCTCTCTGCGCTGTATTTCGCGGGTTGCTTTAATTATACGATGTAAATTAGTCGGTCCAGGTCACGAACGAGTCCCCATTTTACGACTGTTAATTATGAATACATTTCGCTGGTGGATGTAACTCAACGCCAACCCGCGTAATCGTACTCTTAGCCCGAGCCTCTTTGAAAGTTTAATCCCGCGGTTGGAAATGGAAAAAACGTGGTTTTATCACTGCTGGCAATAATTGACGTAGCCTCGAGCACTTGGTGCCGTAAGCTGTTTGCCTTTAATATCTCCGGAGAAAATGAAATTTTCTTTCCTGTGCAAGATTGTATATGTTGCGGTAACTATTATTGAGGGATATAGGGAACGAGGAATATTCTAGTGGGTATATTTCTCGGTTGCAGCACCGGAATTGACAATAACCGACGATTCCGGCCGAGTGGTGTCCAAGGAGAGGCACCTGAAGGCGGGAAGCGTTCTGAAACTCAGATGCGAGGCCAGAGATGTTATCGAGTCCCTGAAGGAGTCTGTCATTTGGACCAGAGGAGATGAAACACTTACCGAGGACGTTAGGTAAGTGCTACTATACTTCAGTTTGTAATTATGCAATAAGAAAGAAGAGAAATTTACACCTTATGTATCTCAATGAAACATCTACTCAATTTATATTCATTTGCAATTTTTATATACCTGCAAATATTTATTCATCATAATATTATATATGTCGGAGATGAAAAGACATCGGAGCCTTTCTTTCGGAATGTTTGGGAAGGTCCCCAATACTTTAGCCCAGACTTTTTATTATAGCCGTACTTAGATAATAAAACTGAGAAATAGCTGTTTGTGATTCAATCCAATTATGTTTGCCCGAGATTATGATAGTGGGCTTGGGCTCCAACATAACGGGTCGCTGAACATAGCCACGGTCACGGGACGGACATCTACCTAACAGAGGTAGCAGTAATTAAATAGCTTTCTTTAAAAACAAAGATTGACCCGAGGGATACAGAGAGCAGTATATAAGAGCAGTTCCACTTGGACTGGGATTCAATTCGATAAGTTCACAGGAAGATGCATTACACGCCCCAACTTCCAAAATTGTCCCGACATATATATGTTGGGTTATCATTAGAGTTAGGGGTGTGCAATCTTTCTTTGGATTAGACTTTGTTGTTTTGCAAGAGCCAAGATATTTACTAGTACAATTATGGTTGTGACAGAATTTGGCAAGTAACCGTGGTAATTACATACTCGGGATGAGAATGGCAATGATCCTAAACTCAATAACCAATCCACGGAATGCGATTTCTTCCATACTCCAAGTCGAACTCAACTTACTGATCCACGATTCGGATGTGACTCCACGTACTTGTCCACAGTACAAGCAAAACTTATCTGATTGAATCTCAGTCCAAGTGGAACTGCCCTTATATATACCTCTCCGTACCTCTCTGTACCCCTCGGGTCAATCTTTGTTTTTAAGGAGAGCTATTCAATTACTCCATACCTCTGATAGGTACACGTCCCTCCTGTGACAGTGGCTATGTCCAGCGACCCGTTATGTTGGAGCTCAAGCCCACTGTCATAATCTCGGGCAAACATAATTGGATCGAATCGCAAACAGCTATTTCTCAGTTTTATTACTTAAATACAGCTATAATAAAAAGTCTGGACTAGAGCATTGAGGACCTTGTCAAACATTCGAGTCGCTTCTAAGCCCACTGTCATTAATCTCGGGCACCCATACTCGGATTAATTTATAAACAACTATTTTTCAGTTTTATTGTTTAAATACAGCTATAATAAAAAGTCTGGACTAGGGCATTGAGGACCTTGTCAAACATTCGAGTCGCTTCTAAGCCCACTGTCATTAATCTCGGGCACTTATACTCGGATTAATTTATAAACAACTATTTCTCAGTTTTATTGTTTAAATACAGCTATAATAAAAAGTCTGGACTAGGGCATTGAGGACCTTGTCAAACATTCGAGTCTCTTCTAAGCCCGCTGTCATTAATCTCGGGCACCCATACTCGGATTAATTTATAAACAACTATCTTTCAGTTTTATTGTTTAAATACAGCTATAATAAAAAGTCTGGACTGAAGCATTGAGGACCTTGTCAAACATTCGAAAAGAAAGACCCCGATGTCCTTTCATCTCCGACATATATATTATCATATTACATACTAACATATTATATATATATATAAATAATCCTCTATATAATTGTAGTATCGCGGACAGATTGCCTAAGAAATATCAGGTGAACTATAAACAATGTTACGAGGAAGCCTAAATGCCGACAGGCCGAAAGAGTCGGGAACTTCAATGGACCAAGCGGCCCAGCAATGTGTCCTTGGTCCTTCTGAAGAATAGTTACGCGAAAGAAGACGTATGTTGTCGTGCGCGGACGGTTACGCAATACGTATGTGTTGGGGGTATGAGAAGAGACAAAAGAAAGCTTAAGGGAGAAAGACGAATTAATCGGCAGTCGTTAAAACTGAGAGTCGAGTTGTGAGGAGTCGTTAATTGAGAGTCGAGTTGTGAGGAGCTAGTTGTAAGTCAATAGTTGAGCTCGGAGAGTTGAGAGGAAGTTGTCGAGTTGCTATGAGTTGTAAACTATTAGTTGTGAGTTGTGAATTAGTTATACCACGTTACTGTATTTAGTTTACGTTAGATAACCATCGTTCTCTGTTTAATCCACTGTAAATAGATGCATTTGTCAATAAATTTATCATATGGGACAGAAATCATTGGAAATCCTAATTTCTAATATTTCTGAATAAATAATCCTATATAATATATATATATATATATTTATAAATAATGTGTACCTATGTAATCGATTCATACAAGTATTTTAATATTGAAAAATTTATAGAAGATTATTTAAAAATGAAACAAGACTTCTATGTAATTGAAAAATTGAAGTGATAATTTATATGAATGGAAAAGAAGGCCATGTCCACGTGAAATACAGCGAATAAAATTATAAATGCTAGAATAATTTATTTTAGCTTTTGAGAAAATCGAAAAGACAGAAATAAATATACAAATAAATAAAGTCAACCCAGTGCGATACATATTTTTAGCGTTTATTCTATACTGTAAAGCTACAAAAGCAATAAACGTGGGAAAACCACAGCATTCAAGTGATATAAATTGCAAAATTAGTAGAAATACGTTTTTTATTTTCATCATATATCATCACTGTTTTTGATATTTATATCCATTGTTTGCCATCTCAACTGCTCGATTTTATCAGAAGATTATGACAAAGGTGTTCATTTCAGACTTGTAAATATGAAAATTGAACATATTCCCTGTTATAATATTTAAATAAGAAGTTCAAGATTTGCTAACTTACGAAACATGAAAAGATTCTTCCATCAAAATCATTTACCACATTACCAAATTTAAGCAATTTTTACCTGAATATTTCCCTACTATTTATGATTAATTCAATTATCCATAGGACTGTTTGAAAGCACAGATATAAGAACACTTCAACAGCCATTTAAGACCCATCTTTTTATAAAACAAATCGTCTTTCATCAATTTCATCAATCACTATTGTTCCATTTGGACTCCTTTCCTTTGACTATAATAAGGATATATGTGTAACGTTTAGAGCACCACCTAAACCGGAAGTGGGTAACGTTCGAATATCTGGTTTTCAGTGAAAACAGAACGACGGAAATCTTAGCTGGGAAGGAGGTCCTCGTGATAGTTAGCACGCTGATCGTGGAGAGGGCCAGTCCAAGGCATGCCGGAAATTACAGCTGCGTCGTACCCGGGAAGGCCAAGACAACCGTTGCAGTACACGTGCTTAACGGTGAGTCCTTTAGCTTTTACTCTTTTTGAAAACTAATCTATAAACTGAAGAACTTTAAAATACTATAATTATTGTTCCTCTTCGAGCTTCTTGTGATCCTCGAAAATATCGAGAAGAAATAGCTGACCTTTTTTATTCCTTAGGGAAAATGGGTACTTTGGAATTGGTATTTCTTCTTTTTCATTGAAGTATGATATTGAATGTAATGTTTTCTGGAACAGGAATTACGATACAAAATTATTTAACGGTATTTTTAAGTAGCACACAAAACGACGTCCTTCAATCTCCAATTTTATTTCGTTGAAATATAATGGTAACGTAATGACTCTTCTAAGAGGAATTATATCTTATGCAACGTGTTTCAGCAATCTAAAATATTTTAACACAAGAAGTGACATGGAAGTATTTTTAATTATTAAACGAAGTGATGTTACTCAATCTTCAATTTTATTTTACTGATGTATGGCATTGAATATAATATCTTTAAGAATAGGAGCTTTTAGTATGCTGTAAATTTGAATCATACAAAAACGACTTTTTAATTATTTGATAATATTTTGAATTATTCAGCAAAGTAATTATTTTCCAATCATCAATATAGAAATCTTCAATTTTTATATTATTATATTAATACACCATATATGTATTATTCAATTTACTACATTCACTAGCCAATATGTCACCAAATTCTCTTTATCAACATACTGGTCGTAAATGTCAAAAGGCACTGCATAACCAGGGAAAAAGTTCTTTCCTCGCAAAATTAGATGAAATAAACGGAGCCATCGTCCACAATTTCAACCACGTAGCGACATATCCCGAAAAGAACTAGGTACTCAGATAAAAGACCTTTCTTTATCCGATAATGCGCTTACCAGATGTACCGAAAACTCGTGGAACCAACGTAAAAATCCGGGATAGGAGGAGTGCGAGAACGTTCTGGCAACATTATCCTTTTGAGGAGTCGAGTCGTTCAGGCGAGTTGTCGTGGATCGCGGTCGATTGAACCTACTTCAGGATGTCTAATCGCGCGTGTGCCTCCGATCTTGAGACAAGATAAAAGGTCGATCGTTCTGTATTCACACTTGAAACGTGAAATTCGACCAAAATTTGTCTAGATAATATCGCTAGAAGCTCGTAAATTTACGAAGAAATGGTCTAATCACAAGAACAATCTTTTACTTCCTTGACAGTTTATCATTCTTTTCTGCTACCTTTCTTATTTTTCTTTTACTTAGAAATCATGATAAAGTGGTGAAGATTGGGATCGTAATCATGTTCTTTTTTTATTATTATTATTTAATTTCTACTTTACAATTTGTCCAGCTGGACATTTTTCTCAATTGTTCTAACTATAATGTTAAGTTGTAGACAAACTTTTCACTTCACATTCTAAGGTAGAACATTGAAAATGATCCAACTATGATCGTTTAACTTTAAATTTTTATAGTTTCTCGCTTCTCAATCATACAATACACGTCGCAACTAGACCGCAGATTTTTGTACATGTATGGGGAAATTTGAAGCTGCAGAAATACACGTGATGCATATAATTTGCGAAAATATATAAAATATTCAAAATGGAGTATTTGTATTAATATTTAACAAGGGAAATAAATTTTTGCTCAGGTATTATTTCTTCGATTATGTTCATAGAAACATGAAAATACATAAAAATCCGCAATCTGATCATAACAATTAAATCACCATAGAATTTTCAATCTCTCAGATGTGAGAATAATTAAAAGTTAATCTTATAACAGTTATTATTTTTGTCCAATACGTGTATCATGATATGTGTATCTCTGAGTGAAGCTGACCTTACACTGACTCTATAACTATAAAACAAGAATAAGTTAATCACCTACAATTTTGCTTTTTCCAGTGAATATATCTCTTCCTGGGAAAAAAGAGTACATTGTTACTCGATGCTATGTCAGATAAATATATATAATAAATATATGTCGAGTTCTTATTAGTTTTAGGGGCGTGTAACGAATCTTCATTTGGATTAGTCATTGTTGTTATACAATAGAGACTACATCTACCGGTATAAATATGATTTTTACAGAATTTAACAAGCAACCGTGGTAATTATACTCGACATGTTAATGACAATGATCTTAGGTTCAATAACGAATCCACGGTCAACGGACTAACTCTTTGCTAAACGTAGAATATATTTCAAAGCACAAAATAAACATTCGCTGGGACGCTTGGTATATACTGCTCGTAAAGACGATGTTAAAACTGTCCAAGGAGATTGCACGAATAAAAGACCGATGAAGACTTTCCCCTCCTTACGATGTTTTGTTGTATACCAAGAAAATTCCAACCGCGCGTAGCGGTGACATTGTTTCTGCCTGGAGCTTCATTATAAATACAACGTGTGTCCCATAATATTGACACTTCTGAGGCAAAAGCACACGTGGCTTGAGCTCGTATGCCGTTACAACTATATTTTTTTAAGGACAACTACACAACTAATCTATACCTTTGTTGGATAAAAACGTCCATCGCGTGACCGACCAGTTATGTCACTTCGAGCCCAAGGTCACCGTCACAGATCTCGGGCAAACATAATCGGATTGAATCGTAAACAACTACTTCTAAGTTTGATTATTTAAGTACAGCTATAGTAAATAGTCTAGACTAAAGTAGTCTTTGCAGGTCTTCCCAAAAATTCCAAAAGAATTGGAAATTTGTAGACAATGAAACAATGTAGATGTTCTTGCTACGTTCTTGCACCCAAGTCTCTGCATATATTTGTCAAATAACTCTTCACTTCAAATGCTCTAACGTAAACATTTATTCGATTCTCTGTCACTGCTGGTTGCTGTGATATAAATTTAAAAGTCTCGTTTCTGCGAGCTTCATGAAAGTACACGCGGTGTCAGTGGTTTTTAGTAGAGGCAGTTTGAAGCAGTTGTTAAACTGCATCGCGATAAAGACGAGTTTTAAGCTCTTATTACACAAATTTTCTTGAAGTTTTCACAAATATCGGATGGTGCAGGAAATCGTAAACTCTCGAAGCGTACCTCGACAGAGGTTTCTTTGCTTTATTGCTCTTCGCGAGATTCCTGCATTAAAATACGGAAATATCAAGGAGAATTGATCAGCTGTTCATTAAACATAGTATAACGAATCTTCTTCGATCGAGATCTCTGTTCGTCAGCTGTGGTAAATCGCTTACTGGTCGAGAATAGTCTGAAACAGGTCATGGGAAATGAAATCTGTGCTCGGATGAAAATTTACTGCAACTGATATTAATTATTGTCGTTGAAGGATCGAAACGTGCCCTGAAGGAGTTAATAGAATAATCTTATTGAAATGTTCAAAGTTAAAAAGTACAAAATGTAATTACTGAGAAGAATGGACTGTTTGAAATCATGGCTTATTATTACTCATTTAGTTTTTCTCATACCTATTTAATTAAGAGAACATCGAGGTAATGAGAACGAAGATATGACCAGTTTGTAATTCTGATATAAAATTTAATTCTCATTCTTTAAAGCTAATTTCATATTTCATATTGGAAAAAATATTTATGCAGAGTGTTGCTTTTTTATCAGAATTCTAATATCTGAATGGTTCGTCGAAAGATCTATTATTTTAATGACGTGAAAAACGAAATCGTTTATTTTTTCAGAAGAAGCATAGTACAGAATGGACAACATCTTTTATAGTTATAGTTTTTAAAACCTTAAAATTTTCCACTTATAAAAAAAATAAACTTACATGAGATAATAGAGATAGAGAGATAATAGAGTATAGTATAAAATTGAGGGTTGTTCCTTGAAACTCAGAAGTCTTTCATTCTCATTTTTTTAAATGTATATCAGCATACCAATACTGTATGTTATTTATATAATTGTCATCGAGCCGAATAACGTTTGTTTCAAACGTTTTTCCTATCTTGTATGGTTAAAAAGTTCTAGCGAAGGATGTTTTACTGAAAAAAATCCTCTGTTCTGAAAGTGAAACGACAAGTATTAAAAGAACATAATCAGTTTTGAAAATTACTTTATTATAAGCGTAAACCAATCAGTTGCAAATATCTCTCTATTCTTTTGAACAATATTATTGAACAAATGTATAATAATAACACTTATTTATCAACTGAGAAGAAAATAAGGATTGTCCCAAAATAAATCACAAGTAGAAGAAAACGTAAGAACATCGGCTCAGTTGACGTACAATGTAGTACCGTGAAGAATCCGTAGACGCTTCAAAAGAAGACGAACGGTGGTAAAAAACGTGAAAAAGGAAAAGTGACAATATGTTCTTTCCACATCGTGAGAAGTCACGTAAACTTAAATGCGATGCTCTCTTCAACATTATAAACGGGACTCACGTTTTCAGGATGAAAGGAGCTGAAAGCCGCCGCGAAAGAGCTCTTTTTCGTCAGAAATCCTTCCGCTTTTAGGAGACGAAGAAGAAGTAGCCTGTCCCCGTTCGATTGTACGCAATCGCGAACACAACAGATGTTTATGCTCTTTCGAAAGAGAACCTGTGACCCTCTTCTTGTTATACGCTTTTTATTCCAAATTCCTGTAGTTTTATAAAGAAGATACCACATTTTATAATATTAGGCTAGTTCACGAGTTTATATAGTTTTTATTTTTTATTAAATGCAAATCATAATATTTGGATTTAGTTCAATTTCTTCTTTTATTTAAATAAATCAAAGATTAATTTGCTTGTTAAAATGGTCTACCATCAAATTACTTAAACATTTTTCGTACATCGTCATTCCGTGAATTGTCTTCAGAGAGATATTTCTAGAGCAATAAAAAATTCAAAGTAATGATTTCTTTTTACCGAGAGGATTCGTTTCGCTTTTAATGAAGAACGATCGCTACCGGTAGATGCTCTATGTTTCATGACAGTTAACTTTCAATTAGTACTCTTCGATTATTGCTGATCTATAAGAGTTTGGATTAAGTAACTTTATTTTACTTTATATTTTGTGTTCTATGTGATAAAATCTATCAATGGCATTTATTACATAAAATGTAGAATAAAAGAATCAATATTAAACCCTAGGAAAATTCTCTTTCAACCCTAATCAATCAGCCAAATACCACAAACCCAGCTTAAATCTAATTCTAACTTTTATACTTGTAAATTTAACGATTCGTGCCTAACTAAATACAAAAATTTCAATTTAAAGAATCCCTTTTTGTTTCTGAAAATCACAATATACCACTGTAAAATCTTCATCCTTTGTATCACAAAAATTCTTCTTGAATCTTCTGCCTCACCAACCGTAACAACAAATCCTTTCTTCCTAAAAATAATCAAACAAATCTTAGTAGATTGTGCCTAACAAAATACAAAAAATTCCAATTTAAAGAATCCCTTTTTGTTCCTGAAAATTACAATTTACCACTGTAAGATCTTCATCCTTTGTATCACAAAAGTTCCTCCTGAATCTTCTGTCTCACCAACCCTAACAACAAATCCTTTCTTCCTAAAAATAATCAAACAAATCTTAGTAGATTGTGCTTAACAAAATACAAAAATTCCAATTTAAAGAATCCCTTTTTGTTTCTGAAAATCACAATCTACCACTGTAAAATCTTCATCCTTTGTATCACAAAAGATCCTCTTGAATCTTCTGTCTCACCAACCGTAACAACAAATCCTTTCTTCCTAAAAATAATCAAACAAATCTTAGTAGATTGTGCCTAACAAAATACAAAAAATTCCAATTTAAAGAATCCCTTTTTGTTCCTGAAAATCACAATCTACCACTGTAAAATCTTCATCCTTTGTATCACAAAAGTTCCTCTTGAATCTTCTGTCTCACCAACCGTAACAACAAATCCTTTCTTCCTAAAAATAATCAAACAAATCTTAGTAGATTGTGCCTAACAAAATACAAAAAATTCCAATTTAAAGAATCCCTTTTTGTTCCTGAAAATCACAATTTACCACTGTAAGATCTTCATCCTTTGTATCACAAAAGTTCCTCCTGAATCTTCTGTCTCACCAACCCTAACAACAAATCCTTTNCTTCCTAAAAATAATCAAACAAATCTTAGTAGATTGTGCCTAACAAAATACAAAAAATTCCAATTTAAAGAATCCCTTTTTGTTCCTGAAAATCACAATCTACCACTGTAAAATCTTCATCCTTTGTATCACAAAAGTTCCTCCTGAATCTTCTGTCTCACCAACCCTAACAACAAATCCTTTCTTCCTAAAAATAATCAAACAAATCTTAGTAGATTGTGCCTAACAAAATACAAAAAATTCCAATTTAAAGAATCCCTTTTTGTTTCTGAAAATCACAATTTACCACTGTAAAATTTTAATCCTGTGTATCACAAAAGTTCCTCCTGAATCTTCTGTCTCACCAACCGTAACAACAGATCCTTTGTTCCTAAAAATAAACAAATCCTTATTATTCCTAAACGTGGCCATAATTATCAACGAATTAATAAAAGCAATGCAACAAAAGCAAACAAAGAATTATCCATTCCTCATTTCACGAACCATAATCTATTGCAACAAACCTTCACTTTACGAACCACAAGGACTCTAAAAGCACTTGATCCCTTGAAGCATACAACGAATCCTTTCTTCGATATAATCAGACCAAGTTTTCCTATAACCCCGTTCACCTATTCTCCTGAAATCCAAAAAGCTTCAGAAGTTGAATCGTGTCAGACTACGTACACTATCGGTTTGCTAACGCAGATTAACCAGCAGCTAGGACGATTGTATACGTGGATGTAAGGTTGATGCGCGGTCGGTCGTTAACGGCACTGTCGACGACGTGGATTGCATGAAAATGGAAACGTTCCCTAATGTGACACAACCACGCCGGCATTCAGAAACTGAAAAGAACGCGCGCGAGAGAGAGAAGAGGGGAAAAGAGAGAGAGGAAGAGAGAGGTAGAACAAGAAAAAAAGCTAGGAGAGATGGTTTGAGAGAAGAGGAAAAGGGAAGCAGCGTTATCGTGCTGCCCACTTTTTCCTCCATTTGCAAGGCTTATCCCGACTACGGTTGTTCGGGATCATTGACTGTTCGTGACTATGCTGGCTCGCTTCTAATGCTTCCTGACCCGGTCCTCGTCCAGAAGAACACTGCTCTACTCGGACGGGCATAATAAGGTGCTCGCCGAGAAGATGGACGATCCACTGGCACGATAGATAACTCGATGAACCTCTCCCCGTGTACGATCTGTTGAAAAAAATGCTCGTGAAATATTTGAAATGACTAGGAAATGAATTTTAATAAAGAACATTGGTTAAGTTGGCGAAAGATAGCTTTGTATTGTGTCGTGCACACAGTATTATTTTAAATCCCATAAAGTCATTTCAATCCTAAAAATAATTTTATAAATGTACTATTTTCAGACGCATTTTGAGAACGATGTGTGTTCCGTATATGGCACAAAGAATTGTTCTAAATTCTAAATATAAAATTGTTTTAACACATCGGAATTTATTTATAATTTTTCACACAAATGTTATATATTTAACGGTAAACGTGTGTCGGGTGCAGCACAAAAAGTTGTTTCAATAGCAGACCTAGCAGTTCGTAATTTTTCACAGAAATTTCACAGATATTTATGCAACAATATATATTTGGAAATTTGAAGGGGTTTTTGCGAAATATAAATATGGACAAAAATTTCTCTTTCTTCTTTCGTTATATATTTTTTCATGTACCTCTTATTCCGATCCTTTTGATACAAGTTTTATATTTTATTGATTAACAATTTTAGTATTATACAGTATAGATAATAATAGTTTATAATACTCGATTAATATGCGTCAATATGTACGCAGAATTACAGACTTGGGTTTGAATTCATGTAATGTTAGATTAAGCAATAATAATTATATTTAATAATGAAGTAATGATTGAGATTAGAAGTTCTGTCAAATTCTCGCTCCTTCTCGTAATCCTATTCTCAATACTCAATTTTCAATCAATATCCTCCCCCAAGCATTTATTCTACATTTCCAATTTTTTAAAATCAGAGGATCATCATTCGTGCATTATCTCTGTGCTCCTAAACTAAATTCTATCACTGGCATAAAAATGTATTATTTTTCGAGCGAAGCTATACTTGGTGGAAACATAATAAGGTCTCCTTAAGGCTTTGAAAAATTCGACGATTACCAGTCTTCCTATATCAATTTCCATCGAATATATATTTATTGAAGTACAATGATGCGTGCTTGTAAGAGAATGTTTATCGATGATTAATCGCATTTCACCGGATCCTAATTCATTTTCAACGTTTCGCCAGTGTATAGTTGAATCTCGTCTAGCAACGAGAGAGAGCATTTTCAACATTGCACAAAAGGAAGCCACGAGCGATCCCCGACGAATAACCGTGCATCATCTTAATGACTGTTCGTCGCGTGGCTGTAAGCTGTATACATGTAAGTTCCGAAACGAGACAATAGAGAATGGTTTGGTCTCCTCTATAATTTGCCGGATGTCAAATGCCGTAGCCTCGTAATTGTTCAAAGCTCCTAAGCTAATTTCTGCAATTAGGGAATTAGAGCCATTTCGCTTCGAGTCGAGTGCACACCACATAAGAAAATTAATTATCGGCCGACAGAAAACCAGACAGAAACACTCGAATTATACCTTCAAAAGGATTCTGATTGTAAATTAAATTATTTATAAATATGCGAATTAAGTATTGCATTACGATTAGTTACTCAAGTGTTGCTACTTTCTATGCAACAGGATTATTTAAATTCTGAAGGATAGTGGATATTCGAGACTGACTAGATTAATGAATCAGAGGTTGTTTCTTCTTTATTTTTGACGGTTAATCTGATCTTACCGTTCAATCGATAGCTATTCATGTCTCAATGCAATTTCAGAGCTTGTCATTACGAAGGGGCTGAATATATTCTAGCATATGCAGTCTGCAAAAGTGAAATTTTTTTATTTGCAACGTTGAAATTATTTCTATTTTCTCTCTCTCAAACATTGAATTACTCGTCATTCGTATTATACATATATATAACGAGGATTTAATTTACCATCGCTAATCTTTCTCAATTCTTAATACCTTTAACAATGTTTTTAAAAACAGATTTCTATCACAAAAATTCAATCCACTTTGATTTATGGTATGTATCTGGTATAAATTCATGCACATAAAATTGTAAATTTTCTTAATTTTATGTATCCATTCATTTTGATGTTAAACAAATTTCATAATCGAAGGACAAGTGAATCAAAACAAAATATAATCTTTTATTAACTGAACCTGATTAACCAGATAGTTGGAGATATCTGCGTCTACAAAACATCACGTATAAGAACAAAATACGTATTACTAACCAAACCTAATTTTTCACCTTTGAAACAATACAACTCGATAAACCAACACGTGCACTTAGTCTACGTTTAATCTGTACTCGATGATCGATTAACTACAGATCCATTATTGTCAATTTAAAGTTTGAGCCTCGTACGATTATTCAACTTATTTATGACTTAATTGAATATTTACAATTTAAGTTAACGCATCTTTTAACGAAGATGCTGGGAAAAGATGACTCTTTAAAATTTCCAGGATTTTTCATTTTTTAATAAAACTGAGAACGTACAATGAGATTAAAATAAAATATTAATCGGGCATTGTGCAATGGGATTCACTTGAAATTTCTCGTATTGTTGTAAATACACGACAAAGCGATTCAAGCAAACTCATTGCATTCATGCAACAAATTTTCCCCTTTGAAAGAATTTATTAATAAATAAAATCATCGGCGGTTGCGCGTTTCATCGAAAATAACCGACAATTTAATATTATAATAATATCGCTTGGTGTCCGAAAGCACGTGTTACTGTGCTGTTAATACATAATGTTACGTTACAGAGAGATTCCCTTTATGTTCTTCCGAAAAATGAACAGTATTAATATTCCTCTGATGAAAATTTTAATAGCTGAAAAATATCTTCCTTTCGAAAAATTCTACTAAGCATATCCTTTCTTTATACCTCACAAAGTAAAACTTAAGAATTTATGAACAAGGCAAAGATAATAATTCCATTCTGAAATGGAAGATTAGTATTATACGACCTGTGCGCGAATCGCCAGAAATGTTAACAATTCCATTGAACCTTTAATCGTTAAAGAAATAAAGCGAATCAATATAGAAATCGAAACGATAAAACGTCCAAATTTAATTGTTGTTCGAAATCCCAGTATATAGAGCATCATTTAAACAGTTCAATAATAATCGACAAACTATCCTCCAAAATCATTTATCAAAATCCCAATATTCCAAACTCTAGACAGATAAATGACCCCAAAGCAATCATCAACGTTTTATACTGTGAACACTTCATAAAACTTCCATAGTTCATTCAAAGATTAAACTTGTACATCACATACACCATAAAAAAGGTGAACCATGAAATATACTGTTTAAACCGTTCCTCATACTTGTAGCGTCAGATTTATTCGGGAGCATGAGGAAATCGCCTAACCGTGTCATATGGATGTGCTTTAAGCTCGAAGCGATTCTTTTACCTATCGAAGGTCAAAGTATAAAATAGTATGCCACAGATGCGTAAAAGCAATGTTATTGATGAAAAATGAATTTGGAAATGGAATGTGGTTATGGAAATTCAAAGATATTGAAATCTGTGGACCTGAAGGAATGAAAGTTTGAATATTTAAATATTTAAATATTTGGAAGTTTGATAATTTGAAAGTATGAAGATATAAAAGGTGGAAGATTTGAAAACGTAAAAATTAAAAGATTTGTGAGATTGAAAGTTTGATAATTTGAAAATTTAGAAATAAAATGAAATGCATTAGTACAACGTTGACTTTAATGGATCTTCAAAGAAGAAGAAGAAAAAGAAAATTTAAAAAAAGATTGGATATTGGACCACAATTCATCTTTCTGTATATTTTACACGACCAACGAAAGGAACTCGTAGTTTATCATTTCATATCCAGGGAGGGGGGTCCGTTATTAGACAGACACGTCTGTAGTGCCACAACTTAATCTACTAATTTCTCTTTCTTAGCTGACGCCATGGGGCAAATGAAAGAGTCGGCAAAGCAAAGATTACGCGGATCTAATTAAAATACACCACCGGATCTCGATAATTTGAGTCTCTGTGATTCACATTTCGCTTAATTAAAACCGTGACAATTTTGCTTCAAAGATTTACTTTGAAAATTATTAATTGTAAAAAGGCTACCGACTGTTTACCAACTGTTACTTTAGAGTATTTTATTCTTATCTTTTGTTCTTCAATAGTATGTAAAAATTATAGTGTAATTGTATGTAAAAAAAATTGTATTAATTGTTGGCGTTTACACGCGGTATGCAAGCTAATAAAGGACAACATCTTCGATACTCCGTATTGAAGACTAAAACTATATATTTTCATTATTTCATTTTCATGAATGTTGACTAACTAACGAAAGACGAGTGATTATGAGTGACAATGAGTAATGATCGAAAAATGACGATCAATAGACGAGTAACAAGTAACTTATTTCTAAAGGCGAACAACCCTCAGTTACCTCCTTCCATTGTGTTCGTAGTAGCGCAATATGTCGCTTGAGCGAGAGCAAAGGTGCTGATCTCTGACGGACGGCGGTGATGCGACGACTTGGCAACAGGGCGATCCCAACAGGACAAGCTCGACATTACGAAGTACCGGGAAGCGATAGGCTCCATACAGACGATCTGGATACGGATATATTTGGGATGTGACTTTATGATACTTTGCTAACACGGAACTGAACAATCAGCCATAGAAATTTGCTGAATAACAAACTAAAAATACATAACACTTCGCTGTATCATAACGTAAAGCTATTGCATTTCCTAACAGAATTCTGAAAAAAAAAAATGTTAAACATTCTCTGTCTCTAACGAAGTGTTTGATTTTCCAATTATATGTATCTTTACCATATATACTAATATGCTAATATATGTATTATACACACACTATTCTATATATATTACTCAATTTCATTTATGTATATATATGAACTAAATTATCAAGGCGTAGAATTTATATAATATTTCTATCTATAATAGACTTCTAACATTGTTACGACCGTTCGCGGAAAGATGCGATTGCGAGGAAACGCGTCAGCAAGAGACATAAATTCTCGCTACGATTCTGATAGTCGGTGCCGCGAACAAGTCGTTCCTCTGTTTCGATTAGGATAACAGAGGTAGTTCAAATGATTGCAACACTAAATTAACAGAGTTAATATAAGCTTCTATTTTTAACAATATTTGAAATTATAATTAACACGTTACAAATGATTTTACGATAATACAACTAGTTTAATATTATAATTCGATTTAATAATAATTTTATAATATTTCTCAAAGTATTCGTTTGACTAAGCGACCTTGATTTTATTTCTCTGAACCTCTCGATACATTCGGTTTGAATTCTCGTATGACACTGACTGCCCTTCGATTTTTGTCTTTGTTCTGTCTGGGAGACGATCCCCACCACGCTCGGGTCTCGCGACTGTTCGCGCCTATGGTCACGTACGCCATTTTGTTTGTGTAAGTAAAATAACGGACAGAAGGCGATTCGATGTTTTTCAGAATTCGCTGTTTGACACAACTACGCGTTTATCGCTACTTTGTGTATATCTCAACGGTCATGTAAGATCTGTCTGCGATACTGTAAGCCTCAGGGCATAACAAATATTCTATTTATAATAATTCCAGCTTTCATAATATCTAACCTCTAACTTTGCTAGTTGCGTCAATTATCGGTGCACGAAAATTACACCTACGTAACTTTCATCCCCAAATCTACAAATACGTAAAGAAAAGAGAAGAAGGAAATCGTGTGAAGAATCTAAGAATATTCCATTCTGTTTCAATGAATACAGTAATCTAAATTTGAGTTTCTAAAGAGGTCTCCAGAGGCGATCTTTCTCGACTTTTACCAGAAGAATCCTCCGATATTCAATAAAATCGATAGGGACAGCAGGAAGCGAGAAAATCGCATCTTTTTGCGCCACGGTTTCGAGATCGAGGAGTTACGAGACTAGGAAGTGACCAATAGTAAATTCCGCTGCATGATTCCGAAACGAGGCGAGGGTTTCGTCTCCAGGAAGTGTGACCACATATGAGGCGAAACGGCCCTTCTGACCTATGACCTTCCGTTTTGCCCCCCTACCCGTCGTTCTGACAAGTTTATCACCGGCCCGTGTATGGTAGACCGCTCACGCTCAGCGTTCCTTTTGTCTGTATAAAGAAAAAACAAGAAAAGAGACAAATGATGGGAAAACACGATAGAGAGACCCTCGTTTCAAAGGAAATTGAGAAAAATTAAATGTGTAGAGATATTTTTATAAGACCATAAGAATGTCAAAGGAAATATAATGTAGAGAACTCAAGTTTAAGACATGCAACTTTTTGATGGATTGTTGTATTATATTTTGCTATATTATAAACACTAGATAACTAACAATTTGTAGTTGACTTTACAGTTTCATATACATTTGCATGTTATTTATAAAGGCAACTTGTAATTGATATAATATCTGTTCAAATATAAACAGTATTTAGGTTGTAAACACTGAAACCAGTATTTACTGCAGACATGCAGAGGAACTGTGTTTATATTAAGCATAAAAGAGAAAGGTTTCTTAAAAAGCTAACATGTAATCTATAGAACAACCTCTATTTTTAATCATTTCTGCACATCTGCGATCAATTAATTTGATATACTATTTTATTGAAGTACTTCCCCCGTTTCAATGTAATATATTACACATATCTAATACTTATATATAAGTATTGTTCAAATTTGTTAGTAATTGTTGAACAATGTTTCTCTAATTTTCATTAAAACCGTAATCCGTACATCAACAAAATACACATGTTTTGCGGTAATATAATAAATAAACTTTCATCTGTTGTAAATATATTAATCGCTGATTGTTTGATCCTGCACTCGAAGAGAATCACACAGAATGATCGAACTAAAATAAAAATGAACGTTCTCGTTGCGGTAACAAGAGTCGACAAACTAGCGTGAAGTAAAACTCGACAGCTGCGAGGCAACGGCACGGCGGACAAACAACAAACTGCTCGTAATGCCGGAAAAGTGAAGTAAAACTCGCGAGTGGTGCACGTAGCCGGAGAATGGCAAAGAAACTGCAACCGGGGGTTGAAACTTTCCGAATAAAGGAAAACGTGGATATACTTGAAGGACGACGAAACGTCTCGAGGGGGGATAAAACAGCAGGGAGAACAAGGTGAAACTCGCGTGTATCATCGCGTAGAAGTTAACCAAATGACCTTACATGGGATAGAGACACCAGGAGGTAATGCTTAATGAAAACGACACGCTGAGGTTATCAGTCAGGAATTAAAGTGTATGCGTTTAGAAAATTGTAATTTCAGACGTTTTTAGGTACATAAGAGGCTTTTTAGCTAGAGGACCGTTTTATTATTATTAATGAAATTTTATAAGCCACGAGCCACAAATTACTAGTAATAACGAAGGTTGATGTATAAAATTAACAATTTATTATAACAAACAGTAAATCAAATGAAATTTTTATTAGATTAAAGCTGCGTGGTTGTACCGTTATTATAAGCCATTATTTTTGCAAGAGGTATTTTAATTGTACATTTTGTTATTTCTGGTATCTTAACAAACTTTATTCATATTCATGCAAGAGATATTTTCCTTTCATTTTCTTAAGCTTTAGAAAATGCGTGCAAGGTGTCTCTTTTGTTTCCAAATTACCCTTTAAATATACGTAATTACATTACAGCGTTTTAATTCATGAGAATTTCGTGTCATCTTTCTGGAGATACGAGGACAGCACAGGTTTCTCATGCAATGAATATGAAAATACAATTACATTCTTTTCGTGTATTATATATTTTCCAAGTTACGTATTAGAAACTCTAATTCTATAATGATGATAATATAGTGGAAATGAATTTCAGAAAAACAGTGCGTGCATACACATCAGATATGATCCTAGATCCGATTAGATCAATCGATATCACCGCTTAACGCTTCATTTTACCTCTCTATATCGCTCCTAGCAAGTTACATTCAGATAGTATCAAATCGTGGATACACATAGATTGCAACGTGCGGGCAAATTCGAAAAACTAACCGGACGATCGCGATGGTCGACCGCAAACACAAGAGCTAGCAATTGGAATTCCCGGCTGCTGGCCAGGAAGTGGTCAATAGGAAGTTCTGCTACGTGCACTCGCGTCTACGAAGCCGCGGAACGGCCAGGAAACGTATCCGAGTGAGTTGAATCGAAACAATTGAGCCGCAAATACATTGTGCGCCGTGAATCCTCGTTGTCCATTGATTAGAGAGGCATTCATCGTGGCTAATTGCCACGAATCGACAGAACCACCCGGCTCGTGTTTTCCGCGTCTTCGAAGCGCAACTCTCCATGCAGGAAGGTGAATCGGTGAAATGCAAATATCCTCACCGTCAATCCTATTATTATTTTCATCGGTATGCTTGTTTCGATCCTTGCAACCACAACCGGTATATTCTCACCTCTGGAGGTTTATTGAAAATCAAAACAATTTCAACAGGAATTTCATCAAATTTCCACCTTCTCCTATGATATCCGCGTTAATTACTAGGCTGCAATTTACTACTGTCCCATGATTTATTAGTCTATTGATTACCGTACGAATGGTGGGCTATGTACTAAATTATCTACGGTGTGTGTGTAACTTTGTTCGAGGTACGTGCATGTAATTTTATTGTCATTGACTAACGGATTTCTTTTTTTTTGTTCTTTTTTTTAACATGGGTGAAACCTCCATAGGCACCCACCTCCTCTGAGAAGAGGACGCAGGATAGTACCGAATTCTTAGGTTAAAACTCTCACGATGGCCATCCTGAGCACACGTGGAGAGGTTATGGGGTCCTGGAACGGCGAAAGCATTCATCACGGGCCCCCTCGCGCTTAACTCCTCCGTGCGTGAGCGGAAAGGGGGGTGATACCCGCCCCAATCCCGCTCACGAACTACGACGCACTGTGTGGCCATTTCACGCCGCGCCCGTCCCCGGTGCTGTCGTGTACTATACCTGGTACCCCAACCAAGCGGCTGGCCATCAAATCTAACCTAACCCTAACCTAATCCCGTGGAAAGAATGTGACAAGTGGTGACATATATATGTCGGGTTATCGTTGGGTTTAGGGGCGTATAACGAATCTTCATTTGCTAGCCATCGTTGTTATACAATAGAGACTACATCTACTGGTATAAATATGATTTTTACAGAATTTAACAAGCAGCCGTGGTAATTATACTCGACATGTTAATGACAATGATCTTAGGTTCAATAACAAATCCACGGTCAACGGGGTAACTCTTTGTTAAACGTAGAATATATCTTGAAGCACAAAATAAACATTCGCTGGGATGCTTGGTATATAGTGCTCGTAAAGACGATGTGAAGAACTCTCCAAGGAGATCGCACGAATAAAAGACTGATGCAAACTTTCCTCTCCTTACGATCGCGTTCGTTTGTTGTCTAGTGGTCAGGGGATATCGACAAAATTCCAATCGCCGTTGCTAGGCGGTTCCGCGTAGCGGTGACATTGTTCCTGCCCGGACTTTCGTTATAAATACAACGTGTGTCCCATAATATTGACACTTCTGAGGCAAAAGCACACGCGACTGGATTTGTCCTTGAGCTCGTATGCCGCTACAACTATATTTTTTTAAGGAGAACTATACAACTAATCTATACCTCTGTTGGACAAAAACGTCCATCGCGTGACCGTGGCTACGTTCAGCGACCAGTTGTCACCTCGAGCCCAAGGCCACAAATCTCGGGCAAACATAATCGAATTGAATCGTAAACAACTGCTTCTAAATTTTATTATTTAAGTACAGATATAATAAATAGTCTAGGCTAAAGTATTGGGATCTTCCCAAAAATTATATATATATGCTATATATATATATATATATATATATATATATATGTATATATATATACACACACAAAGCGATAAAAGATAGAAAAATATAATATTTCACTAGAAACAATTAGATAGCTTGGAATGGTGGATGGATAACTGGGATCATCTTGATGATTTTAGTAAATTGAGAAAATGCAAGTTATATATATAAATAGAAAAATCAGATAATTTACAATCTGTAAAATTTATTTGAAAGGATTAATTCGTTTTATTAGGGTAATTAGCTAATAGGGGAGTATGTATTTACTAATACTAGTATATGATTAGAAATCAGCCAGTGAACGGTATAGCGTTATGGAGGTAGAAGATTGATTATTTTGGAAAACATTTTAACTTTAATTTTATAAATATATCTATCGATATAAGTCTTTCTAAACGAGTAAATTCTACGAGTTCCATAAAACGTGTAATGACAATACCACAAAAACATATGACTTGCATCAATTGTGTAGAACATTCTCTAGAGACAAGTTGAAAACGGCGAAACAGCAGTTGGTTTTATTACTTTGAATTAAAGCTGTCGGATGAAATTGAAAGGGTTGAAAGGGGTAGAGGATTGAAGTGACAGATTTAAAAAGGAACGAGCCGGAAGAGAAAGGGTCAATGGGCTGGAAAAGGGGGCGTTCAACCCTAAGACAAGGGAAAGAAAGAGGTTGCACGTGGAACGCCAAAGGAAAACGAGAGAAGCGTGAGATGCAGAAACTAAAATGGAGGAGGATCGTTGGGCAAAGTGGGGTAGAACAAATATAAATCGAACAGATAAATCTCAAACTCCGAAGACAGACGGAGATGGGTGAAAATTGAAAGATCAAAGTGGTCGGCCAATGAAACGTTGGTAGAAAGAATTCCAGAGAGAAACTCGAAGATATACCATCTTCGGTATGTTGAGAACGCGCGAGAGGAATCGAAGTTGGTTCTGATGAAACGGTGTAGAGACACGTTAGATGCGTGAAGGTACTGAAATGAAAAATTCCAGAGAGAAAACGAAATGAAGAACGATATCGTGTTCAGTGCAAAGAAATATAATGTAAATCGAAGACAAACATAAAATGACTATATGAGACCTCTATGATGACTATATGAGATGACTATATATTGTATAATCTAATAAACGTTTAAATAACTGTGTATGATAAAAGTGATAAGAAAACTTCAATGAGACATAAATAATAAAAAAAAATGGACTGAAAAAGATCTTCGTTCATCAAATTCGATTGAAATAATTGAATTGAAATAATCTGAGTGGAAAAATATTTACCACATTTGAATGCACTTCAAATGACTTTAAAATGATCTTGAATAGCTTTTAATGCTCTTCAAGCGACCCTCAAACAATTGTTGATTAATCTTATTATATTGATATACTTTTTATATAAGTGCCATTTTATTCTACAACTTTTGTCTTGATTACGTCCTTCCAGAATTTTCAGCGAAAAACTTTACAATATGATCTTTCATTTCGATCAAATTCCTTAAAAATCGGAACGAACTTTCTGGGTGACGTAAATAATACGATATGCCCTTTGATTAACATTGAAATGACTTTAAATATCCACTAAGCGTCACTGAATAATTTTAAGCTGGCTCTCGCACTTTGGCATTCACCTCAAAGAACGCGGATGGTCAAGAAAGCACGTTTTCTATTAGACACTCTTTGCAGACTGGAAAAAGGCTGATCTTCCAAGGTACTGGAATGATCGCCAATCATGAGGTAGCTTCGAAAACTACCCGATCTGGTTGGCTACTTTTCTATCCGGAACTCTCGGTTCCCGGATATCCGGAGATTAAGTTCCGTTTCAATCTGTCGCTGAAATTCCTTTCCCGTCGGGAGTTTCGTCCATCCCCATTATTATGAATTAAGCATTTCCGTGAATCGTTAAAGCGCATCGTGGAATGTAAGTATTTTCTCGTAAATACATCCGGACTAGTAGCTCCTTTACGATATATCCCGAATAAACCGCAGCAAGATAATAAAAGTCTCATATTTTTCACAGAATCTCGAAACAAAACTCGGATACAATCTAGATGGCCAAAATTGGTACGTGAATGATGATTTAGGCTCGATCATTTTCTTCGATTCGTGGTGTTGCACAAGGTGATTCTATCGATAGTTAAGTCCGTGAATTAATCAATAATCACATTGGAACGATAACATGTATTGATATGTTCTATCTGTCATCGATAGATTGCCTTCTTCAATATGTGTAAAGGCGGTCTAATCATCGAAGAAACTGGTAGTATTTCTCTATATGTGTAAACTGAAAACGACAATGGATGATCTGTGGTGTGATCAATGGCAATGTCTTTGTGCTAAGTAGCGACATCAAGAAAATCCTCGACAACCGATCTCCATAATTGTAGGAAAGAAAATAGGTATATGAATGCGTCCTCCTTCGAAAAGAAAACATGGACTCATTTTTCTTAAAAATAATTAACTGCGTAACGGATTCAACTAGAAGAAAAATCTCGATAGACCATCCTTCCGTAAAAAAAAAAAGAAAAAAAAAAGGAAATGTAAGTTGTCGCAGAGTTGCAGGCGGCATTTCCCGCTGAACGATTGAGACCAAGAAGAAAGGCCAAACAAGTAACAAAGCGAGAGAGATAGAGAAAGCTCAGATAGGCTCATGATGCAAGATCCATTAATAAGAAGCGCCTAATTTCATGAAAGCCTGGAGCTTCGAACTATTATCCAGGAAACGTAACTTGGTCGAGGAGCGATTAAACGGCCGCCACCAAAATATGTCAAGCTGCGGCGGGCTGTGTCTGACAGAAAACCTATAGACGGGGAACAACCATTAATGAAATGACAAATGTGTTCTTGTCGACGGCACGAGTAGGCACGCGCACGCGCTCGCACGAGCACTCTCGCGTGCACCAGCCAACGTTTTACAATCTCTGCCGTTGGTTACGCGGAAGAATAAAATATATTCAACCGCGTGATTTACGCGAGTCCATGATATCGCAGCTTTCCGCGACGAAGAGCCGAGTCGATTGATCGTTCTCGCGACACCAGGCGTCGTTGGGAATTCGTATGGACGACTTGGCGATCGATAGGCTTCGGTACCGCCGACGAACCAATGATAACTGTAGATTTATAGCATGATATTGCAAGGTTCAACGCGATGAAAACGTTTCGCCAGGAGATTTTTGACGGAAGATTTTTTACATTGATTAATTTATCGACAACCTTGTGAAACCTACAGAAGCATTAGCTATTGAGGATTCTCGTGACGTTATTATAGTCGCTGATAATGGATAATTTCTTCCAGCGTTTCAACAGGTATAATGGAAAATTTAAAATGAAAGACTCGCGTGAATCATGAGCAAGAGCCATTTTTCATACAGTAGCTCACGAAAGTTTTCAGTGATTATAAAAACTTTTTATGAAGATATTATATGTGTTATACGAATTATCCTGAAATTTCATTAGCATTGTAGTGAGACGCGACTGTCATCATTATATTGGACAAATTTTTAAATAATCAGATAATGTATATATAGAAATTACGAGATATTCATTTAGTAAGTATAAATGTTTGTACTGATCAATAAAATATTCGATCAATGAATTATCATTATGTTAGTATGTCACAGTATTAATTCTGTATTTGAGACCACTATTTATGTGTCACACAGACTCAGAAGCAGTAATAGGGTACGCAAAACATCCTGCATGCCACAGCTATCGAAATAATAACCAGATAGTAACGGAATAGCCGTGTTCTGATATACACCCGACGCGAACCTCTCCAGAGGGACTAAAACCTCAGTTTTAATCCCTCCCAAATCAGTGCTCGATAGCTTTTTGTTATAATACTCTGAACCGTTACTCTGTTGCATTCGTACAATAAATTTTACTACTATATCTAAAGTTCAAGTCTTTACCTTATTTCTGAAACGTTCGAATTACGATGCAAGGAGATCACCGGTGTCAATATCGTGATTTTTTGTGTTTCCTACGTGACACACGCTATGCCATTATTTTTTACTAAGTATATGTTTACAATAAATGTCTTGTATCTTTTATATATGCTTTTGACTATGAATCAAAATGATTAGTCATATTTCATTACTGCTATAACTACATTAGAAACACATACAAAAAACACGGCACAAAGAAGAATTCTTTTTCCAACGGTTTCTTCGGTATATTGCATAGTCCCACGACAGACTCACTGCAAAACCAATGGGCTGATGATGACAGAGATATGGCAGCATTTGGCAACAATGTATCGCCGAAGCGAAGTGTCTAATGAGCCATCAATATCCCAACGGTCTTTCGCCGAATGTTCGAGAAGAAGGCGTGCGTGGCAACGGTGCGAACGCCTAACAAACGTGTGGATAGTGGGGATATTGAGGGGTGACAAAGGGAAAAGAATCGAATCTGATCGAAAGTCGAGCTGTAAGAGCTTCAGTCTTGGAAAGTCACGGCTGGAGTTCGGAAGTAAATTGTCATTAGTGTAAACAAAGTGTTAAGAAATATATTTCCTCTTTTTTAGTTTCATCTTCGATTTCTTTTTTTTATTTTACGTGACAATAGCATCGTTGAAGAACTGTTTATGAGAGACCAACGAAACATAAGCAAGGCCGCGATAAAGCGTAACTGCCGACAAGTCTAATGAGCCATTGATATCCCTATGGTCCTTCGCCAAATACTCGGTAGAAGGCGTACGTGATCACGATCGCGGACGGTTACGAAGACGTGCGTAGTGGGAAATGTCGAAAGATGACAAAGGAAAGAAGTGGATTAGCAGTTCAGTTGTCAGTAGGAGTTGTGTTGCGAGTCGGGAGTTGTGAGCAAGTCGATAATGCAATTAATAAACTGTCGAATAAAACGAGTATTCGTTTCGCACGTTTTACGTCCTAACTGCGTTAATCAAATTTTTAAAAGTTTCGTATAACACGTATAATATATTCATTAAATGTGTATAACAAGATTGTAAAAGATGGACAGACCGATGTGACGACTGAGAAAACTGTGGCTTTAGTTTTCTATCATTTCTCGATAGGAAAGAAAATAAGAGGAAAAGGCAAGTTAGGTAAAGAGTACATTAAGTTCATTCCACAAGACTATCACAATAGTGTGTGTGCAACTGAAACGAACGAGCAAAATGTAACCACCAGCGTTACTTAATTCAATTTCTTTTCTCTTTTGGTTCCAGGGGAGTTACCAGCCGCGGTGCACGACGGTAACGGGGTCTCCAGGGCGTTCCTCAACCTGTGGCTAATTCACTTAACGATGAGTTACGTTTTTTCCAGATGACAATACTAAGGTGAGTTAATTATCACTGGAACGATCCCGTTGAAACCTTACTGTGCATCGTTCCAACATGTCCTGATCCTTGTATAAGGATAGTTAGAAGTTTTAAAACTTTGACGTTCAACGTTAAAGGTTGGGATTTTTAAACTAACGTCATATAAAGCTCAAACGTTAAGATTTCTAAAGCTTTTGAGATTAATGTAAAAAATTAATAGATATTTCTGTATCTTTGATTCACGATCATGATTGGTCTAACTTTTTTTTTTGTAATTAAATTACCAAGTTTTAAAAATTATTCATTTGCAATATTCTGAAAAGAATGTGGTAACGTGTCTCTTCGATTTTTAGTTGATTTTTACGTATATTTCCTTGATGAATAATATACCATACAAAATCAACAAGTAATATATCATACATCATATAAAAGCGATACTTCAATTTTCTTGTCGGATGCAACAAAGTCTGCACATAATTTCTTTTGAATCACTTTTTATCCGCAATTACTACATGCATAGACAATAAGTTAGACAGCAAGAGCTTTTGATATTAAAGGATTAAACATTGAAGACTTTAAATTTTTATGACAGCTTTATGACTCGAGCCTTAAAAGCTCGAGTTTCGAAGCTTATTCTAGGGACACTAATCTAACCTCTCTTATCACATAAATACGTTATCAAACCACCTAATCCAGCGAAACGATCGTAAAACGGCCTGAACAACTCGTCCTGGAGAATCGATTGGCTCGAGAAGCGAAACGCTTACCATGGAAGCTGAGCTGCAATTCCAATTTAAACATTCGTCGTGTCGTTTCATGGAAACTAGAAGAAAGATCTAACCCTAGATTCTCTCGTTTCACTGTAGAGATCCGATGATACGGTCTTGTTTTGAATCCGCGTAAATGTTTCTATGGAAACTGCATAGCAACAGCGATTGTAGAAAACCGTCTTTACCAATTATGGTTATTACGTCGTTTATTCCATTGCTACCGAGCAGTTCGTCTATTCGCATATTTATTAATGCTCAGCGTGTTGCTTAAATCGTTCGGGAAACTCAGCCAATAGCGATTCGAGAATTGTTACGATCCGCCTTCGAATTTCGTGTATCCAATCCGCAATCGTCGTGTCTCTTGACTTCTCCCCGATATTCGTATCTTTCGTTCGTTATTTTTAGTCTAATAGAATTCTTTCGTACGTGTCCGCTTTTTTCACCAACTGTTTTATTTTTTGCAGTTTCTTTTTTGTCACTGGTGTATGGCTACTCTGTTTTCGCAGGCTCTGCTCGCTCTTCTTTTTTTATTCTCTTCTTTTCACGAAATGAGTAGGTTTGTTTGCGATTGGCAGCCGTTTGGTAGCATTCCACCCAAGGCTTTCTTCCTTCATTTCTGTCAACTTTCCTCCATCTTGCTCGCTTTCTCTGTCCTTTATTTTCCCTTTGGCTTTTTTGCCCGGTGCGCTTTTCCTGGCCCTGGGATTTAGTGCTCCCTTCGTAACTCTCTGTTTCCGTTTCTTCACTTTACTCTCTTTTTATCTCGTCCCAAATCTTTCCTCTTTTTCTCATTCTATCCCGTCATTCCCACTTTCCTCTGTTTTATGATCTTCCTTTTCGGTTTGTCTGTTCCTTCTGTTCCATGCGCCGTTTGCTCTTTATCTTCAACACGTCGGATTTTCCGCTTTGTTCTTCTTTAAATTTCCTCCCGACGCAACATTCAGCTATGATTCCTATTCATTTTGGTTTTCTTTTTCCTTCGCAGATAGTTTTGTTCCCTTTCACTCGCGTTTTGATTCAATTTCTACTTCACGAAGTTCCCTGTATCAAAGTATTTTCTTTTCTGCCGAACTCTTTATATCAGTCTGTCTCGTTTTTCCTTAGCCACGCCATTTATTTTTTCTTTTCTCGCTGGATGTTTCCGCAATCCGAGTTGCAGACGAGTTTTCAGATGCGCAACTCGATAGTTCATCGGCTCGAAAGAAAGTTGCGTCAAGTTTCCCTAGCTAAATCTGCCTCAATTTCCAGCAGTTTCGAGTGAAAATATTTATATGTTCATGGTTTAACGAGAAACAAATTGATCGATTTCCACATGATTCGTGTCGCCTAACCGATTAATTAGGTTCTTTATATTGAAACTCTTGTAAATTAATAACTGATAAAGTGTAATAATTTTGGTTGGTTAGATCAACTTACACAGAGATAACTAAATTATATCATACTTACATTAGCAGACATTAGAATTGATTTAATGAAAATTGGTTTCTTTTTAAAAATATCTTCTCTAGTAAAATTGTTAGTTCTAAACAAAGAAATTGATAGAAATTTCTGCTTCTAAAAATGTTCTTTTTTCACGACATTTTTGCTAAATAACAAAATCATTATCTTTTCATAATTAATAAAACGAAGTTAATACAAATGATTATGTTTCCCTCAATAATAGAATTACAACTAAATAAAGAGATTATTACTAGAATTTATTATTCAAGGGAGTGAAAATGCGAATGTGCTCGTGTTCCTCAACCAACAAGTTAATATTTCGTTTCGTATTTCAGCAATTAAGACATTTTTTCGTCCTGAAACATTTTTCATAATGCATCAGAAGGTACACGCGTCTCGATATAGAAAACAAGTTAAATTCGTCCATCTTCATTTCGATAACTTTAGACGAGTTTCTGGACCTTGATGGCCACGGTTATTCACATCGTTAACTAATTCAATCCCGTCGATTAAAATTTACGAAGGTGGCAGTATTTTCCTAGAAACTTGCTGGAAATTCGTAGAATCCCTCAGTTTCGTCAGATTAATAATAAATAATCAGTGATCGGTGTTTCTCGGGTAAACTCCTCGCTTCGCTTCGCTTGAGTTTCGTTAACAAAAGCGAAACGTCCGTTTCTTCGCCATAGATGGAAATCGATTTCGTCGTTTGCTTCCACCAGTCGATATAGAGTAAAATATTGCAAGGTACAACGAGAGAAAGAAAGAGGGAGAGAGAGAGAGAGAGAGAGATAGAGATTTACTACGATTTAAACGGTTGGCCTCGATCAAATCTATTTAATTGGATTTTACACGATTTACGTTTCATCACTCCGTGAGCTAGTGGAATAAATAGAATGAAAAGGTTGGCTGTGAAATGTCCGCGTGAACACCGTTTTATCATGCGTCGTTTAGCATTAATAAATTAATTGATGATCGTGAATAACCGGGAATAACTAGAAGTTTAATCAATGCAACGGATGAAATTGTGGAAAAATAGATGACTAACTTTCGAAGGTGTTTCAGGAAAAAGAGATACATTTTTTTATATCAATTTTACTGATGACTGTCTATTGAAATATATAAATATATTTAAGGACGATCTGCTTAATTATCCAACATTTAGCAAAAATAACAGAAATACTGTCAAATCGCTTTATTGTATATTAAATCCTCAAGATTAAGTCCTTAAGATAAAGAATAAATAATTTAACACGCTTGAAATGAATAGATAGTATCACTTATTTACACCATAGCATCTAATTTTATTAACAAAAACATGCTACCAAATCTCACAGTATTGTTCAGTTTTGTGGCCGGGTCACGAAATATCTTGTTTTCATGTTTTTTCGACTGAATCGATGACTCAAGTAACCGGAGGCAAATATTTTTGTTATGTTACAAGGGTAATGAAGCCTTGCGCATTCTCGTGACAAATGATTAGCAAAACAACTGAATGTTGACATTCCAAGCATGTAAAAACAATCAGTCAGTATAGCCAGTACATCGGTACCACCTTATACCGTGTTTTACCGTACCTTATAAAGTGCTTTATTGCTGTACATTTTGTTATTTCAAAGTTCGTGTTTTAATTTGTAAGGAAACAGCATTTTACAAATCATTTACATTTTCAATCTGTTGCTGATAATTTATAATACAAATTATTTTATGAAATAGGCCGTAATTCTATAAAAGTAGCAAAATGACACATAGATGTAAAGAAAATGAAAGTCAAAGTGAATTGTTGTTTGATGATTTATCTGATGCATCGAACAACACTCGCGACGGAAATAAATTCAGTGATAGCAGCAACATTCTTGAATTAAGATTAGACATAGAAGAGGACTGAATAAAAAATACCAAGTGCAAATTCAAAATGTGCATATATGCATCCTATTGCTTGTCAAGTATGCTTCTGGCGCGTTCAAAAATGCGCGGGCCTTGGGAGCGCTGTACGCAATGTGTTAACAAAATCCTAAAACCATAAAAGATACGAACCTCTCCAGAGATTCACATTTAAACTTCGAGCAGACAAATCACGAGAACGGCAGGGCGACACATGGCGGTGTGTCCTGTGTCTGAAAACGGTAACCGGAAATTGCCCCTGATTTCTCATAAACTCGCGAACGGAGCAGAAAACGATCGAATGCAACCGGTAGCCTGCAGTCGTAGTTCGTTATTCTATGCTCTATCTAGCGTATGATATATTCCTCGGTTCCGTTTCCAAGATTCTGGATCCCCACACGTCACAATTTCAATCTCGTCTCATACACACATTTGTTTCATATCGAACGTCGATACGATCGATGAATTAACCGATATTCATAGTTCAAGGTTTTATCAAGGGGATTCCACAGTATTTCGTGGATATAGTTTCAGAGGACGGGAGAAGGAAACTGGGGTGCCATGTGACGGGTTCCGCGGAAACTGTAGCTTATGCAACACAGCCTGCGACCAGCCGTATCTCACCTTCCGTGCTTTCATTATCAGTTACCATAGATCACCGCGAGCGAGCACCAATGACGTCGCATCCGTTCATCTCTCATCGCGAACTGTCGCGCTCCTCGACCAATGACGATCCATGTTCCATATCGCGCTCTGTACATCGATATCGATAATGTTCATCAGAGTACAATAAACTGCAGATCATAAACTCTGCTACCGTTTTTGCAAATCTATATTACAATCTCGTTCGAGTTTTAAAAATAAGGTTTTTAATACTTTCATATGTTCGCTGCCATAAAGGATTCGAACAAAATGTCTATCACAGATCATATTTTATTTTTTGCACTTTTGTATAATATTTTGAATATATTAAAATACACATGTGTCGACTATAATAACTGCTTGAGATTTATGTTCTTACGCGTACATTTATTTACTTCACAACTTAGAAAACTGTTTGGATTAGGATCAAATGTAAATTGATCCTGAAACGTCATACGAATGTGTTGATCGAAGTTGTGGTATAAAATTGATATACATATTAATAACAATCTATTTTTCAATTACAAAACTTTGAAAATTTTGAAAGATGAAGCGACACGATTGAGTGAGGGGTGATGCAAAAAATGTTGCAGGGTTCAAGAAGGAATTTTTATTTGACTTTGCAACTGCTTGAAATTTAAAATACATAATATTTTTTTGTTTCTTGCATCTTCTCTATTTTTCAATTTGAAAACTTTAAAAGATGAAACGACGCGATTGAGTGAGGGGTGATCCAAAAAATGTTGCAGGGCTCAAGAAGGAATTTTTATTTGACTTTGCAACTGCTTGAAATTTAAAGTACGTAATATTTTTTTGTTTCTTGCATCTTCTCTATTTCTCAATTTGAAAACTTTAAAAGATGAAACGACACGATTGAGTGAGGGGTGATGCAAAAAATGTTGCAGGGTTCAAGAAGGAATTTTTATTTGACTTTGCAACTGCTTGAAATTTAAAATACCTAATATTTTTTTGTTTCTTGCATCTTCTCTATTTCTCANACTTTAAAAGATGAAACGACACGATTGAGTGAGGGATGATCCAAAAAATGTTGCAGGGTTCAAGAAGAAATTTTTATTTGACTTTGCAACTGCTTGAAATTTAAAATACCTGATATTTCATTGTTTCTTGCATCTTCTCTATTTCTCAATTTGAAAACTTTAAAAGATGAAACGACGCGATTGAGTGAGGGATGATCCAAAAAATGTTGCAGGGTTCAGGAAGGAATTTTTATTTGACTTTGCAACTGCTTGAAATTTAAAATACGTAATATTTTTTTGTTTCTTGCATCTTCTCTATTTCTCAATTTAAAAACTTTAAAAGATGAAACGACACGATTGAGTGAGGGATGATCCAAAAAATGTTGCAGGGTACAAGAAGAAATTTTTATTTGACTTTGCAACTGCTTGAAATTTAAAGTACGTAATATTTTTTTGTTTCTTGCATCTTATTGCATCTTCTCTATTTCTCAATTTAAAAACTTTAAAAGATGAAACGACACGATTGAGTGAGGGGTGATGCAAAAAATGTTGCAGGGTTCAAGAAGAAATTTTTATTTGACTTTGCAACTGCTTGAAATTTAAAATACGTAATATTTTTTTGTTTCTTGCATCTTCTCTATTTTTCAATTTGAAAACTTTAAAAGATGAAACGACGCGATTGAGTGAGGGGTGATCCAAAAATTGTTGCAGAGTTCAAGAAGGAATTTTTATTTGACTTTGCAACTGCTTGAAATTTAAAGTACGTAATATTTTTTTGTTTCTTGCATCTTATTGCATCTTCTCTATTTCTCAATTTAAAAACTTTAAAAGATGAAACGACACGATTGAGTGAGGGATGATGCAAAAAATGTTGCAGGGTCCAAGAAGAAATTTTTATTTGACTTTGCAACTGCTTGAAATTTAAAGTACGTAATATTTTTTTGTTTCTTGCATCTTATTGCATCTTCTCTATTTCTCAATTTGAAAACTTTAAAAGATGAAACGACGCGATTGAGTGAGGGGTGATGCAAAAAATGTTGCAGGGTTCAAGAAGAAATTTTTATTTGACTTTGCAACTGCTTGAAATTTAAAATACGTAATATTTTTTTGTTTCTTGCATCTTCTCTATTTTTCAATTTGAAAACTTTAAAAGATGAAACGACGCGATTGAGTGAGGGGTGATGCAAAAAATGTTGCAGGGTTCAAGAAGGAATTTTTATTTGACTTTGCAACTGCTTGAAATTTAAAGTACGTAATATTTTTTTGTTTCTTGCATCTTCTCTATTTTTCAATTTGAAAACTTTAAAAGATGAAACGACGCGATTGAGTGAGGGGTGATCCAAAAAATGTTGCAGGGTTCAAGAAGGAATTTTTATTTGACTTTGCAACTGCTTGAAATTTAAAATACCTGATATTTCATTGTTTCTTGCATCTTATTGCATCTTCTCTATTTCTAAATTTGAAAACTTTAAAAGATGAAACGACGCGATTGAGTGAGGGGTGATGCAAAAAATGTTGCAGGGTTCAAGAAGAAATTTTTATTTGACTTTGCAACTGCTTGAAATTTAAAGTACGTAATATTTCATTGTTTCTTGCATCTTGTTGTATCCTCCTGTGTCTTGTGTCCTGATTTTGAGAGAAGCAAGGAACGTTTGTTATATTTCTTTTCGTGTGCATAGTACATAATACATATTTCAAAGGAATATGTAGATTAAAACGTCAGGAGATAGAGATTTAGAGCATTCAGTTGCACAGTGTCTTCTTAATGTTTGTGAACTAGCGCGATTGTAGTCCGATTAACAATGCTGTAACTAACAAGATTAAGAGACATATCTCGGCTTAATATTTTCTCTACGCATTATCGCGCGGTTGGAACAGGAACGAAGGAACATGGAAGAACGTTGATCCGTAATATAAACAGTTTAATAGCTGTGATTCATCGTTTAATCCCATTGCGAAACGGTTTGCGTTATCTCGAGAATCACGAACCGAGTTTAAAACAAAATCAATAAATTTTCAAGGTTTACCATCAATCTTTAATAATCGTTGATCCTTCGAGCTGCATTTAAAAAGGAACTTTATTTAACACCTGCCTCGTAGCATCGAGTTTTATACTTATAACTCTTATTTAATAAAGGCAAGTTGTAATTGTAATAAAATGTATATACTTTAATTATGAACTTTAACTGCAATTTCAATTTCCTATTCCGAATATTATAAATATAAAATATGTGCAATATTGTGTTTCAAAAAATTCCACGTTTCCGCAGTTACTCACGTTTCTTTACGAGTCGCCAAGCTCTCGATCTTTCTCGATGCAGTAGACAGCATACCAAAGAAAGCCGACCACAGAATTTAATGAGGAATCCGCTTTGCACACTTTTCCAGGGGGTAATTGGCACTTCGCCTCACGTTAATTGACAGATCCATTCCGCGCCCTTTATCGCGAGTGTGAGGAATCGTCTGTAGAAAACGGGGTTACAGCTAATGTACGCTGCCATTCACCGCCGTTCCTTTCTCGTCTTATAACTGTTTTATAACCACGTTAAAAGCCATTGTCCAACTTTTGAATCGAGTTTTCAATCTCAGCTCCAATCGTCTTCTGAATTTATACTCAACTTTGGACATAATTAGAATTACCTGACAATAATTAGAGCATCGTTACTACGAATGGTTCTATCACTACATCACCGAGCAAATAACAGAGAAAAATTCCTAATTCCATGATTGATGGATTGATTTGTTATTAGTATTTGTTCTAGTTATTGATTTTGTGATAAGAACATTTACTTTTAGATAACAATTGAGAAAAATCGCACAAGAAATGGATCAAAGACATGATATTTATGTAACAAAGAAGGTTCCTTTTCTTATTTCTGCTTCTTTCTGTCTTTTCTCATTTCATTCCATCAAGATTTCATCAAAATTCCGTCACATAAAAATATTCTCTTCGAATATTGTGTGAAGTTTCAAAGAGTGGATTGCCAAATTTCATTCTAAAACAATGGCCGCCTATCACAAAGCGCATTTGACATTGAAAACTTTCTAAACTAAAAGGGGAAGAATCCCTTTTAGAAATTTTATCTTTGTGCCGTAAACGTTTTCACCAAATCTCTTAGATCATACAGTTTTTCTCCCACTGTACAATAAATTGCTTCTCTGCCATTGTCTACGCTGAGACGTCTTTAATTCAACAGACACGAAATTTACAGCGCTTTCCTAAGTGCTTAAACTTAATTAAACTACAACCTCGTGCTCTGTTTTCTCTCTTTCTTTTTTTTTTTTCTTCTTTTTTCTTCAGAAGAGAAGAACAAGCACGTGTTACTATTCAGTCGCTAGATTTAGCACAACATTGGTGTCTTTGAAGGGAACTTGCTTCTCTAGTCGCACGTCTAAAAATATATAACGAAAAATTAGAATGTTTTCCGTGACATTATTTTTGCTCATCAACGGGAACGAACCTAGATGCGTTAAACGAGAGGGTAAACGAAGTTATGGCGGGACGAGAACTTGCAGAGGATTAAAGCCTCCCTTTCTCCGTTATTCTTTTCAGGGAATTACGTTCTCTCTCTTCTTTTTGTCCTCCATCTCTCTCTCTCTCTCTCTCTCTCTCTCTCTCCCTCTATTGCTACGATATAAAGAGACGGATAGGATCGTTCGATGCTTCGAAACTCTCGAAAGCGTTTCGACGCAAATAATAGAAATTAGTTCCCGTTTGATCGAAGTTTCATTATCCATTCCTCGGTAACCATTCGTGCAGCTGACAAGCCGCTTTGCCAGTATCGTTCGAATGACGAACGAAGTCGTCGGGATAACGAGCCACTGTTTTACTATCGCGAAATAACGATCGAACCGTGCCGTTTCCACGCTTGCTTCGTTCATCGTGCTTCTCTTTTAATGGCCGCTACCGCGAATTGTTGTTCTCCTTGGACTTTTACCCCACCGTTTGCTAGAGGTTAAAAGGAACAAATAATAGAACAAATATCGGATATCGAAATGTAGCAGCTAATCACTTAATTGCAAACTCCTACTGTTTAATAATTTCTTTGTATTAAAAATAATCAACATATTGATATTCTAACTATATCGTAGTACGTATTTATATATCGTATAAATCGTAAAATCAGTCGGAAGTAAATCTATTTCTGGTGGGAGACGAGTGAGTTGCTACATGTTATACAAATTTTTTTTTATTTCGTAGTTTATTTACAATCAGTTTAGTCTGCCGATCTGATCCGTCGGGTCAAGTAATTGGGTAAATAATGGGTTTTTGTGCTTGTTGACTCTTATATTATGTCTATTTCTGAACTTGGATATTCCTTCTTTAACTGTGGGTATCTTAAGGGCGCGGTGTATTGTTTCGTTGGTAACATTGGAAGATGGCGAGACGAAGAAAGCGCTGAGACGCGTGCAGATATATATCGACGAAGATCCTGGAAATCGTTTATTATATAAATGTAAAACTATTTTAATTTGAATTCTAAGTGTAACCTTGGTGTTCCTTTACTTTTATTTCGGCGATTAAGATCCACAATTTTCGACAAATATATCTGTAAATATTAAGCGAAGCTGACGAGACCAGCCCTAATTTCTCTCAAAAAGTAGAGGTCTGTCGCGAATTCTGGCAATCGTACGCGATTCTGTGAATATTTCTCTATAAAAAACGTTCATAGCGCGAATCGAAAAGTTTTTCAATTCCGTACAGAAAAAAAGATCATGCTTGTCGTTGGAGAACGACCTGTAGAAACCTTTCTTTTATTTGGAAGAATTTTACAATCAATTCTCATTGAGAATTATAAGTAAATTATTCTGGCGTGGTACTATAACTTGAATAATAAGTATTTATTTTATGTTTGATTCTAGTTGAATCTAATGCTTCAATCTAAAGGGTTTTGTCTTTTTAGTCGGCTCAAGTAATTGAGTAAGTAATGGGTTTTGGTGGTTGTTAACTCTTACATTATATCTGTTTCTGAATTTGGATACTTCTTCTTTGACTGTATGTATCTTAAAGTCGCGGTGTATTGTTTCGTTGGTAACATTGGAAGATGGCGAGACGAAGAAAGCGCTGAGACGCGTGCAGATATATATCGACGAAGATCCTGGAAATCGTTTATTATATAAATCTAAAACTATTTTAATTTGAATTCTAGGTGTAACCTTGGTGTTCCTTTACTTTTATTTCGGCGATTAAGATCCACAATTTTCGACAAATATATCTGTAAATATTAAGCGAAGCTGACGAGACCAGCTTTGGCCCTAATTTTTTTATGTATCTTAAAGTCGCGGTGTATTGTTTCGTTGATAACCTTGTTTGTTTTCTCAATGATGTTTTTATTAATATTAATCCTAAGGAAAAGAAGATGTCTTACACTTACTTGAATTAATAATTATGTATAAGCTATATGAATTATAATATATTTGAAAGCAAGCTTTCCAAATTTTTGTTCTTCACTTATTTGCAAAATCTCTTTCTACATTAGAATTCTCTTCAAATAATCAATCGTGAATGTGTTAATGTTAAAGTAGAAACAGATTCGAATTCCCGTACACTAAACGTTGTATAGAGATTTATGCAACAGTCGATTCTACGTCACAGTTATCACACCTTCTGGTATCGGTTGTGATGCTATTGTGAGGGTAATTAATCGACTGTCGCGAAGCTAGGATCGCGATTAATTTGACGAAAGGCATGGATAAACGGATTGGTCGGCTTAACGAACAGAACCGCGCTGTTTTTCACACGCGTTCGAACGTGTCGGTCTCCTTTTTCCACGCCGCCAACCGTTCCAGTGCTCGATCGCTGGCTGATGTCCAAAAAAGTGACCGCAAATGGAGAATCGATGGAACAACAAGCGCATTCATCGGACTCATTAATTCTGTAACTGCGTTGCCCGGCCGCGTATCTTCCTCTCCGACCGATTTATCACCTTCCAAAACGAAAGTATAAACAAAACATAGCCGCGTGCTTGGATATTCCCATGCTATTTGTAGAGTCCTTCAGCATAGAGATACAGCATAGGGTAAAAATTTCAAGAGCAAATATTTCATCTCTTTTATTATAGGTGCTTATTTATTATTATCGTGGTAATAATAATAATGAGAAATGGGGAATTTTTGTTCAAAGGAAAAGTTCTTTATTTCAAATACGTTTATTATCGCGGAAATGTCTTTCCCTGTTGTCGTGTTCTTTATTTACGATATTACTACATACGTAATATCGCGATATAACTAGAATATATTATATACATAATTTTAAATATTATTAGAATAATCGTTCCAACGCATCCAATCACTCATTGAACAATCGATCATCTTCTTTTATCAATGTCTTGATTATCGGTGAAGTTCGACTGTTTTCTTCATTTTTGCCAGGATAGACATTGGCTTTTTTGGCGATGATTTTTTATATGTCGTAGAGATAAACGTTTAGAACAAATTTTTCCTATACATGAAATCGCCGCTCAGCCTTAGTTTCCGAGATATTCCCAATGAATCGTCGGTACCACTACGGTAAATTCTGCCTATAATTGTTCATCCATGTCAGTTTGATTGCCGTAAGGTGGCTCGATACTACAACATCTAAGCCAAACCTAATTCTTACTTTTTGTTCTTAGTTCATATATGTGTAAATGGAGATAGAGTGGGGCGACAAACGTGTTAGCTATATTTGTGACTTCACAGGTAGACATGTTAGCCCATTCACATCATGGCCGCAGTGGCGCGTCGGTCGTAGGTACAGTAAATGACATCCGAATTCTTCATGGAGTTTATCGAAAATTTACTGTTCAAAACGATTGGTAGACAATGTTACTTCGCAAACATCGCATCTTTATAACAGAGGGAAAGATTATTTATTTTAAAAAAGGTAAGAAATAAGAAATTAAATCATGTTGTTTCTCGTGTAATTCTTTAAAATGGTCAATACAATAAACTGATATAGGGAGATGCTCACATCTGAAGGATACTTAGCGACTGAAATAAAAAACAGTCGTAATAATCCGCGCTTGGTGATAGAAGATAGTAAGACGCTAGAACGATAGCGGAATTATCAGCAGAATTCATCGTAGTGATATCGATAATTTTTTCGAATATCTTAGAAAGTGAGAGGTTATGTGTTCATGCAGAGGTTATGTGTATCAAAAAAAGATTGTTCAAAATATTGATTTTTACAACATATTCAAAAGTCATCGAAGTTGTTAAGATGGATGAAATATCGATGATTACCCATTTTATTTCATAAGGTATTCGATCGTTGAACTCGTCTTGATATTATTGATAATTAGGACACTATGTACTTACTTAAAATTACGTTTAGGAAATGGACAAAAATTATCTAACATGATTTACAGTAATTTGTTTGAATCATCATATTTTCTAGTTTAAGTAATATTTTTGTATTGCATATTTTTTTCTTGAATCCTTGTAATCTCAACAAAAGTGGATATGCATTGGGTGTCCTAATTGTACCGAATCTCCAACCCAATTTTGACTCTCTCATACACATAACCTTTTTCAACGTAGACAGTATTTTTAAGCTTTGCCTTCGCTCTACGTAAAAATTGTTCATTTTGACGAAGTAAAAAGGAACGCGACTATATTGGTGATATCGATCGCCAAACTCAATTAAAGAGTTGAATTCATAACAATTCGTAACAATTTGGTGAGATGAAAACTTGACAAGCCTGGTGAAATTCTAGAACGACATACCCTTTCAGCTATCATATTAAAAACCGTGTATTTTACCCAGTTTACCATGTGTTACAGCGGATTCTTCACGGAACGATTAAACTATTTCTTCACCATGTATAAATACGAGATACATGATTTTGGACAACAATGAATAGTAGGTACATAGAAACACCACTATGCTGTAAAAAAAAAATCCATTTCAAATCAATGAAATCATTACCTATTAATACTCTGCTTTAAGATATTCAGCTTTCCTGCCACTACACAACTGACAAGAATAGAATATGGAATTTATTTTCCTTTGTTTCGAAGAACCAACAAATTCTATGTATTAATTTCCTATACGTATCAATATTTTTTGACATTTCTTTTTCTAGTTATCTATATATAAAAGTTCAATAACCTGAAATACAGTGATATCGGAGATCAAAATATTTTTCTATTCTGGATGTATAATATCTTTTTCTATTTTTCTATTTCCTTCGTATCCATCGAACATCGTGATAAGTTTTGCTGGAAAAAACTGAAACACCTTGTAATACAGTTAATGAAGACTGTACCTTTGACTGATCAGATATCCTCCTGCTATTGAACTGTCGTTATTATTATACATTATTGTACATTTGATGCTGTAGAATATTATTGTGAAACGAATTTGTTGAAATTTTGATTGATCATCCAACAAATTTGTTGAAATTTTGATTGATCATCCAACAAAAAAAAAAAAAAATGTAAAAATAAGAAAAAGTTGTGAAACATTTCGCGAATGTAAATACGTAAAGTGTTTACGGCAAATCCGTAAGAGTGGCATGATTGCGCGAGTTGGACAGCCACTCGTCAAACTGTCATAAATCTACTGCAAGAAGAGTTATAACCGACGCCGCTCCATTGTTCAAGGCCGCTTTATCCTCGTCACCGGTTTCCTCCGGCACGAATCTCCGAATTTCCAATTTTCTCTCGTTGTTATTCGTTTTTCCCGTTTTGCTTTCGATTCGTCAATCCTGCAATCGTGGCACGCCGACGCGGCGGCTTTTGCAGAATCTGCAACGATGCGACGCGTCGATTGGCCTTGCACCATATACAGGATGATTCTGTAGAAATGAACGCTATTCTCCATCCTTTCTTCTTTCGTGAAAATCCATTTGTAAATCTCTGCTTTTAAGAAACTAAATTTTGATCTGTCAGCGGTGAAAAATTGAGTTCTCCTCGCCTTTTTTTATATTCATACATGCTCCTACATAGACAAGCGCGTTGAAAATCAAATGACACTTTTTGAAATTTAACGTGGATTGTTTGCGAACAATTTAACGTTCACGTACAATTGGCATCCGAGTGAGAAACGTGAAATCCATATCGTTTAAAATTACTCGATATATTTTTTAACGTTTCGCAATCTATAACTCTAGTCTACTGTAGAATCAATCAAAATTGTCAATTTAAATGTAACATATCCATTAGCATCTTATATATCTGACTTTGGTAGAGAGAAAATAGCTATGACCCTCAGTTACAGGATGACTAATTAAACTAAATTCTGAATGAGAGACCAGTGATTAATGTATTTAGCCATAATGACCTGATCGTATTTATCACTTGCTGTGAGTTGCTCATTCGACACAATTAACAAGAGTTGTTTGACAATTTTTCATCTTACCGAAAACAAATACGAAACTACACGAAGAAGAAGAATATTGTGGTTTTGCGCTGAGCCGCCGAGGATCAAGATTTATTATCATTTTATTGGATCATTTTTCCGAATGTTAGGAAGACAATGCCCTTTGTCTCCTGGTTTTGTCCCACATCAAATCGGCAGAACGAGCCACGTTCGAGTTTTAAAACCGGTGCATCGAAGATTCGAAGGTGCAACCAGAGCTGCACGCTTTTGGTTTGATTTATGCGATCGCTATAGTGACATGGTGATAAATGAGCGCACTGGATGCGCCGAGAGTGCTGGGTATATCGATTTTTGCGGTGTACGATTCAATCTATTTGAAACTCGATACTCTTTAATATAATGTCATTTGGTTATCGTATTCGAAAACATCCGTTGCTGGATAGTGTTTTTTAATAAGACGTTCAGTAACACGTAACTTAATACACGTATTACGTGATTTCTGATGAATCTTTGATTACGAACAGCTTTTGCCTACGATAACGACGAGCTACGGCTTGAAAGCTGATACTGACAATTCTGGATCGTGGAACCTGATATCTATACAGTATCCTCGAATTATTAGTATAATGTTCATTAAGAACTTGATGGTCGTGGGGTGCTGCGAATTGAAATTCGTCCTTATCATATTGCGATAACTAGAGATTGCTACACTTTGAGATTCATCGATAGTAACATTTAAGTGTGTTCCATTTATTTTAAGTATATTAATTATTATTCATCTTACACGACGTTCTAGCAATGCCCTGTTAATGTTCATTTTCAACTGCACTTTTATTTATACAGTATTTATGTAGTAATCAACATGTTCTCGTGATTCAAGGTTCGATATTGTCGAAGTGGTCACCACTTCTAAGAAAACTCTGCATCTGGTCTTTTTGTTTTGTCAAGCACTGAAACCACCGACAGCGTATAAGCATAAGATGGGGTCGAAGGCAAACCAGAAACTGTAGACAGGCGACGATGGCTTTTCAGGGTTTTCAGTCATAAGATAACACTGCCAGCGTGCTGATCTGGACCAGCTCAATAGTATTGCGACTTGTATTTACGCTTCAGAATATTTAAAATATATTTTCTACCTTACATTTTGTCCACGCGTTTCTTTGTATTAACATCATATACTCTTAATAACAGGTAACAGATATTAATTTAATGTTGATTGGTATACTACACTGGTCAGGTCCATTTATGTAATAGAGAAAAGTTAGCTTTTTAAATGTTCTATTGTAAGTAAATTTATGATAATAATTCCAACTATAGAATCTGCAAATTAATTACTACAACATGCAGATGATAAAACAAATTTCTATTCATTGCAAATAGATTTTAATTTCTTGAGTCATATGTAAGAAAATCTAAATTACCGTAAACATCCTCGCTCTCATGATTAGTATAACTCCGGAGCAGTCCTTTAATGCTTCATAATTGAATTGATAATTGAATTTCCAGAATCGCTCATCCAAGCCGCATCAGTAACGACGCATTCGACGATCCTGACGCGAAGCGGAACTCTCGAAACGGAATCCGCGAACGTTCACTCTTCCAGCTGAATATGTATACCAGACTGCGAAGCAATAAATCGGTATCAACGTCTAAATCACAGTCGATATAATTAGGTAATCGATTCTGCACTACGAACCAATCGAAATCAAGGGTGTCGTTGAAGCGCCATGTAAAATGAATAATTAATATGTTCAAATGGAACTACACTTAAATTGTGTAACAGCACTCATCCGACATTTCCGTTGCACGTGCACAACTATGTCTTCTCCTAGGCCAAATATCCATTACACGCATCTACACGGGAACCGACGTCTCTCATTTGAATTCACACACAAAGCTGCGCGCATAGAAACATGCTGGTCTACATAGAAACGTACTACTATGCGTGTTACCAACATTTTCGTCGTGTTCCGTCCGTAACACGGACGAGCGTCCCTCAATGTATTCATATTCGAAGTTACATGTCCCAACGGTGCTTCAATCTCCGTGGAAGATTGAACCGAGATGCTGGTCGTATTTCGAGAACCGAGTCTTGTAACGAACTCCTATGAAATTCGTAATAACGCGCGTTTCTGTTCCGAGTTGTGTTGATGTAGTTTTAAAATTCTCTCAAAGGACCTTAAAGGCGATAAAGAGCCTCTTGAATGGGCGATCTTTGTTTAGCGTTGTGTCGTGCATGTCTTGCGATTAATTAATTCTTTAGCTGTGACATGATGTCTATGATGAATGGGTAGTTACTTAGTCGTGATGTTTACATAGAAGAAGCGATGATGAGCTACTTGGATTTAATTGAATCAAAGAAATACTTTACGTTTAAGCGAATTGTTTCTTGTAGGCATTCGTGTTGAAATAAATAAGTGTATAAATGTAATCTTAGTTGAAGAACGTGTCTTCATGTAGTAAAAATATATTGGTCGGAATGAAATTGAATCTGTTGATCGAAATATGTCGATTTGTTTTTTGTAATTTATGATTCTAAAAGAAATGTTAGGTTTACGACACAATTTTATATAATAATAAAATGTAAGAAAAGTAAACAATTCTAAAATTAATATTATAAAGAAAAGACTCATAATTAATTAATGATTAAATAGTATTCAAGAATTCCTTCCACCGCAATCAAATTATAAACCTCATCGACAAAAATCTTATATGTTCTTTGTTATATTCTCGGACGAAACATTTGTCGACCGACTCATTTGTCTTCGAACGTTTGACGGATAGTCAGCAAAGAAAAAGGGAAGAGGAAGTGAATCGTATTTCTAGAGAGGAGTTCGAGTAGAGTTCCGTTCGTTTTTTGGTATACGTTGTTACTCGAATCCCCCTACAAATAATCCTGAAACGGAAATGAAACGGATTACGGTCGGTAAAAAAATCTCATCTCCGCACCCTTTTATCTTCAACGTTAATACGTTATTTCGGTTTTATTGCGCTGTTCCACTAGTGAGTGTCCAAAGGTCCACTCTACGTGAACGTATTTGTCCAGGATTGATTTCGCCTCCGTATTCTGAATTATTAAAGCCGCTCTACCTCTTTGACTTGTGTATACTTAGATAGGATAGTTGACTATCTATATGTTTCTATTAACGTTTGCGTTGGTTAATTACTTGAACGTGTTTTGCAACGTGAATAACACACGATAGAGAATGTTTGATTATGGACAATGTGTCTGTAAATGCCGTGATTATAGATACTAAGATTGCCGTGATCGTAGACTATAAATGTTTAAAACAATCCTTCTATGATTTTAGAAATACCAGATTTTCTGCCAATAGAGATAAGAAAGAATTCTAGTTCTCATTCTAATGTTTAGACGACGTGAATATAAAAACTCTGTTTCAAGAAACTGGAAGATATTGTTGTCGACATAACCTCACTTTGTTTCTTTTAGATAGCACACTGTATTCTACTTTTCATATTCATAAACTATGTGGTACTATGTTTTCAAATTGGTTTTTCCATGAAGTTCAATATATCGTCTACCATATAGTGGTGGTCATCAGAGAGTCACTAAATTTTTTAAAATGATTAATTGTTTTAAATGAATTAAATGTTGTGGTGTAGCACGTTTCAATCTATAGCCGCTTCGAAGGTAAAATATATCAAATTCGCGTGATAGTCAACCATGTTAAGGATACGAGAAGAAAAATATACAATGTTGCTTAAAAATAAAGTCTATATTTTTCAAAATTATAAAGTATGTTAAATGTGTAAAATTTGTTTCAGGTTATCGCAACAGCGCCAAGACAACCACCGGCGGTCAGACATGAATTTCACGGCTGGAAACAACAACATAATATCGCGTGTCGTCGGTGAGATTAATTAATCACGGACTAAGCACCGGTCACGATAATCGATTCTCAGGATCAACGATAGATCGTCGATCTACCCGATCGATCTGATCTTTACGAACACCGGTGAAACAAAAAACATCGTTTTTACCTTTAATAATAGAATTTCCTTTTTCGGTCGATCGATTTGATCAGTAGCTCATCCTCGAAAAAATCGGTGATCGTTTCGACGATAATTATTCGCGAGTTAACTTAAAATCGTGTAAAAAAAAAAAGGATTAAAATCGTTTTCTTTCGCTGGAGAAATATCGCCGTTATAAAGTGGGCCATTATTGTACAGAACTAATTTAGATGGACGCTCTAGACAGTGCGTAAAAAATCTTCAAGGTTATTTGTAGTTCGTTGTCCCGATGACGAGGAACATCGGATGTAGGAGAGTAATGGACGGCGGAACATACAGAATGTTGAAACCAATGGAAAAAAGTTGATGCTGTTTGTAATGTTGCGTCGATAGTGGTTATCAAAGATTTATCGCTCGTTACTGAAAGGATAACTGAAGCTTATTGAATCGAGAATGATGTTGATTGAAGAAACGAGTATTGCGGTTAGACCCATTGCACACTGAGTTCCTTAGAGTTCCGATTATATTTCCTTCATATTGATCGATTATATATATATAATATATTAGATTGGCCGAGAAGTTTTTTTCGTTTCTTAAATAGTAGATAAATATAAAATATATTTTTTTTTCTTAAATACCTTTCTTAAATAACGTATCTTCTACCACCTTTTGCCATCTCTCCGGGAGCCTCATAATGCCACTTTGCAAATTCTCTTGGCTTACTTTTAAAATATTTTTATGGCCGTTTTTCACTTGGTTTACTGATTTAAATTTTCTCTTGCGAACAACATTCTTTAAGGAGAGGAACAAATAATAGTCCGATGGTGCAAGGTGTCGGGAGTATGGAGAATGTGGTAAAACATTCGAATCAAACTCTGTTTTTCAAGTTGGACGTAAAATTTTGACTGTTGATCGTTTATTTCCACAAGAGAACTAATTAATTATATCATGACTGACCTTCTTTCAACTATCACAACTATCCAGGCATCGAAAAATCAATGACGCTTTCGAGGGATCTAGGTAATTCGTAGTAGAGGATCATCCAGTCCCACCAAATTGAAAGCAGCACCTTCTTCGTGCAAAGTCCAAGTCTTGCTATCGTTGGAGGTCAATTCTTCAAGAATTTTTTCCATAATAATTTTACATAAATAGAAGTTACTTTTTTCTTCAGTTAATCATCGAAACGCTCAAGAATTTGATCATTCCAGTCATTTTGGTAGTTTCGTTATATCTATTTTAATTGTAAAGAGATATTTCCATATTCGAAAGCGTTATTTTTTAGATTAAAATATATGTAGAATCTCCCTAAATTCTATTTGTTCTTTGAGCGACTCTCAATACAATCGTTAGACAATTTCATCAGTTCCAGAAAATCCCTTCAATTTCAGAAAAATATGCCAGAATCGCTTTCTTATACATAGTGAGGTGGTAGGACGTGTAAGATGCCAAATGACTACTCGGCTTATTACTTTAATATTGCATTTATTGATGTTGCCTCTAGCTTACTGTCGACCCGACTGTTCACTGACTTCCACGCAACTCGATTCTTGACTCTCCACTGACTAGCTAACTTCTGAGGTGCCGAAAGCATGCGATGGATCGTTAGGCCTGTTGAAGTTTCCGATCCTTTCAGTTTGTCGGCACATACGTTTTATCGCAACATTGTATATATTTCGCCAGTCTTTTCGCGGTATTAGAAGAAAGACCAAAGAAGCTGCTGGAAAGAGAATCGTTGTGCCAGGGCCGCGGAGTTGAAGCTTTCGCAAAATGACGGTTATAACGGCCTTGTGCCATTACAATGATTTTTTTTCGCTTCAATTTTAAGCTATAGTTTTTCTTCAAATATAAAAAATTCATTTATTCGCCATAACAAGTAAAATTGGAATATAAAAATTGAAGGACCGCGATGAGGTTAAGCGAAGAAACTCTTAATAGCCACAGGAGTGTACGCTAATCGAACTCTGACCTCTTGCAATGCACATACGTATATGTACATATATGGACGTATATGGACATATATACACACATATATATCAGCAGCCTTGGTTTAACCTAATTCCTTCGAAAGCGTCACTGATTTTTCGACGCCTGAATAGTTGGGATAGTTGGAAGAACGTCGGTCGTGATATAATTAATTAGTTCTCTCGTGGAAATTCCTTCGAATTATATAATTCCCGTCGTGTGGAAAATAATCGTTTGCCAAGAAGACCGGTGGCTGCATTACGAGGGACTCATTTAACCAGAATAAATCTAAACCGCGTTTCATTGCCGGCTAAACCGCATGATCTTCGCTGTGAGAACAACATAATTCCATCTTGTACTCTCGTTTTTACTTTCCCGCTTTTTTTTATTTTTCCTATTTCCGCTTTTTATTTTCCGTTTTATTTCTTGCTCCCATCTTCCTGCGATCGTCATCTACCCACATCTCCATTTGCAAACTCTCTCGATTTTACTTCACTCCTGACGTATTTCTGCTTGAAATACCTGGGTGAATTATTTGCGTGTACCACGTGCAATAGCATACTAATGCACCGCATGAGCGAAAAGAGAGAAAACTCATGGCACTCGGGCTTTCAAAGGTTAGGCGATCGCCATCTGAACTCAGGATAGTTGTGTACAATAAAGTTTTCGAACGACGATGTATATGTCACGTAGAAGACACAGGAAATCAGGAAATTAATAGATCACTGGTGATGTTTTCGCGTAACGGTTCAGAGTGTTATAACAAAAAGGTGTTGAGTGCCGATTTGTGAGGGTTCTTACACTAAGCTTTGGTCTCTTTGGAGGAGTTATCGTTGACTGTCTATCAAACGCGGCTATCCTGTTACTATCTGGTTATCGTTTTGATGACTGTGACATGCAGGATGTTTTGTCTACCCTATTACCGTTTCTGAGCCTGTGACATTATTCCCGCTTTGCTCCGTTAAAGCATATGGCTGTGGTGGGTCGTCCGAGTCGAATGATCTCGTTATCTTCATCTTCGGTGATGTTTTGGGTTTCATCTTGGGTAATCGTCCTGCGGGCTGGTGGAGAAATTGGTGCCGTTGGTATTTGATCAATATTGTATATGTAAGCGGTAGGGCAGAGTATTTTGATATATTTAGGAATTAGTCGATGTAGATGTTCGAAAAGTTTACAGTTATACATTATATATATTGTTTCTAGTCCTAGGGCTATATATCCTAATATTTGTAATGTAGATATATGCCATATTCCTTTAGTGAATTTATGCGTCGTTCGAATTGTAAGGGTATTGACTTGTGTTTGTAACGTATTGAGGTTGGCTTTGTATTGGTTAAAGTTGTGAGTTACCTTTGGAGCCTCTAGCGTTGAGATGTCTATTTCTTTGAAACTGTATGAATTGTTCTCAATTTTGATTTCGTAAGAAAATTTTTCTGTTCCTCCTATTTTTATAATATTACGGTCGTATGTGATTATACATCCAGTTTTGCTGCTAATCCAACTCGATTGTCTGATTTCTATGATTTTATGTGTTTTACATAATACGTCGATCTGCACATTTTTCGTAGGAATAATGATACAATGATTTTCAGTTGTAAAGGTACGAACGTCAATTCTTCCAGCTTGAATACAGCAGTTGGGCTAGTTTTGACTGTCTGTTTGTTGGTTGCTAATTAATTCGATTCTACATTCAGGTTAATTAATTCTATTGCGACTTGGTTGAGTTCTTTTACAAATATGGATGATTGCCATTCATTTACAATATTTGTTTAAGTAATGGCTATCGACAGAGCTGTATTATTCTGAGTTGGTTAGTATTAGGTCAGTTTCTACTACGATAAATACAGAGTTTTATGTTTGGAATATTGTTGAGAATTTTGAATCTCAATAGCCGAAATAATGGTATAGGAACAATAAACTTGCACTTGGAATTAATATTAGGATACTTATATATTTATTTGATAAATGATCTCAAAGATATTCATAGATACACACTCGCACGCGTCTCAGCACTTTCTTCCATACCTAATTGTTAACCGACTGAACAGTGTACATTCATTTGTTTTCGAGATGCCGCGCACGCATGCTTCCACACAGAGATATACACATACAAGTATCACTACTATGCAGCTAACCTAGTCTAGCACATAAAATATTATATATCTCAATAGTTTTAATACATTAAAAGAAAGTTGATTCAACAATACCATTACAAACGAATATCTAGGGCAATAACTTCTCGCTTATTGCATAAAATTGATATTTCTATCAACTACAAAATGTTTTATTGAGTATTTTGGATCTTAATAATCGAAATAATTGTATAGAAACACTAAATTTACACTTAGAATTCATATTAGAATAGTTATATATGTATTTGATAAATGATNTTCAAAGATATTCATCGATACACACTCGCACGCGTCTCAGCACTTTCTTCCATACCCAATTGTTAATCGACTGAACACAGTTTACAACCTGGTCTAGCACATAAAATTATACATATCTCAATAGATGTCGGATAAATTTTTGTTATTTTCCATTCATTGTTTTCTAAAAGTGTACAATTATCATATATATAAGTTTGTTATCATTTATCCATAATTTTAGTTTACTTAGGTGTTACGACCGTTCGCGAAGAGCGTCTGTTTCGATTAGGATAACAAAGGTAGTTCAAATGATTGTATCCCTGAATTAACAGGGTTAAATATAATCTTGTATATTTAACAATATTTAAAATTATAATAAATACGTCACAAATGATTTAACAATCATACAACTAGTTTATTATTATAATTCGACTCAACTTTATAGTATTTCTCGACGTATTAGTTGGATTAAGCGAGCTTCTTTTTATTTCTCTGACTTTCTCGATGCAATCGGTTTGAATCCTCATTTGCCACTGACTGCCCTTCGATTTTTTCCTTTGTTTTCTCTTGGAGACGACCCCCATCACGCTCGGGTCTCGCAAACGTTCGCGCCTATGATCGCGTTTGCCACCTTCTTTGTGTACATAAAAAACGGACCAAGGGCGAATCGATGTTTTTCAGAATTCGCAGTTTGACAACAACTACGCGTTTATCGCTACTTTGTGTATAACTCGACGGTCATGTAAGACGATCTGTCTGCGGACTCTAGTACCAAGGGAGACGGTTAGGAACACGGCCTGTAGCAAGCCTTGGGACGTAACATCAGGTCTAGGATTAGTTGAATGTTTTGAACTGAAGGTTCGATATGGTTAGTCATAAAGTTTTGTTTTGTTTTTTTTTTTTGTGTGTGTTTTTAAGAACTCTTTAGGTTCTATAATTTGTGGATTTATGACAACTTGTTTTCCTGATATGATAATGTTAAAAATCTCTTCGACGTTAATACGGAGCTCCGATATGGTAAATTCAGTCTGAATTAGTGAAAAGATAAATATTTTATGTGTTATGTAGTATTAGTATCCTGTGGATTACCAGTCAGACTGTAATGAGAGTAATGACATGACAGACCATTCTTGATCTCTTACCTGAATGAATCTCACTTCTCTNAGATTACATTGCCACACTAGTCGTATGGGAAAACACTATGCTAGATGTTATGGCCATAGTGCTAATGACATCAGAACTAAATTCTGTAACTGTGTGTTGATCTCGCATCTAAATTTCTTTGGACCACATGGCCGTCCGTAAGCGTATGTGAACCATTATGCTCGATCTTGCACCTGATTACATTACATTACCGCACAGGGCGTACGTGGAAACACTGAACTCCATCACATTACCACATTGGGCGTATGTAACAACACTATGCTAGATGTTATGGTCATAGCTAATGATCCTCTGGGATCGGTGTACTCGTATCTTCATTGTCACTGCCATTGTCATCACTGCAAACATCCAACTCAGCTGGAATGCAACTATCTGGCATTTTTCTCAATCTATCATGACTGTATTTGTATGATCGTTTACCATTTCATGTTTTTAAAGTATACTTGTTTCACTTCTACCATTAAAAATCGACTCTTAAATTTTGGATCTAATTTAGTTTGAATTCTTCCCTCATTTTTGCGTAGTACAAAATTACCAAGATCAAATCTTTAGCTTTAGTTTTGTCAAATCTGTCTTTATCATACTTAGCGCTAATCTCTACATTCCTTATTGCTTTCTGCCGTACATCGGAGATATCTACTTCTCTTTCTTCAATATTATCGGGTAGCGCCAAGCCGTAGGGTCTTGCTGTTCTACCGATTAATAATTCTAGTGGACTCGATTTAGTCGCACGGTGGTTTATTAATTTAAAGCCAATTTGTATTTCATGAATCGTGTCTTGCCCAGTCGTTTCTACGGTTGTGAACATATTTTTCAACGTACATATAATACGCTCCATCTGTCCATTAGCTCTACTAGCACCGGTTGTATTAAATGAAGTTTAATACGTTTACCTTGATAGTAATCTTGAAATTCTTTACAAGTAAAACATCTTCCTTGATCCGCTATTATCCGACAAGGAATAAAAATATAGCAGACTTCAACGTTTTAATGGTGCTATGGGAATCTATCTTACGGGTACGATACAGGTGTATAAATTTAGTGGAAGTATCGATCAAAATAATAATGTATTCTTCGAAATCGCTTTTACCGCTTAACTTGCCCGTTATATCTATGTAAACTGTATGCCAAGGTATGCCGATCTTAGGTATGGGATTGTATTGTATTTTACCTGACAAGTATGACAGTTCTCTATAAATTTACAAAAATATTTCGTCATTCCTTCGAACCTGCTTTACCCAACCTAAGTGTATAATTGACTGGTGCACATGATTAATAACGGATCACCTAAACCTCCTGGGGCAATAGGCAAGCAAAAAGTTCTGCCTTTTCTTTGTATTTTACGATAAAGAGTACCAGATCGTAATTCGTACGTATTGGCCATATCTTCCGCGGGCTCATTATTTTGTAATTTAGTAACGATTTCTGAAATTTGAATAGCCAATCTTCTGAAATTTCGGCCAGATTAATTTCTCTTTCTTTAACTTTGTTAATTATACTATGATCAATATCTATGGGATTCCGCGAAAAGAAATCTACGCGAGCCATTCGTTTACCTTCTCGATACCTAATGTGGAAATTAAAGATTTGTAGGTAAGCCCACCACCTGTAAACCCTGTCATTTAAATTCATTTTATTACTAGATGCCTTCAAAGAACTACAGTCGATAACAATAAGAAATTCTCGTCCATGCAAATAATCGCGAAAATGTTTAACGGTGTTTACAATTGCCAACGTCTCTAGTTCATACGAATGACACCTGTATTCCGCAGGACTAGTTCTTTTACTACGATATTCTATTATTCTGTTTTTACCTTCAATCTTGTGCATTAAAATAGCCCCCATATCCATGCGAACTAGCATCAGTATGTAATTCTATCGGATAATTAGGGTCGATCATTTTTGCGTTATCTTCTCGTGTTTATTTGTTCAAATTATGTTTTTGTCACCGGAAGTAATTGTGTACAGAGGTTTCGTTACTTGTGAAAATTTAGGAACGGCTTCTCGGAAGTAAGAAGCTAGACCTATGAACTGTCTAACACGTTCACTGCCACGACAGCCGTATTCGGGTGTCAGCATAGTTTCTGCTTGGGCCGCGTAACTCGTATTCGGGTGTCGCTTATTTGACTACTTGCGAAGGGTCGTCGTAGGTATTTGAAAAGATATTTCCAGAGGAAATAATAAAACTGTCCAATTGTTATAAAAGTAATACGAAAATGGTTTATTAACAAAATTATTTGGAATGTAAAACTTTAAAGCATTCTATAGGTGAGACAATAAGTTGCTGTTTTCTTTAAATTCTCTCGTGTCTTTGTTCGGTCCATTCGACGTCTTTTATTTGCGTAACATAGTTTGCTTGCGCGTTTAATGCTTCTTCCGGAATCACTTTCCCGAACGGGGATATTACGATGACTCTGTCGAAGACAAGGATTTTCAGACGAACTTGATAATTTTCCTTCATTATATTCAACGACAGCTATTTAATATTGTAAACAAACGAAAGGAGAGATCATTCTGGAGACCATCGCTTGAGCGACTCGCATTACTAAAATATCGATGGGAGTACCTAGCAGAGAACGCTTGGTACTGCGGCACGCGTGGCCTGACGGAGATTTCCTTCAAAATACATGTGGCAGTCACGTGCTAAGCTATGTGACGGTCGTCGGTGCAGGTAAATAACTCAAGGCTTGTATTTTACCCGGGTTGGAGCAAATTTCTCCATTATGAATTACATATTGAAGGTAAAGTACCGATGTTTTTAGAAAAGAACATTTAGCGTTTTAGAGGGTATAATGCATAATGTTTCCAGAGCTTGGTCCATCGAGTCGGCAATAATTAGAACATGCAAATAAACAACAACGTACAAATAAGCGAGGTCATCTAAGGCCTTGAGAATGGCCCTCTGAAAAACGGATACTGCATTTTTTAAGCCAAACGATATCGTTATATACTCGTAACAAACGCTGTATACTCCATAGAATTAGGATGCATAAGGATTTGGTGAAATTCGCTGGCCATGTCCAGGCTAATAAAGTATCTCACTTTTTGCAATCTCGCGATTAGATTCGCAATAAGAGGCAGAGGATTTTTATTTAGCTCTCGAAAATCTACACATAGTCTATCTGAGCCTTCTTTCTTCTTCACAAGTAACATAGGGCCCGCGAATGCTGAATTACTAGGCCTCGTGATTTTTGTTTTAATTAATTCGCTTATATTCTCTCACGTACTATTCTTTGCTCTTCCTCGTTAAGTCTACAAGGACTTCTTTGTACGGTGACGTTAGGATCAATCAACCGTATTTCTAACTGGCCTCTATTTACACGAGTACGTGGGAAACCTGTAATGAATGAATCTTTGAATTTTTCGACAACTGAAATCAATCGGTTTTTTTTCGGTGTGCTGCTGTTATTGTTTCCTCATGACACTTGAAACAAGACACCTTTGACGCCTCTGGGTTTTGTATATTGTTCTGTTTCTCAAATTTTATTCTCTTACGGCACTCCGCTATTGCATCTACTATGGTCCGAGGGTACCATAGTACCAGTACTACCATAGTAGTAGTAGAGATGGCTTGTGTCGTTTAATTTCAGGGCCCGCTGATGCATTATCTGACGAAGGCGCCGGCTTCTTCTTCGCGTATGAGGAAACTCTCGTTTCACTTAGAAGTTGGTCCTCGGTCTTGATATCACTTGTAAGTGCTATTCGTTCAATACGCTGATCTTGTGAGGTCAATTGAAAAAGAACGGAGGCGTTGATTATTTCGGTTATAGTTCAATTTTCCCATCTCGTCTTGAGGAGGAACCGGAGACGAATACCGAAAGCTCCCGTGGCTTCATCCCTCAGTGGTTGTTCAGTGAACATCTCCATTAGCGTTAAGATGGCTGTTCCTTTGTCACCAAAACGCGTAGTAGAAAGTTCTTTAAATGTTGGCCAGGTGATATCTCCACCGACCAGTACTTGCGTGAGCCACTGCGCTGCAGAACCCTCTAGAGCACGACTTAAAGCAGAAAATAACTTCCTCCATAACCAGATTGGCAGCTGGGCACCATGCAGCTGGGTCGGAGCCCGCGATTTCGGGTCTAAACCGCGATAGCGGTATAAAATTTTAGGTTCCGTGCTCGATTTTTGCTTTAGTTACTGAATTAACTCACGCATGATGGTCATATGCTCTTGCATTGTTATAACCGGCACTGATCCCACTTCTGATGTTGTCATTGGGTTATGGGCGTGTGACGAATCTTCATTTGGATTAGCAACAGAGATGATATTTACTGGTACAAATATGATTGTTATAAAATTTGAAAATAATAATACCGATAATATATAATAATAATAATGATCAAATAACCGTAGTGATTAGATACTCGAGATGCTAATGACAATGATCTTAGGTTCAATAACAAATCCACGATCAACGGGACAGCAAATGCGCTTTCTTCCAATGTCTAAGTCGAACTCGACTTACTTGTCCACAGTACAAGTAGAGCTCAACTAACTCCTCTCAGTCCAAGTGGAACTGCGCTTGTATATCCTTCTATGTACCTCTCTGTAGCCCTCGGATCAAAAGAATGTTCGCTAGGACGCTCAGTAGTAACTGATCGTGAAGACGGTGTGAAATTCGCTGATGAGATCGCACGTGACTCCTTACAATCGCATTCGTTTATATTATATTTACCGAGGGGGTACCGATAAAATTCCAATCGCCTTTGTTAGACGGTTCCACGTAGCAGCGGCATTGTTTCTGCCCGGAGTTTGATTACTAATACAATATGTGTGTGTCCTGCGATATTGATACTCCGAGGCAAAACCATACGTGACTTGATTTGTCCTCGAGCACGTGTGCCGCTACATACACAGAGCAACTGTCGATATGTTCTAAGGAAACGTTGACATAATGTAGTGGTCCCACTACTAGATCGCTTTTGATATATTGAAGGGTTAGAACTGTCCATGTTATGATCTCCGTCCTGAAAAGTAAGGTTTTAGTTTGTTACCGTGGATTCTTTGCGTTGCACCATTGGAATATTCAACAAGATAGGTGAGTGGATTGCATGCGAGGATTTCTGCTGGTTCTAGCCATTCATCATGTAGTTTGTTAGCTCTGCGATCGTTATGTAGCCGTACTTTGTCTTTTACTTGAAATATCCTTTGTATTTTAATAATTTTTTGCATTTGATCTTTCTGATACCGCTTTGTGTTCGATTCGGTGATTTGTCTTGCCTTGGCTATATAGACGTTATGTCGATTTTTCCAGAGGTTACGCAATTGTTCGTTAGTTAGGCTAGGGGTGGTTGATATTGAGAATGGCATGTTAGCTTGTCGTCCAAATGTTAGTTCAAATGGCAGGCATGTCCGGTCATTTCGTGTACTGAAGTATTATATCCCATACATGTGGTAATAGTATGATTTGTTTCAATATCGTTTACAAAATCAAGTATGATGCTCTGCCAGCCTATATGCACGCAGTCACCATTCGTCATTTTAGGTTCCAACGCTATTTTTCACGCTGACCATACTCCTTGACAAAGCTGACAACACTCACTTCTCAACTGACTAACGGCTACCTCTTATGCCATGGCTTTGGTGTACCCATGTTCCACAGACGTGGATGACCCATGATCAAGTAGACTTTTTTACCCAGGGTTTTCCCCGATACTACATTCAGTCATTCTGAAAAAAAGAACATCTGCCCCTAGATATGCTCATCACCACTGATTTCGCTCGCAGCCCTGTCTTCCTATGGCTGTCTCAGGTGACATTCGCGTCACGGGATCTCACGTATCGTAAATTATTAGGATGGGCTTTCCCATCCGCCTATACAATACTAAAAACCCCTTCATCCTGCTATCCTGCATTAACTGTTGATCTCAACAGTGGATGATCATCCTTCATTGTCGCCAAAATCATCACCATCGTGTCAGCATCATTATCAAATTTGAATGGTTTAATCCACGGCTTTATGTGATAGGATGCGGAGTATGTTTTTTGTGGCCCTTCTTGCTCACCCACTTTGTCGACCTCATAACGGTTCTTGCGCTTCACTGACGTTATTTCGTATGCACCCAAAAACTTTGGCAGTAACTTCGTACCCGTTCCAAACTGAGTACGTTTGATCGCTAACAAATCACCGATTCCATTATTGCAATATTTTTCTTGCTTTCCATTCTCATGGCTGCGCGATCCTTCTCCAAGATATCCACCAGTTCTTCATTCATCAGCTGTTTCAATTCTTGGTCTTCTTTAAGCCCCATTTGTGGTCCGACCAACAGTTCAAACGGCGTCTTTGTAATGCTTCGGTTATGGGTAACGTTTACAAATTGTTGCACCTTGTCCACATGTTTCCATCAGTTTGTTGAATTGCTCATAGAAAGTTTCGTCAGGACAGATATGATCGTTCTGTTCACTCTTTCTGCTTGACCATTGCCGTGTGGTATGCCAGTAGAAATTAATACGTGTTCGACGTTTTCGTCTTGGCAATAATCTTTGAATGCGTTCGAAGTGAACACTGTACCGCTGTCTGACACTGTGCGCCTGGGATTTTATTTGTTTAACGTCTCTTCCGAATAAAACAATCTTTGCCCCAATATGATAAGTATAATTTACATTTTTAATATGAAAAGGTTTGCAAAGTTACAGGTAATATAGACATTTACATATTTACAAGACTTTATGATAAAATATTTAAAATAATTAATTATGAAAAGCAAATTATTAATATGGAAAGATTAGTAATGTAATTCTGTATGATATATTTTGAAACAAAGAACTACACGTAAGCCAATATAGCAATCTTTACACTCATATCAGATCTTTTCTCATTCAGATCTTTTACCATTTCTTCTACAAACGACACACCTTCGTTCTCGGTTTTTATTTTTTGGTTTATAAAATGAGGGAAAATGTCTCTCTGTTCATCTCATTAAATTATCAACAAAATTACATTGTGCAGGTACTAACTGAAATTTTGCCATGGAACTGGTTTCTCCTTCATTTTTCTTATAAACGCAATATGCATTTCACGCACAAATGTCTGTGAAGTGGATAAAAAATTTGCCGTACCACTTCAACGATTTACAAGGAATTAACAGTACTTAGAACCATATCAATTTTGCCTGTTATGCCCATTGACTTATTATAACTTGCAACACACACAGGCTTCTGCACACTCTGTTGTCCTCCATACTAGAGCCTGCTGCAAAATCTGCAATATGCATAGTTGTAATCATATAAACTTCTTTTTTTTGTCTATCCACTTCATCATTAGCAAGCTATTTGATGTATGAAAATATGCCTCACCTTTTTTCAAACGCTCTTCAAACTTCGGCATTCCTTGTCATCTTTTGGTCGCGCATGCATTGGTACAATTCTTGTGTAGAAAGTTAAATAATGTTGGACTCGAACGAACTCTGTTGTCTAGATAGACTGTGTGACCTTTTCCTAACTATGGTTTCAAAAGCAACAGGACTATTATTCCCGATTTTCCAATCCCCGTGATTGCACTTTCTACAATTGTTGAGCTTCCGCCATAAACTATAAGGTGTTGTACGTAACCTGTTTTACAATCACAGAGCATAGACGATTTTATACCATACCGACTTCTCTTCGACGGAATGTGCTGCTTGAAAGATAAGCGGCCTTTGTACAACATCAAGCTTTCATCAATACAAAGTCCTTGATACGGATGAAATGCGTTTTCATAGTACATTACATCTCTTATTTTACCTAGACGATCATCAATGTGCCCAAGTTCGTGTGTAAAGTGTATCAGCCTTAGTAATGAAAGCTAGCGATCTGTGCACATTATTATTTCGCCAAAAATACTGCTTCGTAAATATTTACTCTTGTGTTGTTAGTTTCTTATTACGTGTCATAAATAATGACAACGCGAAAAAACAGTAATCCATGTTGTTATCATTTTTCTGAGTTCTATAATAATTTGTCTCATTTACAATGTACTGTAATTCTTGAGTAAAGTACTTGAGTTAAGTACTTGAGCTCTTGTGAAATGAATGGCTCAAAGTATCTAGTTCTTATTTCCGAATTTTTTGAGGAAAATGGATGGATTTTTGGCTGGAGATTTTTAGATGTCCATGTTGTATTGCAATCGATGTCCTTGACATCATCTTCAGTCGACTCTGATTCCGATTCTGATGTGTTGCACATATTCTTTCGCCATCTTTTAGGCAGGTTAAAATTATTTTCATTTTCTTCGGAATCAGTTAGTCCATTTTCAAACATAATGCTTTCTTACGTACATTTTGAAAGGGTGTACACTGTTCCTGAAAGCACATTTTCAAAGAAAATTCTAACCTACAATTTCTAATTTTTAACAGATTGACAATTATACCTTAAGCCGATCTATTCCTAATTGAACCGTATATGAAATACCGCTTCACTGTCAATGGATTTAACAGATTTTTTAGCATGAAACAATATACGATCATTTGGACGTTTGAAATATATTGCGTAAAACGTTTTGATGTTGTTTCAACGGTGAGTAACTTTTAAGAAGTGATTAATCCAATATATCAATAAAATCAACAGAAAATGTTCGGTGGATAATGAAGAAATATATTATTGACTACAGATGGCACTGGTGTATGCCCGATATTATGGGTTACCGAACCCATGATTCGTCGCGTGGTCGCCGTCTATATGCGGCGCTCGTACTCACAGGTCATCTCGCGAATGCCATTTATAAGCGGCACTCGAAGCGGAAGAGTTAAGACCCTATGTGACACTCGCAAACATAAGTCTTTCTTTTTCAATGCCCAAACAAACGCACTGCAGTCGGTCACTATTTTAAACAGAATATTCAGAAAGTAGACACGGAAATTTTTCAATGCTTTTACCACCACTAATATTTCCAACTCGTAGCTGGTATATTTTTCGTCTATAGGAGACGTCTTCCAGTTAGCATAGTATATAGAGTGAAACTTCTCATCACTGGCATTTTTCTGCAACAGTACAGCGCCCAACCCTTTCTATGCAAGCATCAGTATGGAACTCGGTTTCGGCTTCCACTTGATATAGTTTATGTACCGAATTTTCAATTAAAGCCTTCTTTAATTTTTCAAGTGATTCTTTCTCTGACGATCTATACTCAAATTTAACGTCGTTTCTCAATAATTGTTATAACCGCTGCGCAATCACGGCATACGATTCCGTTACGACCATTCGCGAAGAGACGCGATCGCGAGGAAAGCGCGTCAGCGAGAGGCGTAAATTCTCGCTACGATTCTGATAATCGACGCCGCGAATTAGTCGTTCCCCTGTTTCGATTAAAATAATAGAGATAGTTCAGTTCAAATGATTGTAACAATGAATTAACAGGGTTAATATAAGTTTCTATTTTTAACAATATTAATTATATAAATTAAATAAAATTATATAATGAACACATCGCAAATTATTTAACGATTTAGTTTGTTACAGTTTGTTACAGTAATTCGACCCGACTTTATGATATCTCTCGACGTATTAGTTTGATTAAGCGATCTTCATTTTATTTCTCTGCACCTCTCGATGCAATCGGCTTGAATTCTCATTTGCCACTGACTACCCTTTCGATCTTTTCCTTTGTTTTCTCTTGGAGACGACCCCCACCACGCTCGGGTCTCGCGTCCGTTCACGCCTACGATCGCGTATGCCACCTTCTTTGTGTACATAAAAAACGGACCGAGGGCGAATCGATGTTTTTCAGAATTCGCAGTTTGACAACAACTACGCGTTTATCGCTACTTTGTGTATATCTCGACGGTTATGTAAGACGATCTGTTTGCGACACTGTGGTACGAATTTACGCAAGTATCCCGTTAAATCTTGAAAACTCTATATCTGTTTGATCGTCGTGAGTTCCGGAAATCTTGATACTGCTAATGTCTTCTACCGGGAATGTGTCCACTTTCAACAATGTTCCCGAGATAATCCACTTGTTTAACTAAAAAACTACACTTTTGCCAATTTATTACAAACCCATATTCACTCGCAGTCACTAACACTTGTCTCAGTTTCTCCATTGCTTCACTCATTCTTGGCTCACTCATTCTTCTTCATTCATGTAATAAGATCATCTAGATACGCTAGCACAGCACCGCTGGTTGTTAGAGATCGAAGCACTGGACGCACATGCCATTGAAACACGGCAGGCGAATTGCGCAAGCCGGATGGAACCTCGAACGCGTCGACTATCGTGTCACCCATATTCGGGCGACGACAAAGTCCCTGGTCGGGTCGTCACCCATATTCGGGTGACGCTTATTTGACTACTTGCGAAGGATCGTCGTAGTTATTTGAAAAGATATTCCACAGGAAGTAATAAAATTATTTTGTATTATTATAAAAGTAATGGAAAAATGGTTTATTAAAAAAATTATTTATTAAAATTAAAGCATTCTATACATAGCTGAGGTTGGTCGGGACAATTTGGACAATAAGTTGTTGTTTTCTTTAAATTTTCTCGTGTCTGATCGATCCGTTCGACGTCTTTTATCTGCATAACATAGTTTGCATGCGCTAATGCTTCTTCAGGAATTATTTTCCCAAACGACGATAATGCTTCTTCAGGAATTATTTTTCCAAACGACGATATTCAGCTGACTCCGTCGAAGACAAGGATTTCTTGTATTTTCGGACAACCCTAATAATTTTGCAGCTGATAATTCTCTAAACTTTCTAGTATTTATATCGTTTGTTGTTGTAATTTTCTGATACTAGTAAGTTATCAACGAACAGCTCAGACACATTACATGGATTGATATCGCCAGGTAATTGCCTAATGAGGCCACCTGTCCCGGCGAAAGAAACTCTCTTCTGCCTACCACTAAATTTATTGCACTCGCCAAGTTGAATTGTTCTTTTCTCGATATCATCAGTTCCTCCTTCTTCCTCGATGACCAATTCTTGTAAAATCTCGTCGACAGTATCTTCATTACATTCAGTATCATTGCGATTGCACTTATTAGTATCCGAACCAGAATCAAACGATGTAATTCTATTTCTATTTCTACTTTTAGGAAATCTGATTTCTTCCTCATCGCTACTATCCGAGTTTCTGTAAGCCTCGTAAAAGCTTTCTTCTTCACTGCTATTTGAGAAATAAGTTTCCCATTTTTCTTTTCGATATTGTAACGAATCAGGGCAGAGATTTGAAGTTATCTAAAATATAAATGGCAGTACGCTTGGTGCAGCGGCACTCTTGGTGTGAAGGAGATTTCATTGAAAACACGCGCGACAGTGAACGTGTTAACCCATTTGCATCATGGCCCTACTTTAAGGGGCCATTTGAAGGCATCAGCGGCGTTCAACTGACGACTGGTGCCCATCACCGCGCGCGGTCGGTCGTAGGTGCAGTAAATGACATTCGAATTCTTCAAACGTTCAAAACGATTGGTAGACAATGCTACCTCGCAAACATCGCATCTTATATTCTTCATAAAAAAGTAACGATTATTTATTTAGGAAAATATTATTTCAATTAAAATAGAAATTTAATTATATTATTTCTCGTGGAATTCTTTAAAATGGTTAATATATAATGGTACATCGCAAATATGACATTTAAAGACCGTTTCTCTTCGAGTACGTTCAGATAAGCGCATGCTACGCATCGCTTTGACGTTCTGCTCGCCTTTGCAAGCTTCCCTTTAATATCCGAATAGGAAAATTCCTGCCATATCGCATTATCGAATCATTAAATGCCTCACTTACTTTTGTATTTGGAAGATATTCGCCAATAATTTCTTCTGTTAATTTATGAAGAACTCGATCTTTTTTGTAATTTTACAAAATCATGTAACTCTTTAGTAACATCATATCTAGGAAGTAAAAAATGTTTTCTTATAGGCTTTTTTACATTTTCGCATAGTATTTAAAAAATAAATACGATATAAATTTACTTATATTTATTATTCAATTTATACTTTAATTCTAATAATGATTCAATTATATTTATAATATAAATATAAATTTACTCAACATTTGATCACCAACATCAGCTCCACCCATATTCTGATTATAATCAATTACTACTGTTAGTTTTTATCCTTCCATTTTATCACCGTCTTATCTCTTTACAGCGTCTTCTCTTTGTAATTGGTGTACTTTTAGTTCTCGAGGCATTTCTTTCCTATTAATTCTTGCAGGTCCACATACGTTAAATAAACAATATCCTTTGTGCAGTAACTCTCTCTCTCCCAACAAATTCATCGCAATATTTCTGCTGACAGATCCGGTATCAGTTTTCTCTTTCCCTGTATATATATTGAAATCGTGTATGTATTTCGATTTCGAATCACACGGTATATAAAACTTAACTCCTACGCGCTATCTGCCGATCGCGCGAGTCACAGTAAGCAAGAAGTTCGGTAACGCGCCGTGCCATTCATCTGTTCAGCCGTGTGCCCGAACTGGCGCAAGATGTATACTTCTTATGACATGTATCTTTGGGGGCTATGAAAGGAATTGTGAAATAATAAACAACGTTTCAGGGCAAATGGTGTTTTTAAGACGTCTAGACGTGTAACACTTTTTACATTCCCACGTTGTTTCACTCTCACATGCTTTGCAAGCTTTGTTGTTGGATTTTTGTCAATAGCGTGGGATCTATATGTTTGGGAAAGTGAGCCCAATGTAGCCTCATTGGTGTATCCCCGTTCGATAATGATCCTTGTCTGTTATAATTATTTCTCGTTCGATGGTACGGTTTGTAATTTTCCTTCAGCTATTCGAGGTCTATATTCACTGTAATTCTGCTTCTTTGGCATACTGTTTTTGTTGTGCACAATATATGAATTCAAAAGTGCCATATCACATATGTAAAAAAAGATTTTTCGGTATCGCTTCATGAATTTTCTCTGAATAGGGAAACTCGCCAGCACCTGATCCTGGCGATCAATACAAACCATTCCCTTATTGTAATCGACAATACATCTTGGCTTGAAAGAGTAGGGTTTAGGTGATTTTCGTTTTGTGCAATCATTTCTGCACTTTCATGCTTTCTTGAAATAATATGGACGTCTCGTTTGTCCTTCCACTTCAACGTTAGTATGCCATTATAGCTTCTTGTTATGCATTCTTCTTTTCTTAATCTTGCTGTAACGAAATCTCCCGGCATATTTTTTCTATTGCAACGTACAGTCCCAAGAACGTTTATTCCGCTTTGAAGCAAAGTTAGAAACAATTTTGACGAAGAATATCAGTTATCTATATGTAATGTATGTCCTTTATTTAGTATGGATTTGAATAACTCCATCACAACAGTATCAGATGCACTACAATCAGGATTTGTTTTATCTTTTTCTGAATATATTTTAAAATTATAGCAGAAGCTGACTCGTACAGTTTATAAAATTTAATTCCAAATCTCGCCCTTTTCGAGGGATTGAATTGTTTACAAGACACGTGTCCCTTAAATTTCATTAACGATTCATCGATCGTGATATTTTCTTGCATTACGTATACGTTTTTGAATTTTTCATTAAAACAGTTTATCACAGGTTTCACTTTACGTAATTTATCCTTGTCAGTCACATAGTTATTTGCAAAGTGAAGAAAGTGCAAAGTTAGTGATTTGCAAAAATCTTAGTAGTATACTTTTTCTGAATATTGTTTCTATAATTGCTCTTTTGGACCATTTCATCTGGATTATTGGTTTCTTCACTTGAGTCATTATTATGCATAATGCAAAGTATATTTTAAGTTCATTACAATCTGCTACCATCCAAGTTTCATCAATTATCGTTCTTGTATGTTCATGGCTTATTATTTTTTCCTGCACAATATTATCCCAAAACATGTTGTCGAACATTATATTAAAAAAATCTAACACTCTTTTACTTTCATCTAACTGGTTTAAAATTACTGCTCTTAAGTCAGGAGTTTGAGTATACTTTCATATTTTTGTTTGTTGTCTTTTTGTCCCAAAACCATTGCTTCGATAATTCCTGGTAAATGCAGTCTTCATCATCGGAGTCATCTTCAATTATTAATCTTCGTGGATGTTTTCTTACAGAAAATATAATATCACTCTCCTCACTCACATATTCAAAAGGAACTACCGAATCACAATTGGCAATAGTACCACACTTCTTGACACTACCATCGACATCAGATCTTTTTTTCCTGACATGATGAGTATAAATGTCCTTTTTTTCTTTCTAGAGAATTATATTTGGAAGGTGTGTAAAGCTAACGAATCCTTACACTGAACTAGAGAGATTAACCAATTTTGTCAGAAACAAAACAGTGAGGAAAACAAAACACTCAGGAATGCAAAACACTAAGGAAATCAAAACACTGACGAAAATAAAACACCAACGAAAACAAAGCACTGATGAAAACAAAACACTTACATTCCAAGGAAAGATAACAAAACACTCAGAAAATCAAAACATTGAAGAAAACAAAACGCCGATGAAAATAAAACACTCGCGAAAACAAAGCACTAACGAAAATAAAACGCTGACGAAAACAAAGAACTGTCAAAAACAAAACACTGATGAAAACAGAGCACTGAGGAAAAGAAAACATTGAGGAAAATAAAACACTCAAGAAATCAAAACACTGACGAAAACAAAACAGTGGCGGAAATTAAAACGCTGATGAAAACAAAGCAGTGGCGAAAACAAAACACTGACGAAAATAAAACACTGAGGAAAACGAAGCATTGAGGAAAACGAAGCACTCAGGAAAGCAAAACGCTGACGAATACAAAGCACTCCGGAAATCAAAACATTAACGAAATCAAAGCACTGAAGAAATCAAAACACTGACGATAACAAAGCACTGAGGAAAAGAAAACATTGTGGAAAACAAAACACTCAGGAAATCAAAACACTGACAAAAACAAAGCTCTGAAGAAATCAAAACGCAGACGAAAGCAAAGCAGTGACGAAAACAAAACACTGACGATATCATAGCACTGACGAAATCAAAACACTGAGGAAAACAGAGCACTGAGGAAAAGAAAACATTGACGAAAGCAAAACACTCAGGAAATCAAAACACTGACAAAAACAAAGCACTGAAGAAATCAAAACACTGACGAAAACAAAGCAGTGGCAAACACAAAACACTGACAAAAATCAAACACTGATGAAAACAAAATACTCAGGAAATCAAAACACTGACAAAAACAAAGCTCTGAAGAAATCAAAACGCAGACGAAAGCAAAGCAGTGACGAAAACAAAACGCTGACGAAAATAAAACACTGAGGAAAACGAAACATTGAGGAAAACGAAACATTGAGGAAAACGAAACATTGAGGAAAACGAAACACTGAGGAAAACGAAACACTGAGGAAAACAAAACACTCAGGAAATCAATACGCTGACGAAAACAAAGCTCTGAAGAAATCAAAACGCAGACGAAAACAAAGCAGTGGCGAAAGCAAAACACTGACGAAAATAAAACATTGAGGAAAACAAAATACCCAGGAAATCAAAACACTAACAAAAACGGAGCACTGAAGAAATCAAAACGCAGACGAAAACAAAGCACTCCGGAAATCAAAACACTGACAAAAACAAAGCTCTGAAGAAGTCAAAACGCAGACGAAAACAAAGCAGTGGCGAAAACAAAACACTGACGAAAATAAAACACTGATG
>CM026161.1:13799541-14035880 GCA_014825975.1 Bombus haemorrhoidalis
GGAAATCAAAACACTGACAAAAACAAAGCTCTGAAGAAATCAAAACGCAGACGAAAGCAAAGCAGTGACGAAAACAAAACACTGACGATATCATAGCATTGACGAAATCAAAACACTGAGGAAAACAGAGCACTGAGGAAAAGAAAACATTTTCGAAAGCAAAACACTCAGGAAATCAAAACACTGACAAAAACAAAGCACTGAAGAAATCAAAACGCAGACGAAAACAAAGCAGTGGCGAAAACAAAACACTGACGAAAATAAAACACTGATGAAAACAAAACACTCAGGAAATCAAAACACTGACAAAAACAAAGCTCTGAAGAAATCAAAACGCAGACGAAAGCATAGCAGTGACGAAAACAAAACACTGACGATATCATAGCACTGACGAAATCAAAACACTGAGGAAAACAGAGCACTGAGGAAAAGAAAACATTGAGGAAAACAAAACACTGACGAAAATAAAACACTGAGGAAAACGAAGCATTGAGGAAAACGAAGCACTCAGGAATTCAAAACGCTGACGAAAACAAAGCACTCCGGAAATCAAAACATTGAGGGAAACAAAACACTCAGGATATCAAAACAGTGATGAAAACAAAACACTGAAGAAATCAAAACGCTGACGAAAACAAAGCAGTGGCGAAAACAAAACACTGACGAAAATAAAACACTGATGAAAACAAAACACTCAGGAAATCAAAACACTGACAAAAACAAAGCTCTGAAGAAATCAAAACGCAGACTAAAGCAAAGCAGTGACGAAAACAAAACACTGACGATATCATAGCACTAACGAAATCAAAACACTGAGGAAAACAGAGCACTGAGGAAAAGAAAACATTGAGGAAAGCAAAACACTCAGGAAAGCAAAACACTCAGGAAATCAAAACGCTGACGAAAACAAAGCACTGCGGAAATCAAAATACTGAAGAAATCATAGCACTGACGAAAACAACACACTCAGGAAATCGAAACGCTGACGAAAACAAAACAGTCAGGAAGTCAAAACACTGACGAAAACAAAACACTCAGGAAATCAAAACACTGACGAAAACGAAGCACTGAAGAAATCAAAACGCAGACGAAAACAAAACACTCCGGAAGTCAAAACATTGAGGAAAACAATACACTCAGGCAATCAAAACACTGACAAAAACAAAGCTCTGAAGAAATCAAAACGCAGACGAAAGCAAAGCAGTGACGAAAACAAAACACTGACGATATCATAGCACTGACGAAATCAAAACACTGAGGAAAACAGAGCACTGAGGAAAAGAAAACATTGAGGAAAGCAAAACATTCAGGAAATCAAAACACTGACAAAAACAAAGCACTGAAGAAATCAAACCGATGACGAAAACAAAGCAGTGGCGAAAACAAATCACTGACGAAAATAAAACACTGAGGAAAACGAAGCATTGAGGAAAACGAAGCACTCAGGAAAGCAAAACGCTGACGAAAACAAAGCACTCCGGAAATCAAAACATTGAGGAAAACAAAACATTCAGGATATGAAAACACTGATGAAAACAAAACACTCAGGAAATCAAAACACTGACAAAAACAAAGCACTGAAGAAATCAAAACGCTGACGAAAACAAAGCAGTGGCGAAAACAAAGCAGTGGCGAAAACAAAGCAGTGGCGAAAACAAAACACTGAGGAAAACGAAGCATTGAGGAAAACGAAGCACTCAGGAAAGCAAAACGCTGACGAAAACAAAGCACTCCGGAAATCGAAACATTGAGGGAACCAAAACACTCAGGATATCAAAACACTGATGAAAACAAAACACTCAGGAAATCAAAACACTAACAAAAGCAAAGCACTGAAGAAATCAAAACGCTGACGAAAACAAAGCAGTGGCGAAAACAAAACACTGACGAAAATAAAACACTGAGGAAAACAGAGCACTGAGGAAAAGAAAACATTGACGAAAAGAAAACATTGAGGAAAACAAAACACTCAGGAAATTAAAACACTGACGAAAACAAAGCTTTGACGAAATCAAAACACAAAGCACTGACGAAAATAAAACGCTGTCGAAAATAAAACGCTGACGAAAACAAAACACTCAGGAAATTAAAACACTGACAAAAACAAAACACTGGGGAAAGCAAAACACTGGGGAAATCAAAACATGAGGAATAGAAAACATTGAGAAAAACAAAGCACTGACGAAAACAATACACAAAGGAAAGCAAAGCACTGACGAAAACAAAACACCGAGGAAAACAAAGCACTGACGAAAACAATACATTCAGGAAATCAAAACACTGACTAAAATAAACCACTGACGAAAACAAAACACTTACATTCCAAGTAAAGATTCTCCGTGTGAATATAACATAAATTCCTCGAGTTACACTCGTGGTTTTCGCTTATGGCACAAATTCTTTACCACGATTCTGACTCGTGGTTTTCGTTTATGTTACAAATTCTTTACCACGAATCTGACTCGTGGTTTTCGTTTATGGCACAAATCCCTTACCACGAGTCTCGTGGTTATAAACCAAACGATTAATTTCTTCGATATTAATTCTTTAAGTCGGTTCGCGTATTCGGAGGTCTCTTGCCGAATCGTAAATACGAAAAACTCTTCTAGCAATCATTATCCTGCTCCATAGATCATTTCGGCACCCGTTACGTTCAGATTCTCCTTACTGTCTGTTCGAATTCCCATCAGCAAGATTGCATCGTGACATTTGATTGCTGCTTTCAACTGTCGATGTAGGTGCTCTACCATCCCGTTGGACGCGGGATGGTAAGCCGCTGTGCGTAAATATGTGATACCGAGCAACTGGTCCAATTCCTTAAATAATTTCGGTTGTTATTTTCGGTGGTATTCCAAAGCGAGCTATCCCACGTAGAAAGGAGGGCTGAAGCAACGCTTGATGCTTCCATATCTGCTATGGGGATTGCTTCGGGTCAACATGAGAAACAGTCGATATACGTTAAACGATACCGATATCTTTGCAAACATTGCATCACGATAATGTCTATGTGTTCGAAGCGCTGCGAATGTTCCCGTTGGTGAGGATACGTGCCTGGAGTGACTTTACATCCCTGACACGAAATACATTGTCGTGACCAGTTTCGGCAATCTTTGTTTATCAACAGCCAGATGAAACGCGTCATCGCTAGGTATTGCGTATCTCAGCATGGGAAAGTCCGTATAGCAAGTTAAATACGCTGCACCGCAACAGTTTCGGTCGTACGGTGTCGCCTGATACATTTCCACGTTATGATCAGGAAACGTATCTTCTTTAATTATAACGCGTATATGCCGGAGTTGACGATGTCGCGTAACTCGGTGTCCTTCTCTTGCGCGCTGGCGAGACTTTCATGTCCACAGACTTCCCTATCGCTTCGATGCGAGATAGAGCATCGGCTACGTTGTTGTCTTGTCCTCTGATATATCGGATATCGGTCGTGAGCTGTCCGATGTAATCGAGGTATCGAAATTGACGCGGCGAACACTTATCGAGCTTCTGATACATGAAGGGTTTACGGTTTGTATAAATCACAAAGTTTATCCCTTTCACGGCGTGTCTAAATCGTTTAATCGCGGTGTATATTGCAAATAGTTTGCGGTCGTATGCACTGTATTTTTGAATTGGTAACGAATCCTGGCGGCTGCCATGTGTCGCTCACGCTTTGTTGCAGAGCCGCTCCTATCGCGTAATCGGACGCGTCTACCGCGAGGCTGACGGGCGCACCTGCTACCAGATGCGCTAACATTGTGGCGTCCGCGAGAGCACGTTTCGATTCGCCAAAACTGTTTTCAATATGTTCCGACCACTCGGTGGACCCGTTTTGCCCGCTTCCGCACCTTTAGAGGATTTTTGCGGCCCCCGGTATGAAACGTCAGCAGAAGTTAATCATACCAGGTGACCGTCGTAGTGCTTTCAAGGTCGCTGGAAGCGGTACTTCAACTATGGCGTGAGCGCTAGTGGTGTTATTCCGTTCGCGTTTACGGTGCATCCCAAAAATGTGATTTCGTTCGCCAAATTCACATTTCGCAAGATTGTTAACTAACCGTAATCATTTAAGCGTTCAAACAAAGTCGACAAGTACTCGCGGTGGTGTTCTTCGTTTTCAGAGGCTATTAAAAAATTGTCTATATAGGTGCAAACAAAATCTAAGCGACGCGTAATTTCGTCGACGAATCTTTGGCACGCTTGCGCGGTGTTCCAAAGTCCAAACATTATGTTTGTTGCTTCGAAAACCCGTGTCGTGATCGCGGTTTTCTTAACATCTTCGGGCGCCATCGGAGTTTGTAGTAAGGGCGGACGAGGTCAATTTTTGAGAAGAGTCGCTTACCTTGCAGATGTTACGCGAAGTCTTCAACACGTGGTGGCAAGAACCTGTCGAGTACGATGCGGCGTTCAACGCGCGATAATCTTCGCATGGTCGCAAGCTCCGTCCTTCTATGGTGCGACGTGCAGGGCTGATGCCCATGGGCTTTCCGCACCACTTCTTGCTCGATCATCATTTCAAACTACGCCTTAACCTGTTTAAGTCGATCAGGTGCGAGGCGGAAGGGTTTGCTGTAAACGGGGGTGGGCCGGGTGTGGTTTCGATGTGGTGTACCCCACACCCGGGCTTCCAGGTTTTCTCTTGTCCGAAAGTCGCTGGACGAGTTATGTCCAGGAATTCCGCCTAAAGTCGATGGTAATCTGATTCACCAATAATAAGTTCTTATAGATACTTCGACGGTGGTGGCAGCATTTCCCTTTGATGCCAATTGGGTTGTCGAGGAGTCGTTTGTTTCGCGAGTTCGCGAGCAGCCCATAGTGGCTCGTCTTAAGGACAGGTTTATGTTAATCATCATGGTACCGTACGTTGCGACCAGCGTCCCGTTGGCCGCGAAGTTCACGCTTTTGTTCGCGGGTCCGTGTATTTTGCTACTCAACACATACTTATGTCGGTGGCAGTGTCGACAAGGAAGGAGGTCCTCGTGTATCTGTCGAATATGCGGCTAGGTCGTCGTCGTTTGATGCGTTTACGGACAGCTGGTCCCGTTTCCCTGGTTCCAGGTGCATGGGAGAATACGCTTCTTTGCGCGTTTTTGGTAAGTCACGTGGTAGTAACAGAGTCCAGGCTGCTGTCTTTCCTGAGAAGTCGATCTACGACGGTTCTGGCTTGGTCGTCGTGAAGGACGGTTGTTGCCGAGGCTCGACGCACTCACTTGCGCCCGCAATTGGATTGTCTATTCATTCATGACGTTGTAGCAGGCGATCCATGGTTCGATTGCTGCCGCATTTTGTACAGACGGCTCGGTGACGGCTGCTAATCGGAATGCGCGCTGGCCATTCTCCGAATAGGCTTCTTCTATCTGGTCAGCTGCCCGCGTTAACTTGTCTACGCTGGTGTCGTCGACAGCAGCCAGGACGTGCCTGATGCGAGCTGATAGTTGATTCCTCCGAAGCGTGAGGATGAAATCGTCTGGCGTGGAAGGACTGGCGAGTTGTTTTAGGTCCTGATAGAATTGGGATGGTTTCCTGTTGCCCATCTCTTCGCATTCCACCAATCTTTTTACCCTTGCATTGTCTGAACCAGGTCAGGATGCGAATAAGCTCATTTTTAAATTTGTCATATCGTGCAATGGCTGGGGGATTCGTCAATATGTCCCCGATTCGCTGCTGGTACCGAGTCTCAAGGCATCCGATGAGGGTCGTAAATGTTGTATCATCGTTCGTGATGCCCGCTGTCGCGAATTGCCCTTCCAATATGGCGAACAGTGAGGCATTACTGGAGGCACGCGATTACTGACTGCATTTCCGTTAAACGCAGCCTCTCTGATGCTTCTTCCTTCGTTGCTATCTACCATTTCATAAACACTCTTAGATTCGCTGTGAATGAAGTCCCAGTAAGCACTATCACGGTCACCTCTTTCATTCTATATCACATCGGGTGGTCACCAATTTGAGGTGGGTTTGTTTGTAAGTGCCTAAAAAGTACTCTTGGTGTTCAATAAAAATGGTTTATCTAACAATTAACAGTCAACAATCAACAATTAGGCTTCTCGAATGTGTTCGCTATTACGCTAGACCTTTCGCAGCTCCGAACGTAACGAATCTTCCGGTTCGGAACCAAACGGATTCTTTTTTTGTTGCCCTTCGATATCATCCCCGCTACGCACGTGTTTATTAGATTTATTTCCGCGACTTTTGCCGCGTATGCTTTTTTCTGAATATTGAGCGAAAGATCCGTAGGGATATCGATGGTATGTTAGGTTTGCCGGCCTTAGGTATAGCGCTTTGTATCGCGAAGCCGAGTACCGCCACTTTAAAGACGTCTAGGTAATTGATGAGGATTTTCTCAAGGGATTCTCGAAGCTCTGGATCAATATGTTTGGTACGTACTGTTTGTGCAAATTTATTAATTTCTCTTAGTTTATCGGGTTTTTCTATTTCGTTTGTAACATGACAAATTTGCTTACCAGTGTTCATAAAGCATATTGTTGCGGGGTTTCCTTCGATGTATTGGGTTGAAGTTAAAGTTTCACCTGGTTCTATCTTGTTATCGGTGTTCTGTATGGTAATATAGTTTCGTCTAAGGCTAGTTTATCGTTAGTGACGTTGTATTGGTACTTAGTAAGGAATGGGAGTCCGAATATTCCATCTTCGATTAGGGGAAAGTTGTCAGGAATTACGTGGAATTGATGATTCTTCTTCAGCATGTTTAAATTACAAATTTTGTCGGTGGTGTGTTTGTCTTCGGGCTGGAGATTTGGACGTTCAGTGTTTTTCTTTGTTAGGTTTATTCCTGCTCCAGTATCAATAAGAAACCTGCCTCTTCTTCCGTCGTTTCGGCGCAATAAAATAGATAATAATTTTCCGGTGGTGGTACAGTTGACTCTTGGAATGTCTCCTCTGGATTCTCCGCTGTTTGGTATACTCGAGGTGGGATTTTTCCTTGGTTACCTAATGGAAAATTTCGAGAGTAGCACATCTCGGCTGTGTGTCCGATTCGCGAGCACTTGGAACATTTTAATTTCATTCGGTCACTCGATGGTTGGTTAAAAGCTTGCGGTTGTAGATCGGTAGCACTTCGTTTAGGTACGAGCGTAGTGTTATTAAATTGATTCTTCGGGCGGTGGGCAACACGATTTGATTCTTGTAACGATTCTTCTTTGTCGGCTGCTAATTGTTGAGCGAGATTCAGGATCGCTAGCTACTACTATCTGTCCTATTTCGTGCCGTAAATTAAGTAAATACGTTCTTAATGCTTCGCGTTCTTCGACGTCCATGGCTACGCGTCGTTCAATCGGCGTGCGGTTTTCATTTTGGACTGCGTAATTTAGCTCGTTCAGAATCTAGAATTGAAAGATTGTAGGCTTTCTATTATTCCTTGTCTTAAATTTTTCAATTTGTTTCTGCAATTGGTAATAGTGGTTGGAGCTGACACGTTTTGTCTTAAGCTTGAATATAGGTCTCCAAACAAATTAATCTTTAAGTATCTTATATTCCTTTTCGCGTTCTCGGCTATCTTTTCAGTAAGTATAAGATCTAGTAGGAAGTCTTTAGTACTTGCCTTGCACCTAGCTCTTGCTTTGCGGACTGATAGGATGAAGTCTTCAACAGGTCGTCTCGACCCTGTAGTGTGTCAATAGTGTGTATGGCCTCTCCTGGTTGGAGGTCTCGTTCTTCGCCGCAGTCGTTTCTTTATGTAATCGTAACGTGACTGATTCGTTGCTTTGTGGGATGTTTGGTCCTTCGGTTTCGTCGTCCGTCATGTCATCAGCACCGGTTTCTAAATGGCTGCTCATGTGTGGCTGGTCAGTTTCAGTGTCGTATTTCACTTCTCTAGTTTTTGCAAGTTCACCTATTTCCTTGGCCCAATTTCCATAAATTCTTTTATATTGTTAAATGTTTTGATCCATAATTACTTCCTGTTGAGAATTATGGATCTTAATTGCCGAAATAAAAGTAAAGGAATACTAAGATTACGCTTGGAATTTATATTAAAGTAGCTTCAGATTGTTCTTTGTCTCGCCATCTTCCATGCTACACTGCCAACGGAACAGTTACACTCATCTGTTTTTCCAGACATACTTCTTACACACTCATATTCAAATATGCGTGTCACTACTACGCGGCCAATCTAATGTAGCATACAAAATTATACATATCTCAATACTTTCAAAGTTTCTAATTCGCGAGTTAGACTTTGAAGTTGTTGGAGGATAGTTTTGCTTTGCCGTACTCCTGTCAGTTGGATTCATCTTGATAGATACGATACTTTCAGAAGAGTCACTATCTTCGGAACGTATTTCTGGTCTACTGTTTCGATAATGTACGAAAACCAGCTTACCGAGATTCTTCGTAGATCCTTCTTTTGATCAAGCAAGCGACCGTGGTCCTTTGCTGTAGAATCCGTGCAGTTCCCGTTGAAGTTTCCTCTTAATGCGATGAATGGATGCTGGCAGGATCGTCAATTTTGTCACGTCGGAGACACAAAAGATCTTATAACCGATAGATCGCCGGTGATCTTGTCGCGTCGCAGTTCGAACGTTCCACGAATAACAAGGTGAAGAAATTGAACTTCGCATATGATAATGGAATTTATTATATAAATCCAACAGAGTGACGGTTCAAAGTGTTACAACAGAATCAGGCGTTGAGCGCTAATTTAGGAGGGTTTTCATATTCAGGTTTTAGTTCCTTTGGAGGAATTATCATCGGCGTGTGTATACGTACATCAATGTGTATGCGGCTATTCCGTTACTGTTTGGTTATTGTTTCGATAGCTGTGGTATGCAGGATGTTTCGTCTACCTGATTACTGTCTCCGAGAGGGTGGCCTTCTTCAGCGTGTGACAATTTCGCCGATATGTATTGTCGGAATGTTAGTCGTCCCCTGCAAGCATCCATTGTGATCCAATTCCTCTTCTTCGTCTGCAGTAAATTCTTCCCAAGTGTCCTCAAGGTCTTCACTTGCGTATGCTTCCTCAATATCCGAATCCGAACTCGATGAAATTCTATTTATAACTTTTTTTCGAAAATTCACTGCTTCGTCGTCGCTACTCTCCTCACTTTCAAATATGTTTTCACGCTGTCTATTGAACATTTTGAGGATGAAAAAATCACTGACGTGCGTCTCACAAGAATTGTATGCTTCTCGACTGAATGAAAGATCTCAGCCACGAGATCCCTCGGAATTGCTTTCTGCATTTCGGAACTAAATAATATTTTCTTTACGATGCATAAGCAATGATCGCTTTTTTTACGTTCTGCGTACCGACGGTCGGATTTGCGCCCAGCGGGAAACTTAGCCGAATTACGCTGGACGACCAACGTGTTAAATCACATCGGGATCAGCAATTTGAGGTGGTAGGATGTGTAATGTACCAAAGAAATACTCGGCGTTTTACTTAACAATACGTTTATTAATTCGATTAACTGCTTCTTCATAACTCCCGACTCGCGGCTTGTGCTGCTGACTGCTTACTGGCAATTCTCGCTAACTGTCCATTCACAACTCAATTCTTAACCCGCTTTCTTCGTGTTGTCATCTTCCAATATGGCCAACGGTCGTGAGACACAAGGAATCACGAAAATGATAGATCAGCGTCGCAGTTCGAACTTTTCACAGATAAGGTGAAGGAATTGAACTTCATATCTGGTAATAGAATTTATTATGCGAATGCAACAGAGGGACGGTTCAAGTGTTACGACAGAAAAGATCTCGAGCGCTAATTTGGGAGGGTTTTTATACCGAGGTTTTAGTTCCTCTGGAGGGATTATCGTCAGGTGTATATCAGAGGCTGTTATTCTATATATATCTGCTTCTGAGTGTGTGACATTCTTGAGCGTGTCACAGTCACGCACGTCTTCTTCTGAGTATTTGACGGAAGGACCTTTGTGATATCAATGGCCCACTAGGCCCGTCTGCTCTCACGCTTTATCGCAGCTTTGTTTATGTTTCGTCGGTTTTTCATAAATAATCCTTCAACGATGCTATTCTCACGTAAAATAAAAAAAAGAAATGGAAGATGAAAATAAAAAAAAGATAGAATTTATTTCCTAGCACTTTGTTTACACTAATGACAGTTCACTTCCGAACTGCAACCGTGACCTTGTAAGACTGAAGCTCTTACGAGTCGACTTTCGATCGGTTCCGATTCTTTTCCCTTTGTCACCCCTCAATATCCCCTCTACCCACGCGTTTGTTCGCACTGTTGCCACGCACTCCTTCTCGAACATTCGACGGTAGGACCGTTGAGATATTGATGACTCATTAGGAACCTCGCTTCGGCGATATACATTGTTGCCGAGTGTTACCACATCTTTATCTCCGTCGTCAGCCCATCGTTCCGAAGCGCGGCCTGGTGTCTGATGTGGTTGGCGTCACAGGCCTATCGACACTTAGGCTTTCTCGCAATAATATTTATGATCGAGCCAATATTTCTCAGGCAATTTGTCCACGATACTACAATTCGATGATAATTCTTGAATTGCGCAGTCTTGTAATTGTGTTATTTGAATGAAGGAAATATAATTAGAGAAACTACGAACTCCGTGATCTCAGAAAAATGAAAAAGGTCAAAGAATGGAATGTACGCGTGTATTGAATATGACTTCATTTTATATATCGTCGATAATGGATAGAGAAATCGAATTACACGTATGGATATCAAATATTAGGAAAAAAGGAAACCGGTTCGATTCGTACGCTACATAAATATATAAGCTTTCATGGTGATCAAATAATCGAGGTTAATATAATTGCAGTACTTGACACCACGACTCGTGTAATTTTCTACGAAGGAGTGTTGCTCCACTTAACTTCCAAGAACATCGAGAATTGCTACGATATTCCGACAGAATAATTTAATCAATGTAAATAAAATATAGAAAATTGTTTTATTTTCTTCCACTTCTACTCTTGATATCGACATTTGCGAATGCGTCGTGTAATATTAAAGTAGATCGCGCATATCGCGCTATTCCATTTGCATAGCAAGAGAAGGTAATAACCATCACTATATGTTTAGAATATTTCCATTCGTAGTATAATTGTCAAATATTTCAACATCCTTTATATCGAATATTTAAATTTCATAATGGAAAATTAATAAACTGAACGTGTTCTTTCTGCCATTTCATTTTTCTACATTTTTGACGAATTTATTTTACGGTTTTTATTAATCAGTTCTCGTACAGCGAAGGCATAAATCAATTCTGATTTATGCAAATATGTCACGTTTATTGTTATTTTCTAATCGTAAATCGTATTTACGTATTATTACTGTATCAGCCTGTACGAACGATTTTGCCTTTTAAGTTTCGTTATGACATAGAAGTTCAAAGCTTTTTCAATCACTTTTCGTTTTATCCACATAAAATAAAATATTCCACGTTCACGCTGACAATGAACCCTAACTGTCGCTAGTCGGCAGTTCACAAATGTTCATTCGAAGAAAATATCGAACGATTAGAACCAGTTCCGTTCTTTGAACCGTTGACAACAATTTCCATGAATTTAGACGAAAATTCTCGATTTCTCGATTAACCCATTTGCATCATGGCGCTACTCAAGAGGACTGGTCGATCGTAGGTGCAGTAAGTGACATCCGAATTCCTCAAACGTTCGAAACGATTGGTAGACGATGTTACTTCGCGAGCATCTCATCTTACATTCTTTATAACTTAAAAAAAAAATTATTTCTTCAAAAAAAAGATAAGAAATTAAATCGTATTGTTTCTCGTGGAATTCTTTAAAATGGTCAATACAATAAATAAAATTCTCCTAAACCGAGGTAATTTAAAACGTTTATTCGAATTTACAGTATTCGAAGTGAAAGCCGTATCTTGCGAAAACTCGTCTAACTCTGCTTTTATATTCTGCCTTTGTAACAATATTAAGACGATTTAAATTCTAAACAAAATCGCCAGTCGAACGAACGTTGGGGATCTTCTGAAACATTTTCAAAAGAAAAACCCCGACGTTTTTTCACCCCCGACGGATATAAATGTAGCGACCCAGAGAAGTGAGTAAGAGAATAATTACCGTTCGGTTATCGAGTAAATTAATTATCAATCTGTCTATCGAACAGTCAGTTATGGTTTTGTCAATCGAAGAATCGTCATTTGTCGAGCGAAGAATTTCATATCCGTCAGTCAGTTGCCAATATTGAGATCGAGTAAGATTTGAATAAATCATTGTATATTGTCAATTTATTTTCGAACAATTTTAATCCTCTCCCATGCCAGCATTCCCGCACACAGCAGGTTAGCCGGAAGTGCAGCTTATGTTGCACTAAACGTCAGTTGACGCTACCCTCTCGTCAGCGGTTAAATAGAACGTAACACTGACAAACGGGTCGAACGCGATCTCTCACGTCTGAAGAATACTTGTCGATTGAAATAAAAAGCAGTCGCAGCGCGCGCAATAATCCGCGCGCTGATAGAAGACAGTCGCAGCGCTTGATAATCCGCGCGCTGATGGAAGACAGTCGCAGCGCTCGGATGCAAATGGGTTAACAATCGTACCTAGTCAGGATTATTGGAGACACACAATACAACGTACACGATTATCGCACGAGTGCTCACTATATTTCTCTTCAGACGTCAAATAAAAACAATTGTATCGAGCGTAGAGGAACGTGATCGAGATAGCCGATGTTCCGGTCAGCGGCGAAAAATGTGATGTGTGAAAAACGTATCAAAAAACGAAACTGGCCAATGTTATACGGAGGATTTTATCTATACATATTAAACGTGCACGAACTATATATATTATAAATAGGCTCGATCGATCGCGATAAGATTATATTTTTATATGTACATATGGCGTTCCTTCTTGTTATCTTATTAAATTATATGGATGAAGCGGTAGATAGAAAGGAACACTGCGATCGAATAGCGTGTCCAATTCGAAATAAGAGAAAGAAAGTGACCATCAAGTATTGGTAAAAGGAAAGAATTACTTTACTCGATAAATATTTCATAAGAATGGAAAGCAGGTCGGGAGCACTGATTTTATAAGACTAGTGATCGAACGCTGTTGGACACGATCGTGTAACGTTTCGTAATATCTTATTTCGAGAAAAAAATTGACTTGTTGCATTGTCAACTGAATGCATCCTAGCTTCAGTAAGTCTCTGATATATCTGACTGCGTTGTAATTTGATGAAACTGTCGTACAAATTCGAAGGGAAATTTTTACCAGAAATTTGTTAGCGAAACGTTCGATCGAACGTTCAATCACAAAGACACGTCGTTTCTGCGTCTTTCGTTGAAATTCGCCGACAAAGAAGCGCTTTTGACGAAATTTAATCTCGTTACATGATCCTCGCTGGTGATCCATCATGGAAGAAAACAAAAAAAGACAGAGAGAAAATACACGTTTGGGATAACGAGATTTCCGGTGGAGCCGTAGATCCTGCGAACATGCGCGATTAAATCTTGCTCGATTTTGCAGGTGACGTTTATTTGGCTCACATGGTAAATTCCTATGGCATTTTTCACACACGAGGATCATCCATCTCGCGCGTATTCGAATAAAAATGCTCGACTAGGAATGGAACAATTTCACGTGCGATGCAAACGACATGCAACATCGAAAATGGCTAGTTCTTTCTCATTAGATAATACCAGTATGTAATTCCATTTTGATCGACTGCTGCACCTGTGAAATTGACCGAGTATCGTGCGTCGAGTAAATTCCAGAAATGTCCATCTAATTGCTATTGCTTCTATATAAATGTTACGATATAGTAACAAATACATACACTATAATTGTCGGTTAGATAAATCGATCCTGTCCAACAATTCGAATACAATTCGACACAGTGTTTGCTCGTAAGGTAAAAAGAGCCTCTACCATTGTACCGTAGAACATGGATGCGTTAAATAGGCTGGTATTAAGAGAACAGGCAGTGGTGGTCGAACCGAGTTTCGGGGCTTGTCACGCTCGTAATGAGATTATGTTTGCAATGCGGCAACACGACGCGACAGGAAATGTTACGCGTGGTCCGACATCGCCGAGAACTGTAGGAACTGTGTCACGGAGCTGAACAGAATTTCATTTGATGCCGGACGATGAGTATTGTAATAATTCGGGATTCATAATGCGATCTGACCAGGGCAATTATGTTTCAACGGCTGTACGGATAGTTCGTGGTCGCTCATACTTGATCGTTTCGGTGTTATAGGCGTGAAGTTTCAAGTTACAGTACCTACATGCTATGCCAAAGTCTTAGACTATCCGCGTTATAATGTGTAATAAATCCGCGTAATAATATTGTAATCATAATATACTTACAAGTACGTAATATTGTACATAGTATACTTGCAGCAAACATTTTCTTATATTCATTATATCATGGAAATTACGTTTAAGGTATCTTTTGTTACCGTTGCTTCTTTATGATCTTTCTTAATTTATAGATTTGTTAATCCTATAAGAGGAATAAATTCAGAAATGGAGATTGATTTTGTAAAACAGTAGGTAGCTAAGTATGAGAAATTACTGCACCTGCTAAGGAATTGTTATACCAAAGGAAAGAAGCTTTCTGGAAATATTCATTAGTTTAAACGAATTTCTTCAAATAATTGATACTCAAATACTACATAGATTAGAATATAACCAACATTGAGTATTCTTGTATACATTCCTGAAAAGAAGATTCTGTTTAGTAGACGATCTAAGACTTTTGCACAATGCTATATATCACAGTCAATCTTGAATAAATCGGAATAAATATTAACATGAAAATGTCTTAACGTATAAGTTGAAGAAATTAAAGGTAAACCGCGATGTCTCTCTGAATCGAGGACAAGTAGAATACACCTGCCACTAGCCAATTATTCTATCAGGACGTATTCACCCTTGTAAGCTTATTCCAGTTACAATTTATTTTCACGATGAATAAACCGATAGAAATGATTCTAAAGCGTTTTGCATAATACTATACATATAAACAATTAAAAAGTGCTGCATGAGAAGTTGAGTCTTGCAGATCATGTGTATAATTAATTGAAGTTAGAAAGCAACATTGAAACTAATATACTCGAGGCTAATTTTGTCTCGATGGGATATTCATCTCGATCATTGAATCTCGATCTAGCAAAATTCCGCGAGAAAACATAACAGTAGGATTTCATAAAATTGTGCTGTCAACATCGTGTCACGGTCGCAGCATGTCTAGCAACGTACAATTTCCGAAAAATACAGATCCCCTGCGCAGTCAGTTTATAAAATGTGTCAGATTTTCACCATTTGTTACAGTAGTGAACGAGTCACTTGGTTAAACACATCACTCTAATTTCTTCTATCCTAATTGAGATACAGTTTAGAACTGTATTCATGCGAACTACTTTTGTTGGAAATTTCAGTTAGTGGCCAATTAATCGAAGTTCTGTAAACTGAAGTGAATTCACATCCTGGTAAGCGAATTACCTATTATTTGAATGACAAATCATAGGTAATGCAGAGAATTAGTGAACTTCTGTTACATATGCTATTTAAGATAATTAGTAATTGCATAATATCCTGAGCATTCGGATAAATGAAGGCTTACTATGTATGCAACAAAGAGAAGAAATGTACAAAATTCTATTCTACATATTTCTGCAATTTCTCCAACTTTCTCTATTATTTTCAAAAATACAATTTTCCACCATTGTCTAATTAATTCTTCATAATTCCAAAATTCTTATTCTTTATATTATCCTTTAACGCTTTGACTGCCACGTCGAAATCACATGTTTCGTTCAGGACACCACGGGAGTATTTTTATTATTCAAAGCATATAACGGCAAAATAATAATTAATCCAACTTTCTCTATTATTTTCAAAAATACAATTTTCCACCATTGTCTAATTAATTCTTCATAATTCCAAAATTCTTATTCTATATATTATCCTTTAACGCTTTGACTGCCACGTCGAAATCACATGTTTCGTTCAGGACACCACGGGAGTATTTTTATTATTCAAAGCATATAATGGCAAAATAATAATTAATCCAACTTTCTCTATTATTTTCAAAAATACAATTTTCCACCATTGTCTAATTAATTCTTCATAATTCCAAAATTCTTATTCTATATATTATCCTTTAACGCTTTGACTGCCACGTCGAAATCACATGTTTCGTTCAGGACACCACGGGAGTATTTTTATTATTCAAAGCATATAACGGCAAAATAATAATTAATTGACGATGTAAGACGACGTTCTTCCCCAATGAACCGTTTATCTCATTGGTGGTCACGGGTGGCACCTTGGTAACGGTTGATAGCGACATATTGTAACAAGGCTTCGTTTATTTCGACAAAGCATTCGCATTTGTTATTTTATCGTAAACAAAACGTGCATATATTGTTGAAACGTGTAGAAGATATCAGTAAACGCTATTTGCTCGTTCTATATATAATAGTAAGGTGGAGAGACAAGCGTGACATTTTTACGATTTCGACGAAACATTCGGCTGAAATGGTACAAGTCCGTAAAAAAAATGATGTTTGTGATAAACCAATGGTAATATGATAGATCGATAGCATATTCCTCGCCACATAGAAGAACCCTCAAGTGGTATATAAAATTAACTTTAATCTTCTTGCTAAATACATCAATTTCAAACGCGATGATACTCTTGATAAACAATCCACAAACACAAAAATCGAGGTATCTGATGTTAGAATGGCACTCGCAATGCACCTTACACAGTGCCATTCACCAGAGCCGTCAAATATACCTGTTCGACAGAGATCGCGACACGAAATGAAGAAGAAAGAAGGGCAAGCGTAGCTGACAGGAAAATTTTGCAGAGAGTGCTATAAAAAAAATGTTAAACAATCAGGATGAAAAATTGCTAAGAATCGGACCAAAAAGGTGCCACCTGTTGACCAGATTGTATCGATGAGCCACGTTTATGTTCAAAGTGTTTTAACACAGTGCACCGTTACATGCAACATTTGTTTTCATATTTTTTTTATCCATGTTCTAATAAAAATGTTTAATCGTTCAATGGGGCACTTTTTATTTCAAAGTATCTTCTATTTATCGGTTATATTCAAAATGGCCCTAACTGTCAATTTTCATACAATTTTTACAGTTGTAAAAAGTTGAAACGCTCTGCTCAAACTCGCCTTATTGTTAGGATTGAATCGAAGTTGAAGACCGCATGCGGTTTTGCGTTCGAATACGTGAACAAACTTGGTATTCGCAATAATACGACAGATCTGGCTAGTCTGAGAGCACCTTTTCATCAGATGCAATTGCACATTCTTCCCACGGCCGCGCTGATCTTCCAGCTACCGAGCTGCATTCCCCGAATGCGCTCTCCTAACTATATGGCGAGAATTTGGTCGTCCGTATCGGGCCACCAATTTCTCGGCCCGCCAAGTGTCAGCACGCCCTACGAGTTCCCGTTTAACTGCCGCTAGAGATAATTGGAAACTTTTTGTAAGTGGAAATCGGTGACCCATGGACAAATATCTTTGTTGGAAAGAATTTATTAAGAAAGATTTTTCGAAGGATTTTCGTGTTTCAAATTGAGGAAGATAAAAAGATGGCGTTGATTTTGAAGAAAATGGAGAATCAAATGTTTCAGGTAAAACAATTTGACTATTTATTTTTCTCCATTTAAAATAAAGTTGAAAAGAATTAAACGAGTTCAATCGAAAATTGGCGATGAGATTTACAGCTCCGCTCGGCGATATTTTCACGTCGAAGGTTATATCACGTGGTTATTCATGGCGTGTGTGCTGCTTAAACTTGTATCGCAAAGGCGGCTATTGTACGCTGGCAACCAGACGTTTCCAACAATGGGAACGAAAATGATATCGCTTGCTAAATTAAACCGATGTACCGAAGAACGTTACAAGCACGATATTGTAGCCGTGTTTCTAATTTATCCGAATGTATTAGCTCCAACAGTGACGTGTTCAGGTGCTTAATTAACAACTCCAATGTTACATTGTTCGTATGGTTGTTTGTGTATCAAAGCTATTGTTCAATATGTATCTCATTGTATAGAAACTGAAGTTGTAGCATAATGTATTCCACACTTTTTTCGTGTCTACACGATCTACTCAAAGTAGAATTATCGATAAATCGAATTAATACTATGATGACCAGTGACGTTATACTCGCGTTATGTGCGAGTATGTTAACTATGTTAGTTTATAATTGTCATTTCTACATTTTGCAAAATTTACAGATTTAAGACATTTTTGTGCAAGCTACCTTAATTTTAATATTACAAAATAGTTTATTAATTTTTAACAGAAACGCCAGTCAGTAATGATAATTACAATCGAAACAATAGTTTGACTAATAAATCAAACGTAACATCGTAGCGTTAATGTTAATGTTAATTCGTCGTTATGTCTCTCGTTGTTTATCGTACGTTTTTGGAAGTCTATCTCTAACTATACAAGAACATTTATATAAACCAGATAAAATCGAATTTAGTAGCCGTTTCACGAATTTCTTGCTCAATAACAAATCAAAGACGGACCATGCCCCGCCCCGCGTGCAATGAATAGAAGAGAAATTTGAGCGCACGGTGCTCCCGCCTGCCGATACATTCCAAATGAACGAAAGAATGTGTTAAAGCGACGAAAGACAGAAAGAAAAGGTTACCACTATGAACTAGCGAGATAAGTTGTATAGCTGTTTATATATAAAACCGTACTACGATACGTTAAGTTACGTAAAATACCTTAAAAGTCCTTAAAAGTTATTTATCGACATCACCGCTGTAAAGAACGTTTAAACTCGACGTAAACGTAAATTCGACGCGTCCAGACCTGCACGCGTGCGTTCTTACGAGAGTGAGCAGAGTGAAAAAGGCAAAATGGAAGCGCGCGAAGAAGAGCGAAGAAGATGGCGGAAGAAAGGCGAGAGAATGAGACGAAAGGACGAGAATAAATTACGAGAACGGCTGGACGCGTCCGCTCGCGAAGCTGTATATGTAAAGCAATTGTGAGTTATTAAATAAACGAATTGAAAGCACCATTCTGGCCGCCATTTCCTCGGGGATACGGACCGTTTCAGTGGATCGGGGCAAAAATAATTTCGCGCTGGCTTGATATCATTACTGCGGGAACAATTACGAGGTTTGGAGCGAATGAGAGAGAGAGTGGAAGATAGAAGATCGAAAAGGGAGAAAAAGTGCTTCTGACCGAAAATTGTTTTGTTCGTCAAGCTGGAAACGACGAGTCGTTACGTTGGCTTCTAACTGGCGAAAGAAGCACTTCGTTCTCATTTCTTTCAATTTTTATCTGATCTTCCACGTCGACGTTTGACTCGATCACGATTTATCTAGAATTATCCAAATTCTTATTTCTGCAGATAGTGACGTACTCTCGTGGGATATTAAATATCGAGGATGCTTTAGGTAAGTATGTAATTAAAATTGAAAGATTTGTAGGATGAAACTCGAACGGAAATAGATATTCTGGCCTTGGAATCAGAACCAGTCGAAACTTTTAATATCATTTACATTTCTTACTTAATAAAATTGGGACCAAACTTTATCACAACAGAGCTTTTTTATATAATATAATCAAGAATTTGTGTTAACGACTTGTGTTCCTCTTACTTTATTAAACGCCATGAACTTTCTTGTCACTTGACACTATTTGTCAATAAATAGAAAGATCTCTAATTTCAATTTTCTCAGAAGCTAAGCCGAGAATGTAAAAGTTTTATTTTGTATACTATTTTTATTCTTCCACAAGGAATCACATCGCGCCCGCTTTTACTTACTATTCAGTCTGATCATGTAAACATGACTATCTACAGTACTGCACTGTACTACTGCATTGTATTTAGTAGATAATAATATTAGAAGCCAATTTGACACTCTTAACATAGCGTTGTAGTTAGAAAAAAGATATTTACATCTGAACTTGTAATTCTATAACATTACAAGCCAATTTGTCATTCCTAACATAGCATTGTAGTTAGAAAAAAATGTCTACATATGATCTTGTAATTCTGTAATATCAGAAGCCAATTTGTCATTCTCAACATAGCGTCGTAGTTAGAAAAAAGATATTTACATCTGATCTTCTAATTCTGTAATATTAGAAGCCAATTTGTCACTACTAACATAGTTCTGTAGTTACAAAAAAGATATTTACATCTGAACTTGTAATTCTGTAATATTAGAAGCCAATTTGTCGCTACTAACATAGTTCTGTAGTTACAAAAAAGATATTTACATCTGAACTTGTAATTCTGTAATATCAGAAGCCAATTTGTCATTCCCAACATAGCATTGTAGTTAGAAAAAGAATGTTTACATGTGATCTTGTAATTCTATAACATTAGAAGCCAATTTTTCACTCCTAACATAGCGTCGTAGTTAGAAAAAAGATATTTATATGTGATCTTGTAATTCTATAACATTAGAAGCCAATTTGTCATTCCTAACATAGCGTCGTAGTTAGAAAAAAGATATTTATATGTGATCTTGTAATTCTATAACATTAGAAGCCAATTTGTCATTCCTAACATAGCGTCGTAGTTAGAAAAAAGATATTTACATCTGATCTTGTAATTCTGTAATATTAAAAGCCAATTTGTCACTACTAACATAGTTCTGTAGTTACAAAAAAGATATTTACATCTGAACTTGTAATTCTGTAATATTAGAAGCCAATTTGACATTCCTAGCACAGCGTTGTAGTTAGAAAAAAGATATTTACATCTGAACTTGTAATTCTATAACATTAGAAGCCAATTTGACATTCCTAGCACAGCGTTGTAATTAGAAAAAAGATATTTACATCTGAACTTGTAATTCTGCAATATTAGAAGCCAATTTGACATTCCTAGCACAGCGTTGTAGTTAGAAAAAAGATATTTATATGTGATCTTGTAATTCTATAACATTAGAAGCCAATTTTTCACTCCTAACATAGCGTCGTAGTTAGAAAAAAGATATTTATATGTGATCTTGTAATTCTATAACATTAGAAGCCAATTTTTTACTCCTAACATAGCGTCGTAGTTAGAAAAAAGATATTTATATGTGATCTTGTAATTCTGTAATATTAGAAGCCAATTTGTCACTCCCACATAGAAAAATATTCACATGTGATCTTGTAATTCTGTTATGAAAAATACTCCGTTTTTAAAGAATCAGATACAGGCTCTTTAAGAGAAGAATTCTTCAGAGTAATCTATAAAAGAAATGTACAGAAAATATCAAAATTCTGGCGGCTGAATTTTAAGACAGCAGACAGCCGACGTGTTGCTTTAGATTGCGTTTATTTAAGTGTATTTGATTAACATAGCTAGCAGATAATCGCGATAAAGCGCCATTCTACGACGGCAGGAAACTACCTGCGGATTCATCATAGAACTCCATGCACATTCAACAACTGTGCAAACTGCACCGAGTGGACGAGGAAATGATATATATTCCCCGGCGGAGTAGTAGTTAATGAATCAAATAGAAGAAGAGATTCCAAAGGTGAGTATTGTCCGACGAAATCTTCGACCATTTCTCCCCTCTCTTTCTCATTCCATCGTCTGTTTTACGTTGTCATAAAATTCTCTTAACACGGACTACCACACCAGTCAAATTGACTGGTTTTACCAATTTATTTTTAAATTCCTACTTCAGGCTATATTTTTCCCGCAATGATGCAATGACCTTCGCAACGATAACTAAAAAGAATAATATAATGAATTTTATTTTGTTTTTTATGTATGTTGAAAATAACTGAAAATAATTTTGTATCAAAGCTACTTACACCAATAAGTAAAAGTGTAAAAGGATCCTGCAATCTGTTCATCGAACCATTTAACCAGTTTCCTCGTTTTGTACAACTTACCACACGTTTTTAACATTTTTACTGCATATCATTCAATATAGTGATATCAATTATTAGGAAAATTCCTGATCCATCGCTAGATGCTAACTCTAGAAATACCACACCAGTCAAAATCACTGGTTCTACAATTTTATAAATATGTCAACCCTCGTTTAGGGATCCCAAATGGATTAATAATACCAAAAATGTACTACATGATATGGAATTCCTTCTGTAAGAAAGTAATAAATCAATAAACATAAAAATATTCTATTATTACGTATTTTTTAAAGACCAGTCATTTTGACTGATTTTGGTAGAAATAGTTTCGTGTTAACTATCGGTAGTTCTAGTGTTAATTTCGAGTTAGTAAAATTTTCGAGATAATTCCGTATATCAATTGATAATCTTGGTGCAAGATCGCGTTTAATATGCTGTACGTTAAACTCTTTATTATCAGCGCAATAATTATCGTAACGATTCATTACGATGATAATACGATTTAATACGAGATTGTTAATATCAATATCCTCTATTATGAGAATGTTAATATGAATAATATAACTGAAAGAACACTATGCATTTCAAATTACCATCAATAATCATCATATACCTACAACGAAGATAGCCTGATTATTCTTGGAAAATGTTATTTATTGTTTGATCGATAGTCTCTGAGAAAGATCGAGCAGATTTAGTTGAGACAAGAGTTGAAAAATGGGTCGAGTCATCGCTATTCAGAATCAAGATAATCGTTACCGAGGTAATCCGATTATAACATGCTCCTGCAATTCACAGACGATATAAAAGAAAGTGATGGATGACCGGACAAGCCAACTACCCCAAGACATCGAATTAATCGCTTAACGCAGACATGCGTATTAGTAATTCGATGAGATTATTTGCACGAGCTTGATAATTTTAAACCAGGATTTCAATTTTCCGCACGATTAAATCTCAATTCGATCATCCCCGAGCACAAAGCTGCAGATTAACATTTTGTTTTTCATCTTGTTTCGGTTGTTAATATTTTCCATCTAAATACGATCTTGCACGCGAAAATTGAATATTGGAAATTTATAAGGCTTAAAAGTTGTTATACTTCGTACGAGATATCAAGGAAACTGAGAAGAGAAAAATATTATTAAAAATGTAAATGAGAAACTTTTGTTTGCGCTTTTTATAGTACTACCAATTCATACCATGCATGTAATTATTTTCGCTTCTCCCCTCCTTTTTTTTAAGAAACAGACTGCTTTTTTAACACTTTGACTGCCACGTCAAAATCACATGTTTCGCTCAGGAGTATTTTTATTATTCAAAGCATATAATGGCAAAATAATAATAAATTGACGATGTAAGACAATATTCTTCCCCAATGGGTTGTTTATCTCATTGGTGGTCACGGGTGACCTCCGTGGCGCCTTGGTAACAGTTGATAGCGACATATTGTAACAAGGCTTCGTTTATTTCGACAAACCATTCGCATTCGTTATTTCGTCGTAAGCAAAACGTGCAGAATATATTGCTGAAACGTGTACAAGATATTAGTAAACGGTATTTGCTCATTCTATTTACAATAATAAGGTGGAGAGACAAACGTGACATTTTTACGATTTCGACGAAGCATTGAAGGTAGAGGTGTGTATGTAGAGGTCCGCGAAAGAAATTATGTTTGTGATAAACCAATGGTAGTGGTAGATCGCGACAGAGGAAACTGTGCTGTAGATTTATCGGATCAAATGATAGCATATTCTACGCTACATAGAAGGACCCTCAAGTGGTATATAAAATTAGCTTTAGAGTTATTGTTAAATACATCAATTTAAAACGCGATGATATTCTATAAACAAGCAACAAACACAAAAATCGAGGTATCAGATGTTAAAATGGCACTCGCAATGCACCTTATTACACAGTGCCATTCACGAGAGCCGTCAAATATACTTATTCGACAAAGATTGCGACACGAAATGCAGAAGAAAGAAGAGCAAGCGTACCTGGTACGAAAATTTTACAGAGAGCATAAAAAAAAAATGTTAAATAGTCAGGATGAAAAATTGCTAAGAATCGGACCAAGAAAGTGAACGTCTATTGACCAGATTGTATCGATGAGTCACATTTATGTTTAAAGTGTTTTAAAACAGTGCACCGTTAGATGCAAGACTTGTTCTCATTTTTTTTTTTTTTTTTTTTATTGATATTGTAATAAAAATGTTTAATTGTTCAATGGGGCACTTTTTATTTCAAAGTATCTTCTATTTATCGGTTATATTCAAAATGGCCCTAACTGTCAATTTTCATTCAATTTTTACAACTGTAAAAAGTTCAAGCGATACGATCACCGATGACCACCATGGCATCGCAGGAGAAACCGTGGTGGGTCCTATATGACCAACGCGGCAGTCAAAGTGTTGGAATAACTGCAAAGAAATCTGTGGAATTGAGAGCAAGTGGAATGCATCTGCCACTGGTCAGACATAGAAACATTTTATGGGAACCCACTTGGTCTTTGTAAAATTGTTCAAGCAAGAATTGAGTTTCACGATTAATGAACTGTTAATGGGAATTATTGCACCGTGGCAATTATTCCAGGTAGCGGCTGGTTATTCCAATGAAAAGTGCGAACTACCTTGGTCAGTAAAATACGCGTAATAGAGAAAAATTTAACGAAGCAAAAAACGAGCACTGGGAACCCGCGGTCTGTCCGCGAATAAAAATAAAGGGGGCCAAACGGTCGGTTGAAACGCGTAATGGCGTTATATCGACTTCATTTAAATTCCGGGACGGGCTACCAAGAATATAAAGAAACAAAGGAAGAGAAATGTGACTGCTAAAATGAAATCTGCCGCGTTCAATGCAATGTTTACTTGCTCTTTTTTATCTTTTTTCCTTTTTCTTCTTCCTTTTCTCACTTTCCTTTTTTTGACGACTGTTGCACCACTTTAAGTTATAAAAAACACTCATTCAGGGAACCTAGAATAATAAAATATTACGATAATTCGACATCACAGAATGATACATGAAAAAAGAATTTTTCGAAGCAATTAAAAATTATCTCGATAAACGCAAATGGAAAATATCAGCTCACCAAAGTATTGAAGCTTTTACCATTGGAAACTTTTATGTCCACATTATACCTGTTATATAAAACACCTTCAAATCTCATTAGCGTTGAAATGAGAGGCGGCTTTCATGATTATATGTATTTTCATTAATACTATTGATTATAAAATTTGAATCCAACCTAAAAATGTATATAGAAGTTACAACATGTTTACTGTGAACATACTGCAAACATTTTAATAAAAAATTAGTGTATCCAGCGTGAATAAACATATTTAGCAAATAATATATGTTAAATCAAGTCCCGCTGAATATTGAAATTGATTAATATAATAGTTAATTGACTGTTCCTAACTTACACTGAATATCTTACATCTTCTGTCTATATTTCCAAATCTGTTTCGAATCTTGTTGAAATGGTCACCACTTCTAAGAAAACTCTACATCTGGTCTTTTAATTTTGTCAAGCACCGAAGTCATCGACAGCGTATAAGCAAAAGATAGGTTCGAAGGCAAACCGTAAATTGTAGACAGACGACGATGGTTTCAGGGTTTTCAGTCACAAGGTAACATTGTCAGCGTGCAGATCTGGACCAGTTCAATAGTATTGCGATTTGTATTTACACTTCAAAGTATTTAAAATATATTTTCTACCTTACATTTTACCCACGCATTTCTTTGTATTAACATCACATCCACCTAATAACCTCAAAAATCTTACCGATATAATTATGATAGTCGAGTCTCGTTGCAGGGCACTAAAATTTCAAAATGTTCCATATAATATCTACACCTATACCTAAATTCAATATTTTATACCTAATATTTCCATGAGCTAGTCTAGGAAATAGCAAGAATTTCAGATTCTTTCCAAGACTCCTCGAACGACTTGGTCCGCGTACGTGAAAACTTTATGGCGATCGGCAACGAATCTCCACGATCTTCTCGCTGGTCCGTGATTCCGAGTCATTCAGCAAGAAGATAAACTGCCAATCGATGTGTTCTGCTCGTTGAAGGATTTATACCCGCATGGAATGTTTCTTTTTTCATCGATATCAACGCCTGATTCGAGTGTTTGTCCGGTGAGAACTGATTTGTCCAGCAACGATCGATCGTACCGAATGTTCTTCTTGAATCAAGTCACTATGATATTTTGTTCATTTTCTCGCATCCTGCAATTTGTTGCAACATAAATAACCGTTCAAAAGGCAATCCGTAATTTACGAAAGCAGAGAACTTTGACGCGTTTCGAGCTCATCAATTTTAGTTTCGAAAGTATGTCGAGTAGTGAACATTTTTATGTATTTCTCAGAGTTACGACACAGCGATCCCTTTACATTACGTTCGATGGAATTACATGGGAAACACGCCAAGCTTCCAGAGTACTGTTACTTCGCTGTAACACGACTAATTTCGGGAGAACATCATAAAAAGGATATACTACGTCAAACGATGTCGTTTCGAATTAAAAAGCTTCGTACGTACCTTTATTATAGTTCGCTCGTTATATTTTTTAAAGCAATTGTTATGAAATAAATAGCAATCTTAGTATATGTAGTATATACGTAGCAGCAAAAGGTTACAATGACTATTTTAATCCTATAGTAAAAGTGATTAGGATGAATATAAAAATTCTAGTAAGATTAGAAATATAAAATAATCGAAAAAAGAAAGGAATTTATGTATTTTTTCAATGTAGAAATAAATGATAAATTTTTCAGTTTTATTATCATTTTCATTTTATAACTTTATTTTAAGTAATTACTATTGTATTTTATATTTCGTATAAATATTTTGGTTTTTCTGACATCAAAGAGATACAAAATTTGCATTTTCTGCTGTTTCCAAATTGCACTCGTACTCTTTCAAGCCAGACGTTTTCGAAAATATTCAATTAATACTGTCTTTTCCAGGCACCAACTTCATGGCAAACAATACCAAACCATAGGAAGTTTCAGTTTACGAAAAATAAACGCGAGAGATGAGATGCACTGATATGTTTATCTCACCTTTCAATTTAAACAAGCCATTTCTATCGATTTAGCGCCACCACTTTTCTCATGGAAAGAGAAAAACGTGCAGAAGAAGCAAAAACAATCGAGCGATTCGTTCAAATTACAGTTTCTCCCCTAGACGGAATCCCCTAGATAGATTTCCGTCTATGGAAAAGTCGTCTTTCCGTTTACCCTGGGAACGTAAAATTAACCGCAACTTTTTCACTGAGGAAATTGGAAAATACGTACGAAGTGGGAAAATGAGCTGGTTAGCTGATTCTTTCCAGCGTGCTCCTCTCTTCCTGGTCGTTTGTTTTCTTGAGTGGAGTCGAGATTTTAATGGGAAAAGTTGCAGCTGGTGTTAAAAAAAGATGACAGTGGGAGGGGGGGGAGAGGAGAGAAAATCGGGCCACGATCTCGCGGTTAACATTTTCAGAATTTAAATAAGTACAAACGGAAGGTAATCCAGTCTTGATCCGCGTAACGGGCACGTTTTGCCCGTGGTGTTCGTGGAACACAGGAACGTGTCCGGGTCACTTGGTACCCTGGACAGTTGCACAATCTCGTGGGATCCATGAATTTCCTGGTTTAAAACCTCGGTCACCCGACCAAGATTTTATTCCGCTTTCCCAACGTGCAATGTACCCGGGACGCTGCCTTTCCGTGGCTCGTTCAATGTTATCTGGAGTGAAATTCAGGAAAAGTTCAAGAAAGTTAAAGAATAGAATAACATTGAGATTGCATCTCGATTTCTGTAAAAGTAACCAATTTGAGGAAGATTTAGGTTAAATAGGTACACACTCCTCAACTTTTTTCCTATATCGACAAATTTATTTTCTAACCCTATTCCCAATAGATTAGAATTTATTTTAGATAGTTTTTATTATATTTATGAGAAACCTAAAGGTGCAGAAATATATGGAATATATACAATGTGCAAAATGTCTACAATATATATCTGAAATTAATATTGAAATATTAATTGGTCCAATGTTTCGAAAACTGTTTCCATAAGTAATCATTAAATAATTTAAACAATGTAAAGATACACATATCAGAACTTTTTCATAAAAAGACAAGAAAATTTGGAGTTACAGTATTAAGTAAATAAATCATTGCATTTTCTTACAAGAGATAACACAACAAAATTAATACATGCATGCATGAAAATATTCATCCTTGGCATTCTTTTAATACCAAATCCGAGCCAAAATAGCCAGCTACAGATTTGTTTCCGCAATTAGTACAAACATGAAAATGTAACGTTTTTATCGTTAACATTACACGTATATTACCTTTATCATATTGTTTATATATATTAGGTTGTCCGGATAGTCTTTCTTTCGCAAACGTGTTTTTCACAATAGTGCACTTTCATACAAACGTGAAACCAAATCTGTGAAATGTCGCGGTGTTTATCATCAACAGAACAAAATGGATCGTACGTTATTCGACAAAATAATTGTAGGATCTTGCTACAATTAGTTTATTATTATTTAATTTAAAATGGGTTAAACAGATGTTGGTTAAACAGGAAATGATGGTTGTTTAACGTGAACTAAATACAATAACGCACACTAAATACAATACGCACATAAATAAGACACACTATCTCGACAACGCAATTCGCACTCTCTGACTTCTCGATTCACACTCTCCGACTTCTCAACTAACACTGACTGTTAATTCGTCTTTCTCCCTTAGCATGCCTTTGTCTTAACCCCACCACGCACGTGTTCTGCAACCGTTCGTGGCCAGGGTCACGTAGTCCTTTTCCGCGTAACTATTCGATTGATGGACCGACGATACATTGTTGGGCCTGTCGGCGCTTAGCCCATTTGCGTCTAAGCGCGGATTAATCCGCGCACTGCGACTGTCTTCTATCACCAAGCGAGGATTATTACGCGCGCTGCGACTGCTTTTTTTATTTCCAATTTAATCTAAATAATTTGTTTCTTAAATAAATAATTTTTATGTTTTTCCTCTGTTATGAAGAATGTAAGATGCGATGTTTGCGAAGTAACACTGTCTATCAATCGTTTTGAACAGTAAATTTTCGATAAACTTCATGAAAAATTCGGATGTCATTTACTGCACCTACCGCGCGCGGTCAGAGGGACCAGTGCTCTGAAGTAGGGCCATGATGCAAATGAGTTAGGCTTTCTCGCGACATTGTTTATAGTGCGTCAAATATCTTTTAGGCCTTTTGTCCACGATACTACATACTTTTTTTTTATTTAGAAGTAGTTTACAATAAATTCTCATTGAGAATTATAAGTAAATTATTCTGACGTGGATAGTAAATGATTATCGTATGTTTGATTCTAACTGAGTTTAATGTTTAAATGCGGATCTGATACGTCTTGTCACGTAATTGAGTAGCTAATGTGATTGTTAACTCTTGTATTATATCTGTTACTGAATTTAAATATTTTTTCTTTAACTGTGGGTATTTTAAGGTCGCGATGTATTGTTTTGTTGGTAACGTACCAAGGTGCATCTATTAAGGAGTTTTCGATTGGAATCGTTGAAGAATTTCTACGTTGGAATTACTCGCTGTTCCCCATAGTTGAATCCCATAGGTCTAAACAGGTCTTAATATGGCTTTATATAGTATTATTTTACTCTGCACGCTTAAGTTTTTTAATTTTAATTTAAGTTACTTGGATTTATCTACGATGTGTCGTTTCCATGTCATTCTCCTGTCCAGAATCATGCCCAGATATTTGACTGAATCTTTGTTTGGATTTGGAATATTATATATGGTCGCCTGTGGACAGGAAGGTTATATGACTGGATTTATTTTCATTTATTTTGAAGCGCCATTTGTGGAACAACTTTTCCATAGAGTTGAGACCTCGCTGGAGAGTTGAAGAGGAATTATTGGATCCGAGTAGGATGCTAATAAAGTTGTATCATCAGCAAATGCTGCTGTGGTTATCTCTATTAAAGTTGGTAAATCGGTAGTGTAGATGGTGAACACCAGAGGTCCAAGGGCACTGCCTCGGGGTATGCCAGCTTCGATTGGAAATGTCTACATAATATAAAACAAGAAACGTTGCGCGTTTATTATTTCCTCATAAAACGAAAGAAACTTTTCGGACAACCTAATAATATATTTACATATACAATTGCAATATTAAGGGAAAGAAAACTTATGCGCGAATTATTTCGCAACCAGATTTTCAAAGGCGTTTACACATTATTTTCTCCAGAAATTGACTGTTACACTTTTCAAATTACTAGTTCACCGTACATCATTTCGTCTCATCATTAATCATCTCTTAAGCAACAATTTTATCGACAGCTCGGTGAATTGCTGGTCGAAAAAATCAACGAACCGTGACCGAGTGTAAAACGCGATACTGGTTTTAACGGTCATCAAGGCTGCGGAAAAGCGCTTGAACACCAGATATAGTAAAGTGGGAAAATTCAAGTTGACGACAGGAAGGAACGGGAAGCTAGGGAAAACTGTGACGGTGGCAAAAAGCGTCAAGCAGGCTCGAAACTTCGTATGACAAAGTTTCAGGGTACGGCCAGTTGCAAAATTTATTCACCGCAGCCCTGCGATCCAGTGTTCCACGAAAATTAATATATTCCGCTTATATAAGTAACGATCTACCCCTTTCCCTCCACCTCGTTCTACATTTCAAATCTGCGTGGATCCGAGACCACATTAATATTAATAATATGTCCAACAATTGCCGCGATCGACATGGATCCGGTATATTACTTTGTAGAACTTTTCTCCCTGTACCTTTCGCTCTAACATCTTTTTTAAATTGGTATGTTTAACAAATTTTTCTCATTTTTATTACGTTTTTTCAAAAATAGTTTAACTGAATGTAAATTAGTGAATCCAATTTTTACATAACTTTTTCAATGGCTAACTTAGTTCATTATCCCAGATTTATATAGGTATAAAAATCATCGATTCTAGAATTAATAAATTTTTTTAACGAAACAATTTCACTTCCTTTATTTATAGTCTGTTTTAAACTAATTTATATATTAAAAAATTGCCTAGATAAGATAGGGAATGTCTGTAAAATTTTTATTTGCAACAATTTTTATAGCACTTTTTCTAAATTTAAGTTCGTGGCAGATAATCGCACGAATATTCTGATTATTTGTAACAACGAATAACGAGCTTATATTTATTATTAATCTTCTTAATAGTAAATATATATAATTTATAGATCATTTTTCCACCTTTAATGTGATTGATAATCAGAGATTTAATGAAATTTAATGTGTGGCACTGGTACATCGAATTAAACTTTACATTCTGCTTTTCAATAGATTATTAATATGAACGATCAGGTTGTTAATAATGTTCTGTTAAAAATTACTGTAATAATTTTACTTGCGGCTATCGTTACTGTTACTATCCCTTAGTATTCGTTAAACGAGCGAAGTATATCCATCAGCAAATAATCTATTATAATTTTCAAACTGCTCGCTTATTATCCCAATTGCAACTTTGCGGTGTAAAGTGTAAGAGAGGAGAGAAATATCCTTGTTACGCGGATATCATAATCAAATCCCATGTGTCAATGGAAAATTTTCAGTTCACATACTACCCTCACGTTCGCGTTTTAGTTAACCGTGATCGCGCGTTCGAAATTTTGTCCAGAGAGGAGAGAAGGAATAAAAATGCGGTGAGGGGAACAAAAGCGACGAACGAAATAGCAAAGCACGTGAAGGGAGCATAGGGAATCGTCGATTGAGTAGAAAATTCAAGCGGTAAAAAATACGAAATCGAAAAGAGACGAACGCGACTGCGTGAAACTCATCCCCGTGAGATGGCTCGAACTATGTCACGTTCCTGTGCTATATCGCGTAATTGGACGTGAGGTGTTAATTCGCACCGAGTGACCGATCACTGACAGAGACAGAGATCCGTTGTTTCGGGGGAAAAAAAAAACGCCGGCGATTTCGGATCGAACTTTCTATCGAGTGATCTGTCAGCATGCTCGAGCCCTTTACCCATCGAACGACAAATTAATTCACTTTTTTTAGTTCACGTCGCTCTTGCGTTGGTTGGTACATGGGAAATGTATTGTGTTATATCACTATGCCTTATAATTGATAAAATGATAAATCCAATATAACGCGTGAATGGGTAAAGGAACTAATAATATTGAAACAAAAAGAACCAGCGCGTTTGGTGAAAATACATTAAAACCGATAAGAACATGGACAGCCTGTGGACGATTTACTATGTTACCTTTCCGGCATAAATGGCCGATTCAATTTTTATCCCGGCAACGGTATCCGGTCAGTGGATACATAAATCTATTTCGTGCTACTTCCGTGATGTCGGTTGCTGATAAATTGTCTTGTTGTCACGAAGCGGATCCACAGTATGCTTCATCAAAGTCTAGTCGATAAACTATTTCAACCCCTCCAACGTACGCAATTAATGATACAACATTTCATTTCGATTCACACGGCGTTCCTGAGGGTGAATTTCTTTTTCACGATCGAGTCACTGGTAGCTTCGTGAATGCCAGATAAATTGCCGGCATATATTTCCACAATTTACTCCGTAGAAGAACGCGACACGATGGACGTACTTCGCAAGCCTGTCTCCACCCTTTCGAATAGGATTTCCAGTCGTAAAGGGAGATGCGTGTTTCATGGTCTTGGTGAATCACTCGGGGCTTTCGAATGTTTCGAAAACACGTATATGTGAATACAGAGGGAGAAATATATTTTATCAGAGAATATTTTGCGGCCGATGAATATATTCAAGACTATTTTTTATGCTATACGAAGTCAATAGAATCTTAGACATCGATCTTCCATAGTATCGTTGAACAATAAATTTTTTCATAGACATAAAACAACTCGAGAAAAGATATGGATAAAGGAACTCGAGAAAATAAAAACTCCTCACAGAATATTTACATATGAATAGCTATATCTACCTCTTATATCTCGTGACAACTATTATTCAGTTGATCATTAATACTTATAATTGTTTTCCACCTCTCCAATAATTCATTTATTCTATCACTTTTGATGTAATTATTACTATTAAAGTGTATCAGAACTTTCCAAGTAATCTGAGCTTGATGTTGACTGAAGTGCCCAAGAAATACTCTTGATGTTCAACAAAAAGGTTTATTTAACAATTAACAGTCAACTATTAACAATCAACGATTAACGATCAACAATTAACAATCACGCTTCTCGAATGTGTTTGCAATTCGCCCCTCAATATCCCCACTATGCTACATAAAGCCATATTAAAACTTGTTTGGACCTATGGGATCCAACTATGGGGAACACCGAGTAATTCTAACATAAAAATTCTCCAACGATTCCAATCAAAAACTCTAAGATCCTTAATAGATGCACCTTGGTACGTTACGGAACGATACATCGCGACCTTAAGAACACACTCACAATTAAAGAAGAAATATCCAAATTCAGTAACAGATATAATACAAGAGTTAACAATCACCAAAACCTATTAGTTATCCAATTACTTGACACGACGGATCAAAACAATACCCTTTAGATTTAAGCATTAGATTCAACTAGAATCAAACATACTATAAACTCTTATAATCCAAGTTACAGTACCACGCCAAAATAATTTACTTATAATAATTCTCAATGAGAATTGATTGTAAAAAGTCTGCCAAATAAAAAAGATATCCCCACTATCCACGCGTTTGTTAGGCGTCCGCGTTCCGCGTTCCGCGTTGCCACGCACGCCTTCTCGAACATTCGACGGAAGGACTGTTGCGATATTGATGGCTCATTAGGCACTTCGCTTCGGCGATATACATTGTTGCCAAGTGTCGCGAAGACGTCGGAAAGTTCCGTCGTCGCGTGCCGCCAGAAATCTAATATAAATGGATTTGTGGATTTCTGTATACGTATGGGACGTCAGTTTCATCAATATCCAAGGTACAGTAATCGGTATATTTATTAGTTAAAAAGTGTTTCTACCTAGGTTCCAGTTTTGTAATTATATCTGTAAAAATGTGAACATATATAAGTATGATACAGATAAGTAAGAATACTCATACTCGAAAGCGACTGTCTCTGTGCCACGGAGCGGATCATTTGAAAATAGAGCGCAGGCGTAAAAAGAAATCATGTTGCGTGAAGCCACTTATTGAAACATCGAGACTTTCGTCCGCGATTCCCTTTATGTCGGAATCCAATCGAAGAGGAGACGAGCGTGGAACAAAAGAGTGCATCGAGCGCACCACGAACAAAGCACTTCGCTGTTCCGCCCTCACCATAAAATCTTATCAGTGAAAAGCTTCCCCTTCTGCATCTATGCGGCACGTATCGGCAATTCGAGCAAAAACCAACGCCATTCTGTTCGGCGCTCGCGGTATGCAACATATCTCATCGTAAGAAACCGAGAGTAAGAGAGATTGCTTCCGGTCATCGTAAACTAAAAGATGGGCGTGATCAGAATACAACTATTTGCCTGGAAAAGTAATCGGGGATGGAAGAAGAGGACGAAAGATGATCGATTTTTATATAATATTGAGTGGTCCATGAAGTTCCTCGATGATAGAAAGATTATCAGTAATAGAGTTTTAATATCGTTATATAAAACACACATATGACAACCTTGGATATGGTTCATCTCTCTTTCGCGTGTTCACGGAGGCATATATACATATGCATATCTCTAGACCCGATATCGATACCTCTTTTAAAAGTTAAATCGTGATCCTTCCTCATCCGAATGCCACACTAAATTAACTTACTCCTCTCTATCGTTGGTTGATTGAAAGTTTATGTTGAATCATCGTCAGGGGAACTGAAATATTTATAGATATGTCCGAATAAGTTCAACAGTTCCGATGAAACTTAATATTCGTGTTAAAATACAGATTCAGCGATAATCGTTCACCACCACATTGTTTGCCGCAGAACACGTGCCGCGCGATTGCTCAAACAAGAAGCTGAGCACACTTCGCCCTATTTAGGTCAGTCCTTACGTATCGAGCCCTTAAAATGTGCCACGAGTCTGCTTTATTGCATATTTAGCACACTTGAAAGAATCATGAGCATCGATCTTTTTCAGAAAATTGGTGCTAAGAGTATCACGAGAATTAAATATGTCGCTTGGTTAAGACCAAAAGGTATCTTTTCTACTTTGTTCCCTATGTATCTCATTCAATGAATAAAAATGAGACGCGTCATAGGTAAAAATATATTCTTTCATCTTTGAAAGAAAGGACGCAATAAAAGAACGAGTCTAAAATTGGACACTACTTAAACGGACGTTTAATTTAATTCTGTTCTTCAGAGTCGGCTAGATCGGCGGTCTTTTTACAAGAGCCTTTTCTGTGCACTGATACGTCGCATCCTGAATTTCTAGTCGCGACGACGGTATTGGATTTGATTGAGGTCTCAGCCTTTGATGTTCGCGAATCCTTTTCTTGATTACGAGTCGCGCGTGTGCCTGCACCATCCCCGTGTATTCTTCTCGATCGAACAATGTCCTAACGCAATAACGTCGCGATGAGAAATTGCTTGTGGCTGCATTCTCTGTCGTGTAATTTACCAAAAGGTAAGTATTAATCCCTCGTACGTAAAATTGAAGAACTATTCAAAAAATAAAGTGGAACACACGATTAAAACTATAATGACAGAAAATTGTCGAGAAATCAACGGATACAGAAGGTATTCTGGCAAGAATTCCAGGGAAACCATGTTCAAATTATGTAACGCGATCCTATTCACGATTTCTAACAGGGAATTCTAGAACGTCGGACGTTTTATTCCCGGCATGGTCGACGTTTGATGAAACGAGAGTGCGGCCAGCTCGATTCACGGAAATTTCCATCGCTCGGAAACACCTGCGGCGAATTTGGGAGACCATCGAACAGAACTAATGTTGCTGGGCAATTTGTAACGAGACCAGCTACGCGTGCACACCAATTCAGAATGTGAGACAGCGGATCCCAGCGTCAAAGCGCAGATAAATTACTTTGTTTTGGCGGTGAAGAACCACAGCCTGGGGCTCGCAGACATCAATATCAACGACTAATGAGTTATCCCTCGCAGCTTCCTATCGACGTGGAGAACCAGCCAGCTTCGAACCTGTCACTGAGTTCAAAATTACCGGAATCTGTTAAGCTACTTCGAAAAGGATCAGGGTAAATATTAGACATCGCTATATTAATCTATTAAGACCGACTCAGCGAAATTAATTTGCTCAAAGTCAACGGTACTGAGAGAACGTAAATATTCCGAATTTCATATTATTTTGACAAACGACAAAAAACACATTAGAATAGAAAAAGAAAACATTTCCATATAATAGTTTAAATATTTCAATTTTATTAAACTGCTTAAAACTATATGGTCTATATAGAAAGGATATTAACTTTCATAACCACATTGTTAAAAACCGGAATTTAATAACGTAAATTGTATGAGAAGAAATTGCGAGTGAAATGTTATATTAATACAACGTTAGTCTCTAGTGGGTTAACTAAATTAAAACGTATAATAAATTAAATTTTTATTTCAAACTTCTTTAATTTAATATAGGAATGTAAAATTTGTGAATAAGAATTTTAAAATACCAATAAAAGGAAGCGGAAAGTTTTCAATGACTCTGATCTAAAGGTATCGGGAGTTAACTTACACAAAGCAATTTCCCCGTGTACTTTTTCCATCCAATTAATCACTCTTTTAATCGAATAAATCTGAAATTTCATTGTTCAAAGATAACAGAATACCCGAGTGGTTAACCTGTGTGAAGTGTACATAGCAGCGTCGTTTTGTTTGCTCATACGAAGATTCTTGAACGCTGGAAATCGCCAAAAGTTCGAATTGCATCGCGGAAAATTGCGGTGAAACTCATTTCACGTTATTCAGACGGCGATGCTCGAGAGCACGGGTCGCGTCTTGAAGCGGTTTCAAGATCGAGTGCACTGAAACTTGCCGGCTCGACGAATCTAATCTCTTTCTGATCGATGTGAACATCTGCTAGCTATTTTGTAACTTGTACCAATTACATTTTCCTGCTTTGTTGAAGACTCGATAAGGATACGAAAAATAAATAAAATGAAAGAAAAATCGAGGAACATTTTATTTGAAGGCCACAGATGAAAAATATGATACTTTTTTATGCTGTCGACCCATTCCACGATTGTACAAATGTTACTCATTCCTTCAACGATTTTATATGAAGAAAAAACTTTTTTTCAGCCACTACGTAATAAAAAGAACGAAACAAATTGTTACGACCGTTCGCGCAGACACGCGATCGCGAGCAAACGCGTCAACAATAGGCGTAAATTCTCGCTACGATTTTGATAATCGACGCCGCGAATCAGTCGTTCCCCTGTTTCGATTAGGATAACAGAAGTAGTTCAAATGATTGTAACACTGAGTTAACAGAGTTAATATAAGCTTCTATTTTTAACAATATTTCAAATTATACTTAACACGTTGCAAATGATTTAACGATGATACAACTAGTTTATTATTATAATTCGACTTAACTTTATAGTATTTCTCGACGTATTAGTTTGATTAAGCGACCTTGATTTTATTTCTCTGAACCTCTCGATGCATTCGGTTTGAATCCTCATTTGCCACTGACTGCCCTTCGATTTTGTCCTTTGTCTTCTCGTGGAGACGACCCCCACTACGCTCGGGTCTCGCGACCGTTCGCGCCTATGATCACGTACGCCACCTTTTTTGTGTAGGTAAAACAACCGACCGAAGGCGAATCGATGTTTTTGAAAACTCGCTGCTTGACAACTATGCGCTTATCGCTACATTGTGTATATCTCGCCGGTCATGTAAGACGATCTGTTTGCGACATTGTAGTACCAAGGGAAACAGTTAGGAACACGGCCTATAGTGAGCCTCGGGGCGTAACACAAATGAACAAAAATGATCATAACTTTCTTATGTGGTCTTCACTAATCTTTATTTGGATATAAACTGAATTATTGACTGCTCGTAATCATAAATAAAACAAAATGCAGGATATAAGATCACGATCACGATTTTTTCATTGCTAACCGGATTCCACAGAACACTTGGTCACTCGATTTCCTACAGCTGTGACCAAACATTATTACAACGCTGGACTCTCGATGACAATATTTTTCTTCGCGAATTCACTAACGACGTCAAACCGATTTTTTTGACCCGCCACCGCCACACCGCCAAGACGTGATGTAGTACATGTCTCGTTAATAACACTCGGTGACTCGATCATAACAGCTCGATCTTCTTAGATCATAATATCTCACTTCGCTCCTGCACATCATTCTTCTTCTGGCGAATAGAGAATTTACAAAAATTTTTTGAAACTATATTTTTCTCCAGGTTTAAAGCGATTCGTTTCGCTGTTGGATACCCGACAACTCTCGAATTCAACGAATTGTTCTTGTGAAAGTAAAATTTTTCAAATGTTAGAAACTCGCTGCTGTTCGTAATCATTGATAGTTTGGTCAATAGAACAGGAATTGTTAATATTTCGAAAAAATTAGTTCTTGTAATTATATCACAAGCTTATTTGTTGGTAGGATTCCAGTACATAAATAGGAAACTTTTAAGAAGCAAGCACATTTATTGAATTGCAAAACGAGCGAACACAGTGCAAAAACATAGAAACACATCGAATGTATATTAGAAGCAAATACTATTTTCATTAATTATTCATGACAGTCCTTGGGTGTGGAAAGAATTCATTCCAATAAATGGGATGTATAACATTTTCATGAGGAATTTCCTCTTCTAGTACCTCGAGAGATTTAAACGCTTCAGTGAGCCATAATATGATAAAATAAATCAGTTCTACGAAACTAATGATGCTGATGCCAACGTAAAGTCCATAGAGTCCTCCAACTTCACCTATAAAATAAATATCTTTTAGCAATTGCAGGTTTGCAAGTTATAAGATATTAAAGTATTACGTTCGGCTTAATTTCGAAATTTTCTAAACTCAAATATTTCAATCTTATAAATTCGATGTATGCATGTACATATACAGATATATTAAAAATAGACAAAAATACAAATATTTCCAAATTTTCTGGAAATATATTTAAATATATATCCAGATTCAGACAGACATAAGAAAGACTCCAAGCTGACGCATACGATAGCCTCAGGTATGTATATTCGACAGCTTGATGAAAACAAATAGCCCAAGTGCTATGTAGCCATCTAGACACTCTGTCTGTTACTATTCATTAGGTTAGATTGTTGAAACGCTAATAGGCTATTAAATCGGATTCGAGACAATTTATTTATTATGCATTTGTTTTATTACGCTTACTAATTATAGTATATATTATTATAATATATGTTAAATATATATGAAATATTTTAACATTTATTACAGATGTTTGACTAACGTAGTGATTCTCTTCGTCCGTTACGTATTGTTGACATTTCAAAGTAGCGCGATAAAACGTTGCAATGCGTCGCGAGTGAACGTATTATAGTTTTCAGTTTATTTTTACAATTATATGAGTGTTAGTATTAGAAAAATGTGTTCTGAAATGTGTATAAATTATGTTTATTTCGTTTATCGTTGTGGAGAGTGTAGTGGTCAAAGAGGTAAAAGGAGCAGTGTTGTCAGACTGGATGATTGGAAATGGACAAACAAGTAAGTGAAAATACTTCATACACTATTATAGTATAACATCTAAAAACTTTCATCGAAGAAAGTCACTTTAAATAAATAATTGAAATTTCATCACGGTACATTTATTTTCTCGTAATGTTTAGGATAATCGATGAAATTGAGCAAACAGAATTAAATGTTTTATTGCCATTCGTTACTAGATGAGAAGTAAAAAGATTATTGTTTACAACGGTCGCAAATAATTTCATCTATGATCATTGTTAAAAACGAAAATAATCGATAAAATTGTAGTAGGAATGTTCTATAACCTATATTTTTTAAATCTACGATAATAAATCTTGAAACAGTGACAGCATTACATAGCATAGTTACTAGAAATATATTCATTATGCGTTTTAAATATGGAGGAGATAAAATGTATAAATACTTACCCAAATACTCGTACCAACGGGTAGTCACGTCTTGTTTTAAAAACTCGGTTCCCGAGTTTGGAAAATATACGTGCAGAACACTATGATTCGTTACGTTCATGTCTGGACTAGGATGTATTTAAAAAGAAGTTAGTAATAATATGTGTATTTAACAGAAATACGATAATATTTTAATATTCTCTTACAATAATTCCGTGTCGAAGTATCCAGGCTCTATGTTAGATATAGTACTTTGCACATAATATCTCATATCGTCACATTCAGGGTAACAATTTTTGCAATACATTGTTGCATTCTGATCATCGAGCGAGTTACTTAAATTATTGTCTTTATAAGGTACGATGTTAAACGCTACGTCTGTTAATTAATTAATAGATAAAAAATATCATATATAAATTTCTCGTTGAATTTGGTTCATTGTAAATATAAGATAGTTTCTCACCGTAATATTGCAATAAACAGTGTATATTCTCCATATTGCAAGTTCTGTGGAAATCTGAAAACGATTGATAAAGCGAAACATTTGGTCGACATTGGAATATTACAGAAATATTTTATATTTTCTTAAATGCTAAAGGCAAGATAGAAATGATGCAATACGTTCATTATTAATCCATTATAATATTTGAATTAAAAATAAATAAATTTATATAATAGCTATCTTTATATTGTATTTCACAGTGTGTTATGTTACTCAACTGCAAACGAATACTAATCAAATTTAAAAAATTCATACAAAATATTAATATTTCTTATTAGTGAATATTTATTGTTAAGATATAATCTGAAATTAATAAATAATAGAATAGGGGAGTGTTTGGATTCTTAAGGATTCGTTTGCCTCTCTTTTTAATTAAAGTAGTAGTAGTAGTAGTAAAATTATATATCGACTCAGATTTGATATTTAGAACGAACGGGTGAACGTGTAAATTGCTTTCTTCCACACAAATCTCCATCATATGGACATTACTTCAAATTCGAATTCTACAAAGCACTATAATAACTCTTAACTTTTTTTTTAATTTCAACTTAAAACAGACTATATTTTCTTTCTTTTTCATAGGAACAGATGCTTGTATATGCTAAAATAATATTACTTTAATTCCCCTGATAATTTAAAACAAACGATCCTCTGAAAAGTGAACGAGTTCTACCGGAAAAAAATCGAACGATAAAGTAGTTTTCACCTTCGTGATATGGGTAGAAAAACACTCTACATTTGCAATGATTCCATACGTGCTCCACCTTGCAGGCGACTATGCAGTCATTATAGGTATAAGTCGTGTGGTCCGAAACGTATTCATCGGAAAAAATGCAGCCCCGTTTCTGCATCGAATATGGGCGAATATTGTCGGTACTGTACAACCCAACCGCCTTCAAACGCACGTACTTCTCTGTTAACGGGCCAAGCAGAATGTCCGAAACGCTGCCGCTACCCGAGTCAGGGTAATCGTAAGGGTCGAATATCATCACCTGATAAATATGCATATCGGTACTGTACTATTGGATTTGTAACTAAGTGATTGCAAATTTTGTCATTATCACCTAATGACGTAATCTATCGGAATAGAATGTTACGATGTCGAGGACGAAAGAGTTGAATGAGCATTAGTTAGGGATTCGAAAGATCGATGGCCAAACTGCGGATGTCCGTGTATTTATAAAAAAAGTGAAGGTTCAAGAGAGTATATAATACACATAAATATATAATAAAAATATTTAAAAAATATATAATATTCTAAGTATATTATAACACTTGATAAATGTTATGTTAATAAAAATATAAATTTGTATAAATTGTTATGGCAATCAATTAGAGACAGGCGAGCTATCTATGAAACTTCTTTAATGTTGGAATTATCGAAAATGATCAATTCATAATTTTTCATAGAAATTTCGTAAATTTACGACGGTGCGTTTTTGGATTTTGTTCGAAAGAGAATGTCATGGGCGATTGCGATTTTTTGCAATCTATGTATATAGGAAAAAGCTTGTTTATTCTTGCGTGTTATATGTTTTTTCTTATATTTTTAATTTCCTTAGTACAAGTTCATTCTTTGATTGTTGCTAGTTCTATTGGTTATTAGACTATTGCATGTTAAATGTCCTTTGCAAATGGCCAAATTGATTTAAAAGGACTATTTTTAATTAAAACGAGGATCACTTCAAAGAATCGATTCATTTCTTTCTACGAATGTAGACAAATTTATTGATTCTAGTTTTGTAAAACCTGGTGCTCTCAAATATTGAAAATTGCTTAAAAATGAAACGTAAAATATATTGTACTCGCTTTGAAGGTATCGTTCCAATGGAGAAAAAATGGAAACAAGTTCTCTTATTGTTATTTTATATAAAAGAGACATTCGAGAGTTCATAGTAGAAGATTAAAACGAATAACACTTTTGAAACACGCACAAGGATTTTTTGCGTACATTTAAATGTCCGAAATATGGTTCGCTTGCTCTAAAAGAGAAGCAACGCGATCACACGAATAACCATCATACGCTCGTTGAGTTCCTTCGCGCAAAAGTTCCGCGTTCTGTATTTCCATCAGGTGCAATAAATCCGTTTGAATAGATTTCGTTTAAAAGAATTTGCCCCTCTCCAGTTTCTTGTTCAAATATTCCGACCAATCTATCACATTTCCACATGACAACACAGCAAACCATTTTGCGTTTCATAATTCGTAATTACTCGTGCTTTTCTCCACGAATAAATCTTAAATCGTTATAAATTTAAATAAACTAAATTATGCTTAAAATAACATTTAGAGCATGAAACCAGTGTTTAGAAGTGCCATTAAATGGTACACAACGCAGGAAACTTGCATTGGACAGTGCGAATGGTCGCAATGCTGGACCAAGCTTTTTCCAACACGAAACGAAACGTTGCGTTGTGTTGCTAACGACTTTCGCCGAGTTTTTGTCAACAGGCGTTCGCACCACAAAATGATATAATCGTTGACGACCATGTTCCAACAGACAAAAAACAATTAGGACTGCAGAATGGCAAGATTTTCATGTTAAATACTTAAATAATTATTTGAAGTTAATAATATTTATAATTAACACCAGAGTTGACATTTAATATCATTTACTAAACATTTGCATGCTTTTAATAATTGCAAAAACAGGAAATGTGATAAATATGATAATAGAAATGTAAGAGTAATATAATATAAAAAGACGATAAATAATTACCTTCCAACCAACAGTGGGTAGTATCGTGTAAAAATAATCATCCAACAAGGGATCCATCGTCACAGTTAAACCGTTCTGTATACCTATGTCTCCGACGTAATACAATTTAAATTCCTCCTGTTTAAAAAACCTATTACAAATAGAATTAAAGAATGTTGAAGGATTATGAATATTACAATACTGGGGAAAAAATTGCGGAAGACTTACTTAGGAGTATCACCAAAACTCTCGGCAATATAATTAAAAATGCAACAGAATCCATTTTTCGTTTTCCCGACACCGAATATGTCAGAGCAATTCATTCTCTGATTGCGAAAATAACAGTTGAGTAACATAGACGAACACTGTGGTGTTAGCTGAAATTTCCTTTGCTTTATTAACTCTATAAAACTAGATTTTTTATGCTCCAATAAATGAATTACGGATTACCATAGAACATACATATATGTATGTATAATTACTGTTACTCACGCGTTCCATTATGTCGGTGATATCGTAATTATTCCCGTAAAACTTGGACATCAGCTGAATAATCTGAGTGTAATCACCAGCAGTGGTAAATGACGAATCGTACAAATCACCGACTTTCCGTATTTCGCGAAGAATTTCATTCACGGTCAAATTACTGATTTTTGCTTCATACCTGACACTCCAACGAACGCAAATTAAAATCCTTTCAATTGATAAAATTTTGGTCAAAATGTAACATTTATTGGCGATTGAACACAAAACGCAAGCGTATCAACGAGAACGATAATCGAGCAGCATAATTCATTCTCAAGCGAATGATTCGAACTATTTGCGCCGTTAGTATCCTTTGGTTGCCCGTAAAACTTAGCAAACTATTCCTCCCGGGGTGTCATTGGATTCGGTGCATATTAATACTTGATTAAATTGGCGAAAGTTAATCGGACGCAAATTAGCGTTCATTAAATCGGCTGGCGCCAATCGATAACTATGTTAGAGCCGCTAGCCGGCGTGGCCCGACAATGAACACGTTCACGGTGATTATCACAGTGATTAGGTGGCGGCGGCTGACTGCCGGTGCTTCACGGTTCTTCAACGAGGTCACGCTTTTCGAGTGCAGTTATTGAAATTATCCGTGCCGGTGCAATTTTCTGCAGTGCGGCGAAACGACGTGCTATAACCCTCGACCAACTTATCCCCCCCCCTACCAACCCCCTTTCTCATTCTGTTCCACCCTCTTTCTATTAAACCCCGTGGTTCCTACGCATTAAAAGCCACGATACTTGCTCACACTCACTCCTCGCGAGAACACCGGTGTTTATTTAATACTCGACAGCTCCTCACATTTCAGTCGCGAGATTCGTGGCAGATTGAAGACTTATTCTGTTAATGGTGCAAACAGAGACGGCTAGAAAGACAGTAATCAGAGCTGGTGAAAAGGTTAGGTTTTCGTGTCGTGGTTCCATAAAATTTAAAGGCTGCTCCCACGCTATCCGTTCAAATCGCTTAATTAAAACGAGATCGCTGAGGGCTCCGGTTTTTAATCGGACTCAGACGTTCAGGTGATAAAAGAACGAAATTGGACGATGACTTTCTTGTTTTCTCTCTTTTTTTTTTTTTTTTTTTTTTTTTTTTTTTTTTTTTTTTTTTTTTTTTGGACGATGTAATATCTCGTTTGCGTATAGCTTATCGATTTTCCGCTTCGAATTTTCATTATATGTATTTTAACTTACCGGGGAATTTTATTTCATTAGTTGGAAAATACTCCGACTCTAACGTGGCTGTTACTGGTATATCTTTGTATGCCTGATAAATATTGAGCATCTGGAGAAAGCCGCAAATTATGGAGATTACGTATACGAGAAGCCATAGGAACCTAAAAATATTCCAAATATTTAAATATTTATATAGTCGTTCTTCTCTCGTACAATGTGTTTGGTTACACCGATTTTTGCTTTTTAAATGAAATTTTCCATAAAATATAAAGTCTCATGATAGAAAAGGTAATAGCTAACTGACGAATAGAAAGATTCTCGAGTTCGCTTTTTTAATGAACATGATACGCGTTTGATTGCCATTAAACACCCTTGATGCTACGTGAGCTCCTATAAAAAATAACACTTGAAGTGCTCGTAAAACGATGGTTCACTGCTTTTTTCATAGAAAATGAGAATCTCGTTTATTACCGAATTCGTTTTATAAAAGTCGCGCGCTATACGTAACTTTATGTTTAATTATTCACCCTCCATGGTGTATCATTTTCCCTAGTGGAACACTGAAATTTCATTGTTATCTTCCTTATTCCTTCGTTCATTTTTTTAGTCTCAGCTTTCCTGACTTTAATCCTTCATAAAATCTTCTATCGTCTTTTGAAATAACACATCGAACTACAAGATCTTCCTGTACCCAAGGTTTTATGGGATTTATGGCTATATGCGTTGAATGTTGCCAAAGGAAAACATTTTTCCTTAACACAGATATTCGCGAAATTTTCTTCATGAAAATATATTATTCTTCTTATATATTATATTATTCTTTCCAGCATTTGATGCGTAAATGTAAATTTGCATATAACCATTTTTAGATATTCTTTTGTTCGCCACTGTATAGTATATAAAAGTATATCGAAATGTAGTAGTACTAATATTTACTGTGTAAAACAAAAATCTCACTTCCCCACTTTACGTTGATAAAGCTTATAAAATTATGAATCTTTATAAACATCTGTATTCTAATGAACGTATCTGCATTAGATTTTACTATGGTCCTTGTGCTTAACGAGAAATTAGTATATCGAAATGTAGTAGTACTAATATTTACTGTGTAAAACAAAAATCTCACTTCCCCACTTTACGTTAATAAAGCTTATAAAATTATGAATCTTTATAAACATCTGTATTCTAATGAACGTATCTGCATTAGATTTTACTATGGTCCTTGTGCTTCACGATAAATTAGTATATCGAAATGTAGTAGTACTGATATTTACTGTGTAGAACAAAAATCTCACTTCCCCACTTTACGTTAATAAAGCTTATAAAATTATGAATCTTTATAAACATCTGTATTCTAATGAACGTANTCTGCATTAGATTTTACTATGGTCCTTGTGCTTCACGATAAATTAGTATATCGAAATGTAGTAGTACTGATATTTACTGTGTAAAACAAAAATCTCACTTCCCCACTTTACGTTAATAAAGCTTATAAAATTATGAATCTTTATAAACATCTGTATTCTAATGAACGTATCTGCATTAGATTTTACTATGGTCCTTGTGCTTCACGATAAATTCACTACAATGGTAAAACTAACCAACCAGCTTCAATATCGTAATCTTGTAAGTAAAAAGGCATCTGCATTTTTTCTTTATGATTATATTGCCCTGTTACGCGATACACTGGATACGCTATTTAGAGGAACGAAACGATCAAGTATCCTAGGAAATTGTGTTTCGTACATCGAAGAATATACTGAATATAGAATGAAGATAATATCGTGTATTTAACAGGAAGCATTTCGGCGAACGATCAAATTAGTCGAACAGATAATCGTCTGGTTACTCAAAACGCAACGTATTTTGCCATGCATATGAAACGGAATAATTTCGTAATGCGATTATACGCGATTACCTGAAACATTGGGAATATCCGTATTCCATGAATTTCACTTACTTCTCCAACCAGGTTACTTCGTCCTTCAAAAAATACTTCAGACCCACTAAAGTTGTGTGCTTGCAGTATAACCGCCAATATTTCCTGAATACTCTGCTGTAATTCGATACGACCATGTGTTTGCTTCGATTTGATATTGGACGTTCGTAAGGAACGTTGAACTTTCTTCTATCTTCTTGGTTCATGGTACTCGTATCGTCGTATCGTTGATCCACAAATTTGTAAATGAAGGAAAACGCGAAAAAATAACGAATCTTGTTTAACGATACTCAACGTAAACTCTTGTTATCCTAGAAAAATTGTAGTTAGTTATTAATCACAGTGTTTATCACTTGTAGAGAATCGAACGTGGAAGAAATGTGATACGTAGACCAGAGTTCTCGTTGCGACGCGGATAGAATAAAACAAATGTGAGTAAAAAAATGTCGGATTTATATTGGCGAATACGATCCTTGACTAAGATGCGCGTATGTACGTGCAAAAATGGAAGAAAATAAACATAGGCGAATAAAATAAAGTTGAAACGAGTTAGATTTAGTTACGCTCGATTTGAACTGTGCACAGCGGAAATTGACGTTATCGACTGAGTAAATTCTTAATTAAGTCTATGGTTCAACTTTTTTACCTAACCAAACTGGCTGTTTTTGTTTAAATATTGCAGAAAGGAAAGAAAACAAAAGTATATGGCGATAAAATATTTCTGAAAAACGTGTATGTATACCGATAGATGGAGTGTGCATAACCAAAGTTTCAGCCGCAGTTATACTTCAAACGAATATATTGGGTGGTTGTGCGACGTTCCATTGGCAGAATTTCCATCGACGACTGGGCGCCACGTTGTTCCTCGATTAGAATCGTAAAACACTAGCGGCCTCGTTTCGCGTGTTGCACGTGTCGCATGGGTGACGGAACGATTCCACTTCGAAAAGATCGCATATCTTAAACCATTTAATTACTGATACGCTTCGCTTATCTCACACACGGTCAGTAGCTCGTTGCCACTGGAAAGTTACGGATCGTGCTTCGTAACGTATCTATTGTTCTAACGTTACGCTCTTTCGCACATTCTCATTAAACGTGTCTTTGCTTTCGAAATTGTATAAGATCGCTTCTGAATTTATCTACATCTTTTTCCTCTTATACATCGCTTGTTGTATCATTCTTTAAGTGGCAAATATTTTTCTTTTAAGATGAACATTTAAATGCCATAAATCTTTTTATCCTTGTAAACAGCAAAAATGTTGATATTCTTTGAACATGAAGCATCTGTTAAGGATAGACGCATGCGCTACTACTATAATAATACGCGGCTAATTTTCCTCCATATTATTTTTCCTGCGAAAGATCCTTATTTTAAGTATTGGGTTGTAACATATGAAATATGTACTTTCTTTATATCAATCCTTAAATCTTCTTTCCAGTAGCTTTATCTTTATAGATTTATCATTGTATACTATTTTAAAGTTGAACTTTTTTTTCTATAACGTATGATTTAGTGATATATCAATTGATAAAAGCTTCGTGTGTTCACCTAATAACAATGATTATTTTCGATATTATATTTTCACGTTATATTGTTCCACTCGATTAGCTTCTAACAATCGTGCTAGCCAATGGAAGAAATGGTAAATCAATGCTCAACAAGTGAGTGTAACAAGTAACTGGAATCAGTCCTTTCGACAAGTTGTCCTTGAATTTATCCTGTAACTAGTTATTAAGGCCATAAAACTTCGGAACTTCATCAGGTGTCAGGTTCGTGACTGGAATGATCCAGCAAGGTGGGTGGCAGTTTAGTCGCTAATCCAGCCTCGACTATCTCACGCTCTATCGTTTCAAGCGTGTCACAAGCCGCCTGATGTTGCGTACGTGTGTCGTTATGAAAATGCGTGGTTCGCCGGTCTACGCTTGTGAATATATTATAAGGAGGATGTACGTGTAACCGTGGGTTGCAATCTTGCAATCCTGACACAGGCTCAAAGAACGAGTTAGCTGTACGTAAAGTAGATCAAGTTTACACGACGTTAATCGAATCACTATACTCGACCGTCTTCCTCTTAGTCGCCCTAAATCTTTCCCTTGTCCTTTAGTATTGTCGATACGAGAACGTCTGTAGACAGGATGTGTCTCACCCTACCTCTGTAGAATTATTCCTCCGTGTTTCCTCGTGGAAACGTTTCGTGAATCTCTGCTGAAGTTCGCACGAGGATTCCGTCGAGGAACCATCTTCAGTTGAGAAATTTATTCGCAATTGTTTGCCGAGGTATTACCCGCCGTTTGAGTAACTTGCTTTCGTTTACTCGGTGTTTCATTTGGGTTTAGTATGGCTGTTTTATTGCGTAATTTAATTGCACTGATATTCGATTAGGAGAGACGATTCTGTTGCGTTTTACTGCCCGCAGTCTGACTAATGCTTTACTTATACTATTTTATCGCCTAGAGAATAATCAAATTTACGTAAAAGGAAGGCTGTTTATATAATTTAGTAGCATAATAACATGCAAATGTAAGCTTAGGAATAAGAATAACAGATGAAATTTATTTTATTTACGTCATAATTCATTCGTATTTCAGTTACGATTATGAAGAATTGATACAAATCAAAGAACTTATTAAAGTCTGTATTTCTCCCTTTTATTAGGTTGTCCGGAATGTTCTTTTCGTTTTTTAAAATATATTTCCTTCTGTGTACCTTTCTTAAATAACGTATGATCCTTTCTCTTCCACCACCTTTTGCCATCTCTCCGGGAGCCTCCTAATGCCACTTTTCCAAATTATCTCGGCTTACTTTTAAAATATTCTTCGAGGCCGTTTTTCACTTCGTTTACTGATTTGCATTTTCTATTGCGAAGAAAGGAGCAAATAATAGTCCAGTGGTGCAAGGTCTGGAGAAATGGAGATTGTGTTAAAACATCCCAATCAAACTCTAGAAGTTTTGTTTGCACCGCTAAAGAAACGTGCGGTCTCGCGTTATCATGGTGGAACACGACGCCACATCTGTTGACCGCTTCAGGACCTTTTGTGATAATGGCTTCCTTAAGTTTTTCCAGTTGGGTGCAATATTTTTCACTGTTGATCGTTTGCCCTTCCGGAAGTAATTCGTAGTAATGGATACCCTTCCAGTCTCACCAAATTGAAAGCAGCACCTTCTTCGGGTGTAGTCCAGGTCCTGCTGCCGTTGGAGGACACTTATCTCGACTCGATCAAGATCGCTCGCGCGCAATGTTGTCGTAGAGAATCCAACTTTCATCCCCAGTAATTAACTTTTTAAAAGGTGGCTCTCTTTTGTTGCGTTGAATTAGCAAATCGCATGTCGAGATTCGATTCAGGAGATTGTTCTCCGTCAGTTGATGAGGGACCCACGCTTCGTAGCGATTAACGCACCCAAGCTTTGTTAAATGCTCATGAATCGTTGTTAGCGGAATGTCTAAAGCATCTGCCATCTCACGAACACTAGACCTTGCGTTTTCATCGAGGTAGGCCTTGATAAGGTCGGTATCAGTGGTGGATGGACGTCCGCTGCGATCTTCATCTTTCAGATTACAATTTTCCGGCTGTAAACCTCCTAAACCAATTCCGGACTGTTTGAACAGCTATAGACCGATCACCATAAACGTTACGAATCTCTTCTGCAGTATTTTTAAGCGTACTATCTTTTTCAAAGCAGTGAAACATAACGTGAGGAAAATGTATCTTTTGGTCTTCCATCTTTCACCACGCAAACAACGCTCGATACACTTCCTACTAACGTCGAGAACTGTTCTCTTGCCTAACCAGAGGATAACTAGTGACCACACGATTGGCGGTAGAGTGATTTGGTGGTTTGTTTACTTAAGCAGAACGAGATAAGGCTCTGAGCGGCGAACGCGAAAGGAACTTTCCGGACGACCTAATATTTGATTACGTTTCTGGTTTATTCATTTATTCTATTTCTTTCCGTTTGATATCTAACTAGTGATATACTTATATTACGTGGAAAATGATGTATTGCGGTATACCATTAATTAATAGACTCAATAATTCTATCAGTATAGGCATATAAAATTGAAACCTAGAATATGTAATCAATCGATGCTGATTTTATACTCAGTCACGAATCAAAGCAAAGCTTCAAAGTTTCAATAATTAATAATGCTTTGTTTTCTGCAACTGCGTTGCCTAGGTTTCGTGGCCTCGCATTAGATCTGTGAGAGACGATAATTCATAGAACATGGAACTGCGTACTTCCACGATGAACCTTTGTGGTATCGTATCGCCTTTGTGAGATTCAATGTAACCGTACGTAGTTATCATTGTTGCTGCGCCTATGAAGCAATCACGACTCTTCGTGTATCCTCAGCGCTCTATCTCTTTGCTTGTTCATATTGTTTAGTTGGAAAATTCATTAGAGAATTAATTACACACGATATACGGTCGGTGAACAAGGATTGCAAAGCGGAAATGGGCAACGATTTAATTTATCCGTTTCTCATTCGCAATGAAACTGTAAGTATGCTACAGGCTGGATGTTTGAAATTACTACATGCTCCATTAAAAGTCATAGAAATTTAAAAGAATATTAGTTTAGAATACTAAGGTCTTTTTGATCAAAAATAAACATGATAAAGAAAAGTTTTTAATACAACATTTATTTTGATAGTAGATAGTAGTAACCAATAAGAAGCACAGAATTTATTGTCATTGCTAGGTGCTTGATTGATTCATAATTTTATTTTATATTTTAATAACGATTTTCTAGGAAATGTACATTTTTTAATCGTGTCGCTATGATAGCGAACCACAGGATTAAGAAAAGATCAGTTTAACACTAGAACTATCACATCAGTCAAATCGACTGGTTTTACAATTTTATTTTAAGGTTCTTACTTCGTGTTATATCTTTTTTCCACAATGCTGTAATGATTTTCGTAACGATAACTAAAAGAATAATATAATGAATTTTATCTTGTTTTTTATGTATTCAAAGTCAAAATAATTTTGTATCAAGGCTACTCATAGGAATAAGTAAAGTACCTACGATCTGTTTATCGAACCCCAATTAAACAGTTCCCTCGTTTTGCACAATTTGCCACGCGTTTTTTACATTTTTACTACGTGTCATTCTATATGATGATATCAGTTATCAGGACTGTTTCCACAATTTTATAAATGTGTCAACCCTCGTTTAGGGATGATGGTCCCAGATGCATTAATAATACCAAAAATGTACTGCATGACATGGAATTTCTTCTGTAAGAAAGTAATTAATCAATAACTATGAAAATATTCTATTATTACGTATTTTTTCAAAACCAGTCAACTACCGGTAGTTCTAGTGTTAGAATTTTGTTAGCTTAAAAACCTTGCGTAAAAGATTTGACCGAAATAAGGTATATTAATATTTAGTAGATTAATTCCAAATTAATAATAAAGTTGGAAAATTTATATTCTAAATTCAATTTACATAGATACAGTTGAAAAAATGATCCTAAACCTCTTAGCCGATCCTGCGTCTCTATTTATCCCATTGCTATCGTTCAGAAACACGTTTTCAAAAAAGAAATCGCAAGCTTTTTAGATCATTGAATGATCAGAGAAATAATGTTAATTCGTGTAGTCAACTATGAAAAAAAAAAAAAAGGAATATAATCGACTGTTTTGCTGCCTGGAACGAAAACGTAACCGCGAGACGAATGCTCTTTGAACGGGCTACGATCTTTTTCTTCTTTTTGGATATGCTACGGAAAAAATTCATCTGGCTGCCTACGAGCGAATTTAATGACGATAGACGGTTTGTGTAATGCGTAAAATCGAATGAAAAACCGCGACACCAAATCGGTTTGGTAAAACCGTCGGTTCCTATGTGTAGACCGGTGTAACGCTAAAATTCCTGAACAAACAACTAGGAGACATCAATTTCTGCTTTGTCTCTAAATAACAGCCCGTGGCGCGCAACCACGATTAACCCTTTGCACTGGGAATTTTATTTCAATTTCGTTAGCAGCAGCTGCCAACGCTTTTGAGCGTTTTATTTGAAATTTACTTTGACTAAAAAATAAGACAATTTAAATAAATAAAGGAAGAAGGAGAAATTCACTTAAATACGAGTTTATTCTTGTATTTTGTAATTTTTAAGCGTATGATATATCTTGAAACAATTTCCAGGATGCAATCCTGTTTTTCTTTCGCACGTTTCGCAAAGAAGGGACTGAAGGAATGTCGAGTGGGACTCGACAAAGGAGCTGCTGAGATAAAAACTGATGTCGAGTCGCACTCGACGTACGAGTGCAGATGGTTATTGTTCGTTAAATCGGTTACGAACTGCCACATTTCGTGGCGTTCTCCAATGTAAATGCTGTAAATCGCGAAAGGATAATCTGACATGAAACTGAGTTTATTCTCTGGAGAATTGTAATGACTGGCGTCTTTTCTGAAAGCTCGCAATGGTGCATTACTGAAACAGGATAATCGAGTAACAGATGAAAATCGAGTGGTTATTCAGGAAGGTAAAACGTAATTATTCGAGAAAGAGATTGATCAGAAGCATGAAAACGTTCAGATGTTTCCTTTCACCACGGGTTCTTGAAAGGAAATCTATTATGATAGTCGAGCAACAATTAAGGGATATCAATATCTATTTCCACAAAGGAGCAAGCAGGCTTTTGGAGCCGGCAATAATTCACTCGGCTGGATCGCTTATTCACGCTGAATTTCATCTTCGTCTGTGCTGGCCGATGCAAGTCGATCATCTCGAAACCTCAAGCACATTCGAATGATCGAGTTTCATAACGATGACTCGAATAAAGCTACCTGGAATGGTACAACCTGTCAGCATCGAACGTGTGTACAGTTTGAAATTTTAACCTGCGAAATATATTGTTGTACAGACTTTCATTGCAACCGAACACGATTAATTTACGTTTTTTAATCAATAAAGAATGATCTTGATACGGCAAAATTGGTTATTAAATTATTAAATTATTTAATTGGTTATAAATTATTATTTCTATTTTGAAATATGTTTCTGATTATTTCATTTTATATTTAATCAGCAATATCTTGACCATAATCCGATCTTCATCCCAATCCTGGTATTAAAAATGTAACTTCATTTCTTCGATTATTATCCAATCCTTGAAAATGATTAATAGTAATGGTTGATACAAGTTTAATTTCTTGAATTAAAGAGGTAGCAATAAAGTTGTTTAAACAAAGTGCAGTGCATTGAATAAAACATTGTCCCGATCTCATTCATTGTCACAGACCATCCATCCACTTTTAACATTATCGACAAGCAGTATTTTCACGTCATTTCGAATCATGGAATTATATCAATGGCGAATATCGTTGACGCTCGTTATAATAATAATATGCACGTATCGTAAAAACATCAATTTTATGTTTCGACCGCTTTAATCATTTTTCACGCAATTAATCGTATGATTTAAACATTAGGAATCATCAATAAACACGCATATGAGATATTCATATTAATATTTACCGAACCACTCAGGCTATTGTGTTTGGCCTTAATGTATGTATGTGTGTAGGTGTACAGGTGTGTAAGTATGTATGTGCTACTGTAATTTGAAAACGGCTTAACCGATTCTAATTTTACAGATGTCAATCGATTCGTGTCTATCCCTGGAGCGTTGTACGTTATATATTGAAAGGATATTGAAAATATAAAACGAGGGAAAAAAGTTCATGTACCTAAATCGTTGAATTGAGAAAGAGAATGCTGTGTCAGGCAGCCATAGTATTTGTAGAGTTTAATCGTCATTGTGACAATTTTTAATCAGTGCGGGTGACCGACTATTTTTAACCCTCTGCACTCGCACTTTTATTTCAATTTCGTTAGCAGCAGCTCCCAATGCTTTTAAGTGTTTCATTTGAACTTTACTTTGACTAAAAAATAAGACAATTTAAATAAATAAGGGAAGAAAGAAATTCACTTAAATACCAGTTTTATTCTTGTATTTTGTCATTTTTAAACGTATGACATATCTTGAAACGATTTCCAGGATGCAATCCTGCTTTTCTTTCGCACGTTTTACAACAAAAAGGTGGGACTGAAGGAATGTCGAGTGGGACTCGACAAAGGAGCTTCTGAGATAAAAACTGATGTCGAGTCGCATTCGACATAGGAGTGCAAAGGGTTAAAGGTTACTCATGTAAATTCGGTAACTGTACCAGTGAACTACTCAAAAATATCCGAATGTGCAATTATCTCATATTTCTGAGTGAAACATATATATTGTCTTTTTTTTATTTTGTTAGTTTTACACAGTCGGGTATCATTTTTTAAAAATATTAATTTCTTTATCTTATGCGTTGAATATCCTATTTGATATGCTTTTGATATACTGACTGATAGTGTCACGCGTCTATTGCAATCGATGATAATTAATTTGATCGAATTTGTTTCTCTTCCTTGCCACTCCAATACATACTCGGAATTAGATTGCACATGTATTAATATTAGAAATTTTGTATGATGAATTTGCATGTCTGAAACCTATAGCGTATTTTCATTCGTCTCTGCGCCACGCTTGATGAGATCAGCTTTAAGGCTTTAAACGAACCTGTAGCGAAGGCTCGTTAGAAAGCTTGCAAGCTTACAGCGCGCAGTATTCCCTTGTAGAGTGCTAGATTCCTCTTTGCTAAGTCCCGGGAGCAAGAAACCAGAAGAATCGCTAATTCCTCCACAAAATATGTCTTTATTTTAATTCTTCCCGGGGATGAAGATGAATATACGAAGTAGCTCATAGAATATTTTCTGTTTTCGATAGTGTTCAGGTTGACTGATAGAGTGGAAGAATTTGTAATAGAAAAATATATTGAAAAAAATAAATGTAATTTTTTTATTCAGAGGTAGCGTCACAATGGCTATTATTTTATTCTTTGGGTAAATCTATCACACCGTTCTGAGCCGAAAGACCTTTTTTGCACATGGACTAGGGACAAAGATAAAAGGACATGTTAAATCTGTCGATTAAATCTATCGATTGCATCTAGAACAATCTTCTAGCTACTATTTATTGTAACTAACGCGTCGGCATATTCACGTTGTCATTTTCAACGATAGAGGTATGAGTGTAATGTATAAGTTTATGCTGATCCTCACTCTTATAGTGTTACAATACGGTAGAATCGATAAGCAGCACGTAGGATATTACCAAAAAAGTTAACCCTGTAGCTGTAGCTAAAGGCTACAAAAAACATAAATAGAAATCTATTTATTAGCTCGTTTGTTCGTGGAGCTTGTAACCCAAAACATAATGTATATTCAAGGGCACAATAATATGGACCTCTCCTTATTTAGAATATTTTTGTTTCACTAAATTCTATCTTCTGCGCAACAGCGGTCTCCAGGTCACAGATATGCAAAAATAAAGATGTAGAGTTTTTCTTGAATTACTTCAACTGATAGTATTCCATCTTTGGTGATTTCTAGATACGATACTAAGGAATTGTTAAATGAATGCAAAGCTAAAGTACAAAGCTGATAGCAAAGAAATTAAAACGAATGAAATGCGAAAAAATGTATAATAATATCCTTTTTATCAATGTTATACTTCAAAAATCATTGAAATCGTCAAAATTGTATCTTTATTAATTTATACAAATAAATTGCGAATTCTACTCTCTGTTACACGCCACGTTGTTGATTAATGAACGATGTCCACTAATAATTATTCATTTTCGCAAAAATTATTTTTTAACAATTGTCTGATTATTATACAGTATTTATGAGACTACTGTGTTTCGTTTCAACTATTTCCGTGGCCAGTGCCTGTCTTTTATCGATAATAGAAAATAATTTCTCGCTGTATGGATTTCGCTTAGGCGCGATATCTTTCCAAAATACACTGCTCTATCGTGATGGAATTGAGACTTAGTATAAGGTTGTACATTCGGAGAAACGATGCTATCAGCGGAAAAGGAGAACTCGAGTAATGACGGAATTCAGTTGTCTAAGGAATGAAGAATTACTGCAATAAAATGTACAGCGGAAGGCAGACGCTAAAAAGAATTTCAAGAGTAAAAGGAGTGGCGCGGCAACATCGGAGGAGGAATTTCAGCGATGACAAAACAGGGTCAAGACATCGAAAGGGGAAGTTCTAGCAATTTACAAAGAACACTACGATTTCGGAAGTAACGATAACAATGGGGTCAGGAACAATACTACAAAGATTCGCTACGAGGATACTACAATAATATACTGCTGTACTACATACCACAATAACTGTAATACTGCAAGAAATAAATGTAATGAAAAGTAGCAAAATACGCAAGAAAAAAGAAAAGTGAAGATGCAATTAATTTTAACGAAATTGATTTTCAGATTTCTATTATGAGATATCTTGTGATTTTAAGAAGCATAAATCCGAAATTTAAGAAGCAGAGGTACAAAAGTAAAGTGAAATTGAACTGCATTATTCAAACGAACGCTGAAATCGTGAAACGTGCTAATATTTACGACGAGCTCAATCACGTTGATTCTTTGTCGTTCTCGCGTACGAATACAACTCGCCCCAATAAATTGACTGTATCGGCGTTTGTTCGCTCTCGGCCCATTTTCCATCGGTCGCAGTTGGTCCCTTTAAAAGCTCGAGTACGAACAGCCCGACGAAATAAGCGAACTCGACGACCACGATCAGGCTGAAACCGACGAAGATGCCGCAAATACCGCTAGCTTCACCTGCAAAACGTCGATCGAACGGTTAAATTACTTCCTCGACCACCCAGAACCGAATTAGGATACATTAAGAAGGGAAGACAGAGAAAAAGTGAAAAATATTCTCAGAAGGAGGTTCTGAAGTATATTTGCATTATTATCGTTCCCGTTACATCATGTAATAAATAAAGTATCAAGGAATATGCAAATTTATATTGATTTAAAGCAAGTAAAGAAACAGAGCCTGACAGATTTGTTTCGTATAACAATAAATATTTTTATGTATTTTTACGCTTTTAGGATTTCTATAAATGCAGAACTGTGAATAATTTAGTTTAAACAAAATTCTCAATCCTTCGACATGTTTTTGTTGAAGCGCAACTTATGAAACGCACAAACATTTTTTCGCTCAATGAGTGAGAGAAGCAATCACTATATGTCAACATATATGTGAACAGCGTACTCGTGCCATCCAGTATAGTTATTTTTGTCACATTAAAGATTCACATAGGTTCGCGGTAATTATTGGGAATAGAAGCGATCATATTTCAATGATCTATGAAGTGTAGTAATTTTAAGAAAAAAATGATCGACATTCTGAACAACTTTTCTTGCTTTACACATACTTATTTTTACAAGATATTCGCAAACAATTTAGTTAAGTTCAGCTACCATTACACTTCATCCTTGAATAGTCGGCTACATTTTTATATAAAGCAATGAGATATTCATCTTCAATACTGCGTTAATATAGGCCAACGTTTGCGTCAAATAATTTCCAATGAATCGATTGATATATGTAACACATACGTAGTATCGTGACATAATCTGAACTTGCAAGGACTACGAACTACAGTGCAGATAGAAAGCGAAAGTGGTAACAGGCCAGAAGATATGGGAAATTCCCATAACACGTTGGGCCCAGCGACATGTCCGTGGCCCTTCGGGAAAGTGGGTGCTTGGAAAATCGAACCTGACCATATTTGGTGGTCGTACACGACTGTAGAAACGTGTGTGTGGTGGCAATATGAAAACAGTTAAAAAGGGACGCTTTGGTGAAAAAAGAGGTTGTTGTCGTTGGTTGATGTGAGCTGTAAGTTGTGAGTTGTCGATAGTCGTTAGGAGTTGATTAGTTGTATTGGTTTAGTTCTATTGAGATATGTGTAATTTTGTGTGCTACGCTAGATTAGCCGCGTAGTAGTGATGCACATATATGTGCATGAGTGTATTGGAGCTACTGTTCCGTTGGTAGTGTGGTAAAGAAGATGGTGAGACAAAGAGAGTGGTGAGACGCGTGCAAATGTGCATCGACAAAGATCTCGTAAATCACAAATTAAATAAATCTGAAACTATTTTGATATCGATTCTAAGTGTAATCTAAGTGTTCTTATACGTTTATTTCGGCGATTAAGATCCACGATTCTTAATTAATATATTAAGAAATAGTTGTAGTTAAATAATCATAGTTTCCTGTTCTGTCATTGTAAATAAATATGTAAAATAAAATCACTATACATATACTTACTGAAAAGTCATAAGTCATGGAAAAACCGTTTACAGAGAAAAAAATTTCTAAGACAGATCGTTATATAATATATATAATATAAAGTAGAAATTGCTTTATAACTTGAAAGCTAAAGCTCAGCAACGATTGTCAGATCGCCCCTATTTCCAATAATTAATTACCAAAGCTATTTCATTTTTAAGTATTTTGCAATCTGCGATATAGCTGTAAACAAATGTAACCAATTTTCCATGTACTATTCCAACAAAATTCACATCTTCGTTGATACAACTGAAGAAACGTAATAAGCAGAGATCTATTTCATACCCATAATATCATTCTTCCAGTATGTTTTACCTTTTGCCTTTCTGTAAATGCATAAATATCTACAGTCGAGTAATAAAATTCTCAGTCCCTTTGTGTATATACGTTTAACACTGAATTTCCATTAAACTTTTAATGCCGTTACTTTGTTATTTTGTTACACGTTACTTTGTGCAAAAGGTGTTTATATTTCCTTGTTACAGCTACGTAATATTATGTCACCATGCATCACGGGACAAAAACGTTTCCTCTCCTATCCCGTTACGCAAAGGTAAAAAGCGAGTGAATTTTCCTAACGAAAAATGTATGTTCTTTATCCCGAGTGCATTATATTACTTGTAACCGGTACCACGAGCGTATGTGCATAGCACAATGGATCAACTCGTAGCTGTTTCCCTGTTTTTATTTCCTTCTTTCGAGTCACTGGCCAACAGATTACACCCTCGTAGAAACCTTTCGTTACACAATGAAATCGTCTCTATTTTGTGATCTTTGCTTTTTCGCTTCTCCAACTTTGCCCTGGGAGTTTCCAGTGATGCTAGTGTCGCTAAACGAAGTCTCTTACCCTCGTTTCTTTTTTTTTTTTTTACGCTCGAATGTTTATTCTGCACCGAACACTTTGAGCTAAAAATTTAAATGCAAATGGAAAAGGAGAGATCTCCTGGAAATGTGATGAATTTGAAATGACCGATGCTCGAGCTTCGACGATACTCGAAACGATAAAAGATAAACGAAATAGAAATGTATATTATTAATCGTAAGAAAATATTAGCTCATTTTACTTAGAGAATTTATAGTGAAAAATCACAGAGGTAGAATCGGAAAAAGGCGCGAATAAGTTGAAAATATAGAATACAATTTTTCATATAAAGCTTTGTTTTCAAGAAAATTAATTTTTAATATTCCCCTGGTAAAGAATTTTTTGGAATTATAAGGGACTCGTGAATGAATAATTTACGTTTATGTTTATATTTACTATGGTGGAGAATTAAAAAAACCGAGTGACGCAAAATATTCATGCTCGATGAACTTTATTATTTTAGAAATTGTTAAATTTCTCGTTCTGCTCTAAATAACTATAATAAATAATAAATACAAATGATAAATCATTCTGAAATTAAGTTTCTATTATTGTATACGATTTATTATATCATTATATATTGGCGTAAAATTTATGGATTCATTGTCTGTTCTCGACAACGGTATAACAAACACAAGTAGAACTATTAATTCACAGCGAGACGCGCTATCTCCTATCGATAAAATATTTAATCTCCATTTTTTAAATTAAGGTTGCATCAACTTAAAGTAAGGATAAATTTAATTCTCCGTTTTCAAGTTATTTCTTCATCTAGGCCCACTTTTCTCCTGTTTCTTTTAAAAATATTTTTAATTTTAATGTAGACTTCACTTACCCATAACTTCATACCAACGATAAATCACGTCTTGCTTCAATTTGATTGTACCAAAGTTGTTAAAATATATCGTCAACAGTGATTGATTCTTGATTTCCACGTCAGTTCTTCGAATTTAAAATCATACCGTTTATTACAACATGATAGATCCATTAAATAGATATTTACTTACAAAACTTGGGCAACGTGTTGATTAGACTCCAAACCAGACATAGCCATCTTCGCATTATATTTCACATGGCTGCATTCAGGATAACAATTATAGCAGTACAATGTCTCCGTTTTATCCATATTTTCATCGTTATTATATAGATTTTCATGTGGCACCACGGAAAACCATGTAGCTGTAATTTAAATACCAATCAACTTGCAGACTCAGTTTTACCCTTATCATATAATCAAATACATATCATCGTTAGAATACGCAGGGAATGATGAATTTCGTAGCGTTACAATTAATCATGGAAAGTTCATTAATTAATCAATTTCGTGTAGAGACCATGGCACAATGATAACTCGGCCGGACAATTCAACGCTGTTACATGATTGACGTCGCGAGAATTTCGACGGTGCTTACATTTATGTTGCGATAAGCATGGCACATCATTCAAGGTGCAGATCCTTCTAGATTCTGGAAATAAAGAAAAGAAATATTAAAGGAAACTTTTTAATATTTTGAGAATACCAATAATTAAGTGTTACGATAACCTACGTAAGATAGTTTTAATTAGATATAATCAAAGTGGGAAAATTTCTAATCCTCCCAAGAACACTGAGAGGAAATATCAGGATGAAAGGCGCTGAATGAAAATTGCAAAAGAGGAGGAATGACGAATGAAGAAACTACTTTGAACAAAAATATTTACGAGTCATGAATAATAATATAATATTAAAATATTATAGATAATAATATTAAAAAACGTTGTAATAATAAAAATATGAAAAATAAGAAGAATATTAATAATACCATTAAAAATACTAGAATGCTTCGATCTGAATTATTCAAGAAACGTCGTGAATATCGTAGCGCGGAACCTAATGAAATGGTTTAAAACAAAGATAAGCTTAAAGTTCTCTCACAGTGTGATATTAGAACTACCTGAACTTTGGGAATGCACATTCTGGTTGGTGAAATTGTAACAACTTTGAAGCAACTCGGGAAGACCTCGTTAACGAGTCGGAAAACAAATGGTGCGAGACTTTAATTGAAATTAAATTGAAGCAGCGAAGCATTTAGAATACTTTCTAGCTTGCTCCATTCGTTCCAGGAGTATTATTATTTTAATAAGCAACATGGCAACATTAAACGTTTCAAAGAACGAGAGCAACGATATGAAGCTATTGTCGGATTTACGACGGAATTGTAGCAATCTTCTTTCGTTTCGTTTAATACCCCATTTCGTACGATCCGCTTTAATGCTTTAAGTCGTTGGGAAGCTCAACGGTAAAAAAGGTTCCTCGGCAGATGGGCCGAGTCTCGTAGCTTCTAATCTCAGGGGAAAGGGCAGGGTGCTGTTAATGTCTTGCAAAGGCCTCAGCCAGTCTACGTCGTCGCGGTTCATTTCGACGCAGAGTGAAAGTGAAAATAGGAAATGGTGGAGGACCCTTCCAACGTTTCTCACGCTTCGCGGTGCCGACCTTGTCGCGCCTGTCTCTGCTTTTAAAACATTACGCGCTGAAATAACGGGGCTGCTGGGAAAGCACGATCCTGCGTTTGCCTTGCTTGTTTTTCCGGTTAAAGGATTAGAATTCTGGAACGCGCCAGTTTCACGGAATCTTGCGGGGAGAATTAGTAATAAGCATGTAACGACTCCTAAGTTTAATAAATTAGAGAAACCCTAGTTTCATTAAATTAATATCTATTACATTAATATCTAATATTACAACGTGTAATACACGTGTATACATATAATAAAGGGCATCGGACATCATCTGGTAAACGACAACAATGTCCAACTCACTGGAAGATTCATTACATGCTCCATCTTTCAAAGTTGATCCAACAAATATATATATATAGACGTGATTACAAAAATTTAATATACTATGAAAGTAAGAAACAAAAATAAAATTTCATAAAAAGGAGAGTTTCATTTGAATATGTCGGAGATGAAAGGGCATCGAACATCACCTGGTAAACAACAACAATGTCCAACTCACTGGAAGATTCATTACATGCTCCATCTTCCAAAGTTGATCCAACAAATATATATATATAGACGTGATTACAAAAATTTAATATGAAAGTAAGAAACAAAAATAAAATTTCATAAAAAAGTATAGTTTCATTTGAATATGTCGGAGATGAAAGGGCATCGAACATCACCTGGTAAACAACAACAATGTCCAACTCACTGGAAGATTCATTACATGCTCCATCTTCCAAAGTTGATCCAACAAATATATATATATAGACNGACGTGATTACAAAAATTTAATATACTATGAAAGTAAGAAACAAAAATAAAATTTCATAAAAAGGAGAGTTTCATTTGAATATGTCGGAGATGAAAGGGCGTCGAACATCACCTGGTAAACAACAACAATGTCCAACTCACAGGAAGATTCATTATACGCCCCAACTTCCAAAGTTGATCCAACAAATATATATATATATATATAGACGTGATTACAAAAATTTGATATACTATGAAAGTAAGAAACAAAAATAAAATTTCATAAAAAAGTAGAGTTTCATTTGAATATGTCGGAGATGAAAGGGCATCGGACATCATCTGGTAAACAACAACAATGTCCAACTCACTGGAAGATTCATTACATGCTCCATCTTCCAAAGTTGATCCAACAAATATATATATATAGACGTGATTACAAAAATTTAATATGAAAGTAAGAAACAAAAATAAAATTTCATAAAAAAGTAGAGTTTCATTTGGATATGTCGAACATCACCTGGTAAACAACAACAATGTCCAACTCACTGGAAGATTCATTACATGCCCCGTGATATATATATTTGAATATATATGACATATGATATATATACATATTCAAACGAATCTGTTCTTTTTATGAATTTTTATTTTTATCTCTTACTTTCATAGTATATCAAATTTTTGTAATCACGTGTATAAATAAAATAGTGTCTTTTATAGCCACTGTATTGCCAACCGGAAATTAAAGAGCGTGAAATCTGCATGAACGAATAGCAGAGATTAATGATAATAAAAGAGAAATATCTAAAAGTGAGCTAATTTAGCTATGTGGGATGGAAATACCTAGCACAATGGACTAATATTATGATATTTAACAAGAACTGTGTCGCAATTCAACATGGGTATTTTAATGTTTGTTTCAGTAGAAAACAATACACATAAAGGATCTTTCGTTGGAAATAAAGAAAAACCCGAAGATTTCTTATTGAGTACTTGAACAATACTCAAAAATTGAAGTTTTGTATTTCAAAGAAATTGTTTGAAAAAATTGTCACTGTCAGTTACATCGAGCTCTTATAGGAAACCGACGAAATTCTTATTTCTTTTTTGAAAGAAAGCGCTTAATTTTGGAATGAGAGTTTCTTTCTTATTCACCCAAATTGCCTCATAAGTAGAACCCTTTTCTATCTACAATATCACGTCCATTTACTAATTTCAATGTATAGAGAGATAACGAATCTTACCTCGATTAGGTAAAAAGAAAGGTATACACTTGCAGATTTTCCACATATCTTGCGTCTTGCAATCAACGATGCAATCGCTGTAAGTGTAAAACATCCGAAGGGAAGTCATTTCATCCTCGAATACACAATCGCGTTTCTCCAGAGCATACGACATGATACTTCTTATGCTGTAAAACATGATTGCCTCCAGTTCCACGCTGCGGTGCACCCTGGGCGAGACTAGAAAGTCGATCACGCCTCCGCTTGTCATGTCCGGATAATCGTATGGATTAAAGATCGTCACCTGATAGCACAAAATCTGTTCATTAGACTTTCAAAACGAAAGAAAAATACCGCCATCTGTCCGTCATTCGTCGTAGAAAATTTCAACGTTTACGAATAACTACGAAATAATCGCGTCAAACCGACCAGCGACGAGTGAAATATTCACACGGTATATTTACGTCGTAGGCGAATCGTTTCTAGCAAGAGAAAAAGGAAACTGCAATTTGCATAATGCACCGAACCTCGGCTGTTGCGCGAGATAATCCTCACGAGCAACCACGATCCACATTTCTGGCGGCGTGATCACGACCGAGACTTGTTTCTGCCTAATTTCTGGTTGAATTTTCGCCAAATTATTTCGCTACTGACGAAACCTGTCTTCGATCCGTCGAAAATTGTCGACTAGCACGTGATATTAATTCAGAATTCCATGGAACATCGTTGTACGATCTGACGCAAAAGACCGATCAACAAGCTATTCACCATTATGATCACCGTCAATCTAGTTTGATAATATTTGACTTTAATAATCCATTAAATGTCGCGCACGAATACATCGACGATGATATTATTCGAAGTTTTTAGCTGAATGTTAAACAGCTTGTTTCGAAGAATATCTGAGCGAGGCGAGCAACACAAGGAAGGAACGCCACGTCCATAGAATTAAAAATTCCGTAAGCGTTCCGTGCAGGCGCTAGCTTCAACTCGGCTGATGAAAAATTACCTTCCAGCCGGCGCTCGGGAAAATAGGGTAGAAGTAATCGTCCAGAAATGGTTCCAGCAATACCGACAGCCCGCCGTTCTCGGTCAAATTTTGCACCTTCATCGATTTCACTCGGTGACTGACCTCGCGGTTCCTGCGAACATGATCGATGAAAATTCACAAAGACACAACGAAAAAATGGTAACTCGCGTGCACGAAAGGCGGTCCTTACTGGCGAAATAATTTCCATGCAGCGAGAAAGAAATGGGAAGGAAATTGTACCAAGGTTAAAACACATACGAAACACGAAACGAACAGAAATTTACAGGCGGATCTGTGCATGAACGCGGTCGAGAGTACTGAAAAATAAATTTCCCGCACGCGATTTGCTACGCTGCGCTGTGCGAATAAGTGATTCATTGACAGGACGCGAAGGGAATTTAGGTGGTCTGGAAACTCACAAATGCGTGTCGTCCCCTTTAGTCGCGTAATTGAAGGTACAACAGAAGCCGTCCTGCGTCTTGCGGAACGCGAACAGCTCTGAACAGTTCCGTTCCTCGTCGTGAAAGCGACACTTCGACAGCATGGACGAACATTGTGGCGTCAACTGAAACGTTTGTCACGCAGACATTGCTTAATGGCAGACAGAAATTTCATCAAAGATGAAAACGCTGTTAGAGAATATTACGGAAAGTATTAGCTTGTCCGGCAAGTGTCTTTCTTTCACAGACACGTCTTTTCCAACGATGCATCTTTATACAAACATGAAACCTAATCTGTCGAACATTCTGATCTTTATTTTGATAGAACGAAATGGATCGTACGTAATTCGATAAAATAATATAAAACGGAAAATATCGTGCATCCATTATTTCCTTACAAAACGAAAGAAACTTTTCGGACCACCTAATACAGTAGTTTACAACGTGCCGAAAGAATAGATGACACGAAATATTTGAATTTGCATAATGCTAAATCATTCGTTAAGTTCGTGGATTACAGCGTGTTGAAAGAAGAATTTGAATTTATATGATATTAAATTATTCGATAGATTCGTTTATAGTTTTTATCACGTGTTCCACGAATACAGAACGATGAGCAACAAAACTACCGATCTTAACAAAATCACGTTCGGTCTAGAAAAGGCACTCGAGTTGAAAGAGCTAGTGAATAGCAAACATTCTGATTTTAGCTCACTCGTTTCATTATGTCGGTGATGCTGTAATGGCCATTGTAAAACACACTGAGAAGTTGGTCGATTCGATAGAACCGGTTTTGCGGCTTGAACTCCGAGTCGTAAAGATCACCCAGTTGCGAAATCATGTTGAGAATCTCGTCGACGGGTAAATCAGAGATATTCGCCGTGAAGCTGAATGTTAATCAAATGGAATTTTGAAAAAAATTAAAATTGATAAGAAGTTTATGCAAAACTCTTGTAAAATATGGAGCGGAAAGAAGATGTAGATGCAATTTTTTAAATTGATCAGGCTAATTTTCATGGATACGTTTGGTCAATTGCGCCAGGTGAACGAGTAAACGATGTAATATAATAAAACGTATTCGTTAGAAGGCAGTAGCGATCGATGTTCTCCGAAAGGTTTCAGTGAAAAATTAAATTAAAATTTCTATCTCATGAAAATTAACGACTCGACGTTACATACGCGGACAAGCGACCAAAGTATCCATGGAAATTAGTCGCAAATTTACATCAGATAGAATTACACGGATCGGGTTAAATATTTATCCTCGCCGTTATAAATCATGATTAAGTGAAACAACGTTAGTTGCGATTTCAGTATTAATTAGTCGTTCATCTCTCTCGTGCTTTAGAGAAGCAGAAATACGACGCTATACGTTGCATATTAATGGGAATTTTTTTCAAAGTAAATTTAAAGTAATTCTCGCTAACTGAATATTAATGGCCAGTTTTTGCAAATTCGAAGCTAATTAGGGACACGTTTTTGCGTTCCCTTTTAATGAACGCTTCCTTCCATCAACGCCACCAACTTTCTAAATACACCGGCGCGGCGCGATATTATCGCGATGATCCGAAAACTATGGAACAATGTTGCGTGTTCGCAAAAATATATCACCGGTATCCTTTGTTTAAATTATGGATCTAAACATAGTGGAACGAAGCATAAGTTTAGATTATAGAGTGGAAAATTTGAAATCTAATTCAGAGAGAAGTGAATCACGACATGCATATTTTGTACTGTCGATTAATGAAATAATTAATCCGACGGATTAATATATAAACTGGTGAATAAAAATATTGATACCGGTCAGATTATCCTTGTAAAATCCTGCATAAATCTTTATCTAAATTGTTCTATAAAACATTATATTATTTTCGAAACTGAAATTTAAATATAGCATAATTCAATATCGTTAAGCAGCTGAAAAATAAAAGTAAATAATAAGAAATAGATATTAGACTGTTTCTAGTGGAACATAAGATTGCAACGAATGCGAAATCGATACGAGAATCAAATCTAGGAACCGATACAGACTTAAGAAATTAATTTAGGAGCGGTAGAGAAACCAATGTGGAATTTTTATAGCAGTTACTCGGAATAAAGATTTTATATGACACATTTAATAACCGAAATTTTATAAAATTTTATAAGGATATCTACTCTGTTCCACTGACTATTTATTAAAATCTGCGTATAAATTTACATATAAAAAAGGGATAGTAATATACCGTAGATAATGTACTGTTCAAAATAATAAATACAAAATAAGCATCATATTCCTGTGATAGTGCTTATAGGTCGTGCTTAAACAAACACTTGACAAATATCCATTCTCAATATTTCATGGTAAATAAATAATAAATATGCAGAACTGCGCATATTACAAACTGCTCTGTACGACAATATGCTACATATTGTACGTACATCCCTATATTTTTATATATGTAGTTCTATCGTATAAGCATCTGGTGCTGCTTTAAACTTGATATCCTACAGAAATATTTTCTCTGTTTTTGTTTTACAACAAAGTTACAAATTCGAAAGTTGAAACTTGATTTTGGCTATTATAGACTGAAACTCCTAACGTTTGCTCATAAGTTTCCTCATAACGCTGATGCTGCAACTCCTCGGTGAATTTTCCTCGTTTGGAACGAATACGTAACAGCGGCTTTGTACGAAATAGAATTTTCGGGAATGCAGGAAAATAGCGGTGGAATTCGTTTATGAACGAAAGGCAATTCTAAACGCGAAGCCGCAGCTTCGGCCGCAATTGAAATTATTCGTGCAGCGCCATTCGGTGCTACGGGATGTCCAATGAACCTAACCGCCCTGCGCTCGATTGCATTCTACTTCCTCCGCGGCTGCGTTTCGGCCCTTCGTCAATGGCACTTGTGTTTATTTAATGCTAGACGGTACTCACATTTCGTTTGCCAACTCCATCGCCGATCGACGACTTATTCGATTGATGCTGCAGATGGCTATGCCTTAAAAAAAAAAAAAAACAATTTTCAAATAAACAATGTTTATTATAATCCATGCTTATTGTACATACACATATATGTATACAGACAATAAGACAATTTCTAGGGACCAAGTGATGAAAGAGAGTACATAAAAATTTGACTAAATCAAACGCAAAGAAAAATTTGCATGATTTCAAGAAAAGAAATTAGTTTAACAAGAATAGAATTCATTGAACCACAGAATAAACTGACTAATAAATTATTGACGCGACAATGGACTTTAGTAGAGTTAAATAAAGAGAAACTGCTCTTACAGTAAGAATAAAGGTTCCAAACAATTTCAGTGAGATAGTAACTTTGGAAAGCTTTCAGGCATTTTAGCCGGACGTTCATTTTACTTCTGAAGAAACTGCAGCAATTTTCCAAGTAGTTGGAATAAACGATCTTTCGATATTGGTGCATCCAACTAGTCTCGTAAAAAAATTACTCGGTCCCATTTTTAAACAATAGCACAGCTAGATATGCAAAAGCATGTTTAATTTACCTGGGAAATTTAATTTGTATGTGGGAAAGTATTCCGTTTCGACGCTAGTGAACAGCGGATTCTCCATGAATTCGAGATACCCGTAATAAATCGTGCAAACCATAGCGGGCACCGTGACCGCGTATACCAGGAACCATAGCGTTCTGAAAATATCGTTCCGGAAAACTCGATCGGATGAATTTTTCCGCGTGCAACCGCGCGAATTTCAGTTAACAAGTTTTTTCTCCACCCCGTCGTAAATTCTAAATATTTACATCGTGGAATAGGCTTTCGTCGAACGTTACGATGCGGCAGTACACAGGCTGTTTCAAAAAATGTAACATGCGCTATGTAGTACTCATTACGTGAAACAGATACGTTTGAATAAATATGGCTCTAAAAATTTGTTAATCCTGAATTATTAGAACGGAGTCATATTATCACGGTGATAGCAGTTTAGTTTAAATTTAAATCAGGTTAACATGCAGTCTATTTTAAGATTGAACGAATTAATTTAATAATAGAATAAAGTAGCGCTATAAAATATTCCAAATGGCAATCTAAAACGATAGATAGCTACTTTAAAGTTGAATATACCCAAAGTGTCATGAAACAATTAATTGACTGCCACGCCAAAATCACATGCTTCGCACAGGTCGCCACGGGAGTATTTTTATTATTCAAAGCATATAACGGCAAAATAATAATGAATTGACGATGTAAGACAACGTCCTTCCCAAATGGACCGTTTATCTTATTGGTGGTCACGAGTGGCACCTTGATAGCTATACATATTGTAACAAGGCTTCGTTTATTTCAACAAAGCATTCGCATTTGTTATTTTATCGTAAACAAAACGTGCAGAATATATTGTTGAAACGTGTAGAAGATATCAGTAAACGCTATTTGCTCATTCTATATATAATAGTAAGGTGGAGAGACAAGCGTGACATTTTTACGATTTCGACGAAACATTCGGCTGAAATGGTAGAAGTCCGCAAAAAAAATGATGTTTGTGATAAACCAATGGTAGTGATAGATCACGACAGAGAAAATGTGCCGTAGATTTATCGGATCGAACGATAGCATATTCCACGCCACATAGAAGAACCCTCAAGTGGTATATAAAATTAGCTTTAGTCTTATTGCTAAATACATCAATTTCAAACGCGATGATACTTTATAAACAAGCAACAAATACAAAAATCGAGGTATCAGATGTTAGAATGGCACTCGCAATGCACCTTACACAGTGCCATTCACCAGAGCCGTCAAATATACTTGTTCGACAAAGACTGCGACACGAAATGCAGAAGAAAGAAAGGCAAACGTACCTGGCACGAAAATTTTGCAAAGAGTGCTACAAAAAAAAATGTTAAACAGCCAGGATGAAAAACTGCCAAGAATCGGACCAAAAAGGTGACCACCTATTGTCCAGATTGTATCGATGAGCCACGTTTATGTTTAACGTGTTTTAACACGGTGCACCGTTCTAATGAAAATTGCTCAACGGGGCACTTTTTATTTCAAAGTATCGGTTATATTCAAAATAGCCCTAACTGTCAATTTTCATTGAATTTTTACAATTGTAAAAAGTTCAAACGCTCCGGTCACCAATGATCGTCAAAGTGCGTGGCAGTGAAAGCGCTAGAGGATTTGACAATACTAAACGAGAGTTGAGACTTTTTGCTTATTTTCATTAGTACTACATTGTATACTGTGACCGCAACTTTTGGAAACAGGTGTATACAGTATCTGTATAAGCGTCGAAATTGTTTCATCGTCAACACGGTTTATTTGAAATTCGTTGCGTTTCGCGTGGAAATCCATCGGTGCGTGCACCTGCGTCTAAATTACCTGTCGAACCACGTTGCTTCCGAATCCACGAAGTACCTGAATCCAGCCAACTTCGTGTACTTGCAGTACAGCTTACAGTATTTCATCAGCGTTTGCGTGAAACGAGACCTGGACCGAGTCGCACGCGTCTCTAACAGCCAACCGTGTGCAACCTTGAAGTCCTTCTTATAATTAGATTTATCCTCGTAGCGAACTTTCATTTTGCTCTCGTCGTTACAGTTAATTCTGGAAAGACTCTCTGATAACACTATGCTCGCCGTATTTTTAATATTGCGTCGACCATCGTGGATTTATGAACGAAAACACGGCCAAGTGAAATTACGGATTCCAATGAACGAAATAATTCGAAACGCGCGAGTTGCTCTCCGTACTAATAATAACGTTTAACGAAAAATGAAATTTAACGAAATCCCATGAAAAGGGAGGCGAATAACCGTATACCAAAGGATCTGAAATAAAACGTATAAAAAGGTGTGGAATATGGAAATCCAAATTTTGTAATCAAGAGAAAACTGTTGAAATTCGAAATCACGTTACGTTCGATACAATTATACGTCTAGCCATTCGCTTTCGGTATTCGCATGGCGACTGTAGTTCGCAAACGTAAATTACTCGTCCCATCCTTCTCCTCTGTTTTCTGTCACGCGTATCGTTCTTCCGATACAAGTATGCAAGCAAAGCCGCGTATCTCTGGCATCGTTTCACCACCGATGGTCATCGCTTGTTTCACGCACATCCACGATATGCTCGTGGAATTTGTTACAACTTTTGGATCTGCCTTTGTAATGAAATTCTTAAATTCGAGTATATAGCAGGCAACTGAAATAAATATTACGTTGTCGTAAATTAAAGTACAGATTTATTATGAAACTAAGGAAGAACGTGAACGCTATTCTTGAATTTATGTCAGTATCTATAAATTTAATTATCTCCATGTTCCATCGTTTAAATACTTTCATTTTTTTTTCTTTTTTGTAATAAAAAATATTTAGTCTCGCGTTTCTAGTTACACGATCAGCCTTCGATCGTTTGATTAAAGAGGACGACACGAAACTGATCGATGAGCGACAGTTGGATAAAAAGGAGAAGAAGGGGGAGAAACGAAGTTTCGTCCAAGTTACCCGAGCGTTCGCGAGTCACTGATTTCGCAAACGTCTCTTCTATTAACGTCCTTAACTTTCGCGAGAAAGTTGGTGCTGGTTGGAAATCGAAGAGACAGATTTTCGGCTATCCGTGTCTTATCAAATGATCCGTAACCGAGGGTGTAACAGCCATCATCAATTTACCGCAGCGATCATCATCGTGACAACCGAATCGCTATACTGCCGGAATTAAATAGAACTCGAACGATGATTGATCGGTTAAGTTGTTTGCGGGTGAAATATGAATCAAAATTTCGATCCCATAAAGGATTTTTTGAATCGATAGTTGTAAATGCTTTGAATGGCTTAAGGGTTATTAGAAAGGTGACGTTTATTTTTATTGATCTATTAATCTTATGAATATTGTTGTTAGGGCAGTAAGATATTTGAAAAATTGTTACTCATGAGATATTTACAAAAATTAAATCTAAAAATGAATATCATAATTACTAATAAAATTATACTATTTAGATAACAACAATGACGCAACTTGAAGTAAACCTGTTTGAATAATTTAAACAATAGTACAATAATGAATAATCAAATAATAATGATAGTTTAATATATATAATAAATTTATGTTTAAAATTCCACATAAATTCAGGTTTGAAATATAGAAAAAACCGAATAGCGAAGAATGGCAAAGTCACAATTTCGAAATCGTTGCGCCCTCTTTGAAACGGAAACGGAGTAACGGAGTGTCGCGATTGCAAATTGAATATTAATGACCACTTTATGGATTCCGATCGAATGGAGCTAAAGCCGAATTAAATATTAATGAGGCTCTTTCACAGGAAGAATTAATTATAACATTCGCGTGAAATCTGAACGAATCATACGTATTATGAATTTCAAATATTCGCCTTCAAAGAATTTGCTAGTTCCGCTTTTATCTACGTGAACTATAAAAAGTCAATCGATTGAACACATGCTATATATATAATCTCACATAACAAATCTTGGTATGATATATTGAAAATCTTGAACATAAACGATAAAAGACAACGATACTGATTAATGGGAATAATTCTATTTACTATTTAATATTACTACTTATAATTTTAACAACTACATATCGTATAATCCAAAATGGAAGATTCATAAAAAAAAAAAAAAATACAGTGCTAATCTGCACTGTATGTAGTCTGCGACGAAATATTAATAAGGAAGATACACTGCAGACGAATACCAAAAATCTTGCATCAGCCACACCGCAAGTTGCTGTGCAACGTTTCATTAAATCACGATACAACGCGATGTATCGTTACACGAGCCTCACATTTTCTCAAACATTATGTCATTCTTTTCGCACTGTCTACCTTCTCTGTGATTTGCGGCCGGCTTGATTTGCGGTTTCTCCTAAATTCAACCACCCTTCCTCTCATATTAATTTCTCTCATCTACCAAAATCATATTTCTCCGCATGCAAGACTATCGTGATAATTTCGTTGCTACGAAACGGTCAAATGTTTCTAACGAAAGCTAATTACGTTCTCGAGTATTGAATTTTGGATTTAGTTTCTTCAGATGCAACGTTTCAATAAATCTCTTACACTTTATTTCATTTATAAAGTTTGTGAATTTATGAATTTAGAGGTTTCACAGCCTAGTCATCTACCTTTAGATAATATTCAATGTAACTCGAATAAATAATTGTTCATCTCAGATAGTAAATAATTCTAATTAAATAACGTATAATTAATGTAATAATGATTTAATACATTTTAAATACTATATATTTTTGCGCATCTGTATAACTGCGATATCTTTGTAATTTTCATCTCTGCCATATCTCTGTAATACATTACTCTGTCATAAATCTAATAATTAGAGTTTATACCAATGATCGAGCCTCGTGAACATTTTCACGAAATTGACCAAATTGCTGTCTAACGCACTCCTCGTCAAAAACATAACCCAGGTGTGCTATCTTTAATTTCTCAATGCAGCGTGTAAAGTTTGTCGTCTGTAACGTATAATATCAAAATATTATCGTAGAGTATCGTCGTAGATGTTTGTATACGACAAAGAAAAACTGTTCCATACTGAGGTCGAAATAATAACACACTCTGTTAATATGTTTAGAAATTGCTCAGTAGTTCATGATCTATCAACGAGTAAAGATTACAGTACAATATGATATAAATTCACAAGTATAGGAGGCGGAAGAAAATTAAACGAGTCTGAAGAAAAGCAGATTCTTGAATAGAAACAGCAACGGTTATCAGTAGCAAAAATATCGAAAGTAATAAGAAGAAGTCGTAGAGTAATACACGATTTCTTAAAAAATGTTGAAGATTATGGCAGAAAGAAAGCAATTTTGCGTGTAGCTTCCAACTCGCAGTTAACAACGAGGCAAATAATGGAAAAATCTAGTGTAAGTGCCAGTGTTTCGAGCGTTCGTCGAGTTCTGCTATCCTGCAGAAATATCAAGAAGCTAAAATTGAAAAAGAAACGAAACACAAAGTGGAACGTTTACGTTTTGCAAAAGGAAGAGCGCATTGGAAAAAGAAATGGAGAATTTTCAGACGAAGAGGATTCGACTTGGATGAGTTGCGATATTATTTTCGTGACATAAGAAAACAGACAATGTCAGCAATTCGACGACAAATGGGAGGAGGCAGCGTGATGGTTTGGCCAGGCATCGGTTATTTCGACAAAACAAGTATCAAGTTCGTCGATGGAAAAATGAATAGTGTTCTATACATGAATTTAATCGAAGAACGAATAAATAATCATGATTACATCTTTCGACAAGATAATGCACCTGTAGTATAATGAATCAATAATACTATAATGAAAATAATATATCTATTTTGCCGTGGCCTACACGCTCCCCAGACCTTAATATTATTGAAAATTGCTGGACATAACTTGTTCGCAGTATCAACACGTGGAAGAATTAAAAAATGCAATTGTACGCGAATGGGATACAGAAACTATATAAATCGGTACCAAATCGTACAATAGAAGCAATAGAAAATATAAGGGAGATGTAGGCATTATTAAACAAGTATATATGTTTGATAAGTAATTATTGCTAGTTGCAATTTATGTTGGTTATTATCTTCTTATTGTACATGTGTTATCATTTCGTTCTTAAAATAAAACAATTTTTTTGTTACACACTAAAGCTCACATATTTTTAATTATTTTCAACGAACCGCATATTACGAGCTCATAATGTTTTGATATTATACGTTAGAGAGGAAAAAGTTCACACGCTGCATTGAGAAATTAAAGATAGCACACCTGGGTGATCTTTTTGACGAGGAGTGTAGGATGCTTTTGTTCCTATGATCTTAAAAACTCATAGAGCTGAAACACAGTTTCAAATAGACATACAGAGAATTGAAACAGTAGAGTATGAGAATCAGTATCGAAAAATACATAGAATAAAAAATATAAAACAGAAGTTAATACATAGTTAGAATACAAGTTAATGTACGTATGATACAAAAATCTCGTACAATAAAACACGTGTATCAATAAATGGCAATAATCTATTGATCTATACAAATTCCAAATCCATTTACACTTTGATTATTCTTTACTTTAATAATATTTTGTCAAACTAGGATCATTCAAATCAGAAATTTAAAGTATAGAGTATCTAGACTATAATAAGTAACTAACATAATGGTGCAATATTCAACGACCCTAATAACCAGAGAATTTTAGATATCTTTGTCTTATTTATCATCTGGGCTACATATAAATTTCAATTATCTCAAGTTAGCCCTCTGATCCTCAACGAGACACACACGAAACGCAACGTACTTGCATGGCTTGAAATATTTTATTAATGTTCAGAAGCCGCAGATTTGGGCTTCAGCTAGGGATTTGCGTGTAACCCGTTGCATACGAAACTTCGATTTCTCGATGCCATACTGTAGCGTTTCGTAGTTGGCGAGAGATTTCATTTGTTTTCTGTGATCCTGGAACGATTGGAATTTACGATACGTCGAAGTGGATCAGTGGCAGTGTGCAACGGATCCCTCTTTTCACGAAATAGCTCTTAAAATCGTAGTTTAAATCGAAGACAAATTGGAGAAAAACCGCGGGAAACTGGAAACATGATACAGAATGAAATATGCAAATGTTATCTAAATACAAAATTTGAGTAAACCGAGTTGTATTATATCCACATAGCACAGTTATGTATTCGACGGTCGCACGACTGGCTCTCACCTTTGGGATTCCTGTGCCGGTTTCAGTCGGTTTCGTTTACATTAGGGATCGTAAAAAGGTGCGAGGCGATGCTCTGTTTCTACTCGCGATGTGCCAACGATGGAGAATATAGTGAAAACTGGGTTATACGGTCGACATTCGATTCATTTATCGGCGAATACTGTTTGCTTTGAATGATTTATGTCGTTTGACCTATGACAGGGCTGTACTACTGTCGCACCTATAACTTCGTCGTTTGTCATGTATATTTTAATTTTAGATAACATTTTCCTATTAGATTGAAAGATATGATATTTATTTATTATTTTATATTTTATATTGTACATTGATTATATTATTACGGTATATATTTATATTATTTTTGTTAAGGTATGGAGAGAATTTGGAGAGAATAAAAAGTTAAACTTTATTTATATATTAATTAAGTTTAACTCTACACGTGGGTTACTCATTCGCATGCTTTTTTTCTTCTAGTCGCTCTTTTGTCTTAACGGAGACTTGGGTCGTCTTGCTCTTCGCTCTTCGCTCCCTTACACGTACAACACAAATGTACTATCTGTTTAACAATTTTATATTAGAACAATAAATACTGTCTGCTTTAGGTGATATAATATTCTCATTCTTGATGTCCAACCGCTTTTGCTACTGTTTCACCATCGGAATAACTTTATCCTTCGTGTTGTCGCATGCTTCGATCTCAAAGATATCGTATTTTTATTTATAATAAGGAACATTGCCTATTCCAGATGATGTTCTACTTTCTACTTAACAGAGTTATAATACATATTCACAGTCTCTATAATCTTTCATTTCACATCCCTTACCTCGTAATAACATCTTTTTATTGAATTCAAAGTAAACATACTCTTAACACTACTTTTTATTACATTTAATGCTACTATATTGCAGTTTGAAATATTTTCCAGACTTCAAAGGCGTTTCCTTCGAAGCACAAAAATTAATAAAAAATGATTCCTAATCTTCGATATCGAGTAAATTTTAATAAAATTTTCATCAAGTTACTAGAGTTCCTACCATTGATGTCAAATTGTACAGCTTCCGTGTTATCGATTCAGCGAAAAATTATCATCCTAAAGCACACAATATTCTATTACAAATGTCGGCAATGTCGTTGATCGTATAACGATCACTTAAGTGTATATTCGCGAATTAATCTCGAGTATAATCCGCGTTCACCAACATACCGCGGACAATCCAATTTAAATAGCTCGGGGATCGGGCGTCGTGCTGTAAATTGCACACAACACGCTGGAATGGAAATTACGTTGACGAGATTTCTCTTCTACCGGAAGGATGACGCCCCTTTTACATACGGGGAATTTCCAGGTGAATCGCCAGCCAAACCGTGAACGTTATTTTCCCGTAACAAAATCAAAGTGGCGCGTCGTCTTCTGAAAAACGAGCTTGTTTCTCCGGTCTCGTTAAGATCGTTTAAAAAGATAGACAGACGTAGGAGAATTTCAATCTTCACAGACTTTCGCTCATCTTTAAGGAAATAGAATCACTTTTAATTTTTCTCTTTTCCTTTCACAAAACCTGTTAAAATCTAGACAAAAAGCTTTTATCGCATAAAAGTCACGCGATTAAGGTTTTATAGAGGGACTTTTGTCGTTCTGCTTTTTTCATTCTTCTCTTTCCATCTCTTTCTTTCTTCTTTTTTTTTTTTAATTCTCGTAGTATTTAGAAAAACGACTTGAATTCGGCACGCATTAGATTCGTTATTTCCACGATGGCATGTAATTAAATAAAACGAGTCACTGTTTCTTTTTCGCGAGAGAAAAGGAGAATCTAGGTTAAAAATTAATCACGCTCCAAGTTTCCTGGAAATTTCCACGGCTGAATATGGAACAGTAGCGTTTTATAAATATGATAATTAGCGACATGTGCAGTGGAATTAGCGAAACAGAAGGAAGCGATCCGAATATTCGTGTCTCTATACAACGCGTCTGATGACTTAACCCCACATATATCTCGATAAAATAATACTAAACGTTGAATGCTGGACTCGCATGTTAAATTCATCTGTCTCGCTTTTATGTTCGTTGTATCGCAAATGAATTATCTATAATTGTTTAACAAGCGTAGAGATGTAATTTCATCGACTATATTTTTACGTCGTCGTAGAAAAGCCACTAAAGACAAATTTCAAACGAAATTCAATCTTCCCGCGTATGAATATATATCGCTCTCGTGACAATTATTTTAAATAGCGTGCCGCAATCGATTTCGTGGGACCGTTTTAGTACCGTTGTTATCCGCGTATTACGAATCGCGGCATTAATCAACCATACAAATAGTTTTGTCACCGCTATTAATTTATAATGCCCTAGTAATATCCCTCTATAAATTCGTAGCGGACTCATGCACGCTGCTCGTGCATTTCCATGGATTACCTAAATGACGCATCGAAACGGTTCGGTAACTGATATTGTCAGTCGAGAAGCCTTGCCCGCTAATTGAACAACGGCCAGGCATTCATCCGAATATAACAAAGACTATTGGAAACCAAAAACTGGAAAATTTAAAGAAATTATTTATCTTCAATCAGTAAAGTCTACTTATATACATTTATCGATTTCGTGTATTTGATTTATTCTAAGAAATTGGGAACATATTTTCTCACAGAATCAAAAATATATTTTGCAACAGCAGTTAAAAAACGATAAACGTTCAATTTTATCATTTCATCATTAAACGAGTAGAGGACAATTTGCCGAGGTTCTTAGATCTATGAACAGAGGAACGCGTGGATAAATTGTAAAGTAGAAAATATATTTTAACAGAGAAGCGTAGGTACGAGTAGGAATATAATTTGAGCTGGTCCCAACCACATTAACCAAATGTCTATACATCCTTGCCGCGTTCCCTCAATATTCTTAAGGGCCCGTCATAAAACCGTTTTCATAGTTAAGCTCCTTCAGACCAAAAACAAGCGTTCTTCGTATTTTTGCCTACTAGAGGAAGGTACGGGAAAGTCAGTTTTTCTCACGTTCGGTATCTTCCGTTAGCAACTTGCTTTCAAGGGCGGTTAGCACCCTTCCTCACCCAGCAACCTAGAAAATCAGCCAATTGACAGCGAAGTCTATTTCCCTCACTCTCCTAATGAAAACTTGTCCTTAACAAATCAGCTCTTTTCGTGTCCTCAGACCCACCCACCGCTAGCTTTCCTCCGCCACAATATCGTCACTAAACTTCACTGATTCTTTAACTTTCGAACAATCAACTTCTTTTTACCGCGTTTCTACCCTTAGTGTAATTTGTACGTGCCAACTCAGTGTATATTGTAATTATTAAGTGCATAATAAAGTGCAATAAAGAAAAGGAAAGTTAATAGTTGCGTTTCGGCTCGAGCTTCTTATATTTTTCGTAATCTGAGTTTTGATTTTAATCTTGTGATTTTGCGGGACAGTACATTAGGCTTGTCGGCCTTACGCTTTGAGGGTATAGCGTTTTGTGTCGCGAAGCCGTTGGAAAGTTCCGTGATCGAGTGCCGCCACAAGATAAATAAGCGGACGCAACCGAAAAGAGTTCAGTATCAACGACCTATCTAAGTGTTATCACGAGTTATCAACGAGTATCTAGCGAGCACTTATTGAGTATTAATCAGCAATTTATACACTGTACGAGCGACTCGGCGAATATATTTATTCATTATTTTAAATATATTCGACAACAAGCAATAACATCTAATAAATCTCACGGTCAAACATCCTATATACTAGTCCTCTACAAACTTTAGTTTTATCTCTAGTAAAAAAAAATTGTATATGATACATAGAAAAATAAATTAAATAACGATACGTCATAATATCTTGATATTGTTGATAAAAATTATTCGCTGTAGCACCGTTCGTTGTATTATATCTCAGTACGCTGTTGGAACGAGTCTAATATCGTTACTTATGATATTTCAAATTTATAGGCTCTGTGTGTTAAGAATAAAATTGCGAAACAAGAAAATCGCATCCTATGTTTTCACATCAAAGAGACGGTTAATTCCTCTGTGACTAAAAATGAAGATTACGGACGATCTTCCGGCAGAATGTAGTGAAAAAACGAACAAGGAGAAAGCGAAGAATTCCATTTTACGCTGCGACTTTGGCATAAAAGATTAAGTGGAGACTTAATTACGGTTCGTATAGCGAAATGCTCGAAGGAGAACGCATATATGTAGCCGGGTGGACGCGAAGATAAAGGAAAGGAAATGAAGGGAAACGCGGCAGCGTTTTCATGCCCGGGAAAAAGAGGTCGACCCTTTTGTTTCGTCCTTAATTGCGTGACTAGTCGCGTTACGTGTTTTTGCATCTTATCTCAACCTTTTGACCAGCTGCATTTCCGGCTACTATCCTTTGTCTCTGTGCTCTCGTGTTTAAAAAATCGTCTACCCGCGATTTTAGGACCATAAATTTGTCCGTCATATACTTTGTCAAGCTGTTTCTCGAAACGCTTAAGAAACTTGCTGACGTTTATATTATTTGTACTTAGAATGGAACGTCTTCTTTATTTATTGAAACTCGTCAATTTTTTGAAACTTTATCTACTGTAGGGGACAAATGTTTAAGATGATGATTTGTAAACCGGATTACAAGCATCTTGTTCTTCTATTCGGTTTGTCTCTTTGGAATAACATAGTTTGATCTTCGTAACCTCAGACCGTCAGTTGTTAAATACAAACAACGTAGCAGTTACAACAGTTAGTTACCGCTTAGCACTTGTAAACAGTGGACGTTAGTTTAAGGGAGTGTCCTGAATTAGAATGCTCTAAAACGGCGTCTTTTTGCGATTTTTTTTAGAAGGGAAAGAAAGAAACGAAGTTATTGAATTTTGAGGTATGGTTTTATATGTATTTAACGAATACAAAAGAATTTTTTTTAAATAAAAAAAAAATTATAACAGATTTCTAAGCCTATTTCATGGTCTGCAGTTTTCAATCGGCGTGAAAGATCCACCGTGTAATCCTTGACCGAAACAAAAAATCAAAAAAGGATTAAATTATTATATATTTTTCTTCTCGATGAACTAAAAAAGTTCGTCAAAAAGTTTATTTAAATAATTGTTATAGCACCTTAAAGGTTACTTTTTCTCTTTATAAAACATTTTTTCTTTAAACTCGCCAAGATTTTTAACTTCACATTTTTTTTATACATACAAGTATATACATAATAATACATAAAGGTGTCCTTCTTTCGCAAACGCGTTTTTTTACAACAATACACCTTCATACAGACGTGAAACCAAGTCTGTGAAATGTCGCGGTGTTTATCTCAAGAGAACAGAATGGATCGTACGTAATTCGATAAAGTAATATAAAACAAAAATCGTTGTGCGTCTATTTCCTCATAAAACGAAAGAAACTTTTCGGACAACCTAATACAATGTGTAAATGCATAGGAAACATAATTTGCGTAGATGAGAAAGCACAAAGAGATGCAAGGACACGAGACAAATACGAGAGGACAGTTGGAAAAAAGGAAGAGACCCGATGACTATTTCTACTTATCCTTTTTATTTTTATTCCAAATTGCTTCATCGTTGAACAAAACATATTTCTCATTCTTTTTGATGAAAATTATCTGAATTTCTTTCACCAACGATAAAACCATGAAATTCGAATTATTAAACGATCGTCGTTTATTCGGAAGTCGAAGCGATCAAATTATGCGTGACACTCGCTAATCCTAGAGCTTTCACGCCCACTATTTTCTGCTCATGGGAACACAGTGACGAAAAGACGAGAATTAAGAGGAAAGCCGCTGCTTTTTCTTACATGAACGCAGTCGAGTCGCAAGCGGCTGTAGAAGAAGATAGGAAGGAAGGTTGGGGCTTTGTTAAGCGCAAATTGAATGGGTAGCCGCATCCTGCTTTTTCTACCACATCGTTTTGTAAAGGCAAGCAAGCTTGCTCCTTTTTAAGCGGCGACGATCTCGCTTATAAAGATCGTTTCGATAACATACGTTCGCCGCGATTTATGCTTAAAGAAAGGATTGGGACGAAGATACGGAGCTGACGCTGAAATCTGGAATTTTTTTTAAAGACAATCGTCTGAGATATTCGTTTCTACTTATCCTTAGTGTCAGTAATTTCTGCCACAATTTGTAAGACTCTTTGTTCATTTTTATGAACAGATTGACAAGAACAATTTGACAAGGCTCACTGAGAAGATACAATGATTACAAAAGATATTGACATAGAAAGTATTTTTATTTTGCAAGAAGGTAAATAGATAAATGCTATAATAAATACGATGATGTGCCTATACCATTTGTAGTCATTGTATGATAGGTTTAATAGCGTGACGCCTGCTACGGTGATAGATTACTATTGCAACAAACAGCTAGAAAACCAGCTGAGAAAAGCGGCATTGGATAAAATGTACAGACCAATGTTCGTGATTCGAAGAAATATCGTGACGCTTGCAATTTATCTACAATGCGATCTTCTTAATTATTTAACCTATCAGATGCGCAAAATTAAAGAAAAATATACAACAGAATGCGAGAAAGAAATAGAAGAGATCGAAACGATTCTTCATGTCCTAATAGATATATTAATGTCTATCGCTAATAATCGGATAAACAGAGAAAAATCAAGTTGCACGCGCGGAATTAATAAATCATTATTATATCTAAACATTTGCGCATGTTCAGTTGATACGTATAAACAACATGCGGCGCTGTTTGCTGATTTCAATGCACGCAGACGCGTTAATTCGCTCAATAAATGAAAAGCAAATATTTAACGATATGGGTTGAAACTCCGCTACGGGAAGAAAAATTCTACTGAAACAGCCAGTTCGAATGAAAAAACAATGATCGCGGAGTAACCGATCGAATGTAAACAAAAAAAAAAGAAACAAAAAAGAATCGTTTATAGATTATAAAAAGTCAATAAAAAATTGTAAACGATTCACAGGTGAGCGAAACCTGAACGAATTAATTTGAAAAGCTGCGGAAGATCGCAATGCAATTTTTAATTAATTCGCCATAGCTAGCATCACGTTGTTGCGTGAGTTAAGAACCAACCTCTGACGTATTCACGATTAAGCTTTGTGTGGTTCTTCCATGAACAAGTAAAATATTCACAAAGAGTAAAAGGATCGGTTGTTATCTATCAAGTGTACTACGTAATAGCAGCAATTTGGAGCCTTTACGTGAGCTTGTGTGCTGGAGCACGGCCACGTAGTCCAATGTACGGCTAGGAAAAGGGTCAAAAGAAATTATTTGTAACGCAAGAGATTCTCACGTGGCAGACGAGATCCGCCCGCGTTGCTTCGTAACGTGGTACACGATGAGAAAAGGGACACACTTTGTTAAATTGCACGCAGCGTATCTCGTTTCGTCTGGACGCTTTCTTTGTTCCTCTTCTGACAAAAGAAGTATCCTCGCGTAACCATCTTCCCTTGCCATCTGATAATTTTCAATGAAGAATGCAAGTTCCACAACGAGAAAAAGGAAGAAAATCGTCGATGAGCGTGGAAGAATCGTCCTGTTTTCGAAAACAGGATCCACTTAGCGCGATTGCGTGTATAAACGCGATATGATCGCAAAGAGACGAGCAGAATAGGCGAGCAGAAGCGTGGAATCGTAAAACATAAATTACGAGGACCGTTAGCCATTGCTGTACCTCTCGTCCTGTCTTCCATTGTTCGTCAACTTCTCTTTGGTCGTTAAGCCATCGAACTTCTCATTTTTAATGCATTAAAGTACGCCACTACGAACAGGTCGACCAGGAAGACACGAATTCTAGAAAAATTTATCAGCGATAGAGAGGAGACGAATGAGAAAGAAAAGAAGGAATCGATTCGTGTCGAATAAAGCTGGACCGATGCCGAAGGATGATCATAATAAAACCGTGAGACCGTATACATTCCACGGAATAAGAACCGAGAATATTCTCAACGTAAGAAAGGAAGGTGTTAGCAAATGCATGGGAAGATAAATCGACCCTCGTCCAACGTTCATATTTTACTTCTCGTCTCTGGCTGCTATGCTCGGTACTAGGAGACGATTTAAAAAATTGCAAAGTCAAAGATGTTAAACTGCGACGCGGCAAGGAAACGTGATAAATTAATTAAAATATCAACTGACGCTCAAAGAGACAACTTGGGTAGGTAACAAGCTTTCGTCTCATCTAGACCGGTTTCCAAATTTGTATACATATTTAATGCATCGTAGAGCGAAGAAAAAATCGCAGATCGGATAGAAGGCTTAGATACAAAGGATATAGTACGAGCGCAAAAGTAAAATCGATTCGAATGTCGGTTGGAGAAGAATGATCCTGCATCGACGATGTTATCGCAAATTCAATTACGGGCGAGAGATATAACGAGGAGTATAATTATTACGGGTATCGTGTCTTACAATCTTGCCTAGTGGTTACGCGAATCGCAATTAACCTCGCACGTTATTTCGAACAATGTGAGCCTCGCCGTGTAACTTAATCCCATTGCAAGAGCTTCGGAATCCATAGGGAGTGTTTACGAGTACGCGGTTGAAACAACTCCCTGCCATTTGAAATTCTTATGATACCACCGAAATGAATCTCGCTGATCTATCAGAACCTATTACACTCGAGATGCGCTTCACAGTATTTACTTTCTTTACGTTGTACTCATAGCATTTGTAGGAATTTTATCGCGCGGTTTCAAGAACGTCGAATGGATGAAATTCTAACAAACATTTTTATATTCTGATATAGAATTCTAAATAAATATATTTACATGATTCTCTAAAATAATTTATCGTAATATTTAGTATAATTTGGCGATGTAGAAAATATGAGGAAGGTACTGAATGTTGAACTTGCATTCTCAGTATCACTCAANTAATTAATTTCGACAATGATCAAAATACATCTATAAAAATATCTACATTTATCGAAGAGAAAGATATAGAAAATTCTTGCTTCGTTGCAAACTAAACCGGAATTAGATCTTGTTATATGAAAGAATGGAAATATACTAAAGTGACTAAAATGGAGCGTGGCAGTGTCGCGGTATTATATCAAATATTTACATAAAATACTGGAAACGTCTAACTTAGCATGCCGCGTCTGTCTGTGACGGTAAAATTATTATGATCCTGGGAACGTTTAATCGACCGCGTTCATTCAAGCATACAGTCAGTTAGAATTTTTCCGAAACGTCATACGATCTGAAGAAAAATTATTAAATTCTCTTTCATACTAAAATGGAATGTTGGAATGTTTCTGGCAAATACACAGGTACATATATTGTATCTTTTTATGCTGCAATTTTAACGATATACATACTACATATCACGGTATTGTGGCGGCACTCGACAACAAACATCACACCACAAATTGGTGACTCTGGCGTGATCGACTGCGAAAAGAGGCGTAACCGTGATAGCACTACCAGAGACTTCCATCATCGCGAATCTACGACTGTGGCAAGCTAGACCTACCGCTACGACGAACATGGAACGGCCCTTCCATCTTCAACAAATCTCGACACCTCACCTCCGATCGATGCGCGAAACAGGTGACAGGATACGAGACGATGACCAAGCCAGGAGTGATGAGACCAGTGCAAAGTCCATGGGCAAGCATCACTAGCACGTCATATTAAAAAGAGGAACAACCGCACGCGAAACGCCCCGCGCCGTACCAACAGATATCCACCGCCACATCGAAGACTTCGAACAACATCTACACGAGTTTGACAACAAACAGCTTTACAACACATAAAAGAAAGAAAGTTATCATTGATAAGGGGGTACTGTGGCGGCACTCGACAACAAACATCACACCACACTATTATACGTATAGCTATCTACATATGTGATCCGAAATGTACAGTTAAAAATTCATTCTATTAATAGAAAATTTGCCTTAAACAAGTTCAGATCAATACTGAATAATTGTAGTTGAATAATTTTCAAACTAGGGAACTAGGTAAAAAATATAAATATCCAAGAGCTAATTCTTAAAATATAAAAATGATTGCATAAAGACTGAACCGTAACAGAAAGCCGTTGGCTACCAATTTGTGACTACCTCAACAATTCAGAGTTAATATTATAAGAGAAATAATCCAGAAAAATAATATAAAATTTAAATTTCTCCAAAAATCACATCTAAAAGAAACTCATATTTCGCTTACGAATCGTTCCATTTAAAAAGATAAATCTGATTTCACATTTCTTGTACATAACACAATACCATTAGAGACGATATCGCGAAGAATGAATGGTGGGCTGGAATCTCGATGGCTGCCAATCGTCGAACGATCTCTGTGCAAATGGAGGAAAATCATATTGGATCGGGCAACGATCGGCTATTCCTAATCGCCGGCTATTTCGCCGCGGCACCGAGCACGTGTATCTGATGCACCGAAATAGTGATTTGTGGACATCAGTCAAACAGTGCCACATGTTACCAGTGGACGTCATAAACGCGCGTCATATCGTTGTCGCCGGCTGCGTTTCGTGTTTCCCAAGTGCTTCTCACTGATACAGTGCAATTCCAGCCATCGATTGTGCCAAATATCGCGAGAAGTTGCGAAATCTCATGCGATCTCGATAGACGAATCTAATTCGGCGAATGATTCGACGACGATTCGGAATTAAAAAAACGACTGGCAATCACTTTCCAACAATTCTGAATAGGAGAAAAGGAAAAAAAGAGGGAAATAAAGGAGCAAAGGGAATCAGGTGGAAAATGAAGGCGACGCGTTTGCGAGCATTTTACTCAGCCTCGTCATCGAGCGGAAAAAGAGGCGAACTTACTGGGAAATTGAATGCGATCAAATGCAACGTTCGTACGGTCGGGCGTTCATGAGATCCCTGCGAGTTTTTGGAGATCGGTTCGTTCGTGGCAATCGTCTAGAAACTATGGCGATTCATAGGGCGAGCTTTTTTACCTCGTCTGGATTTTTCACGCGTAATGAACACCGCTGATCTATAAAGAGCGGAAAAGAATGGGATCGATAACACTTTCTCCTGCAATGAAAATCTACTGAAGAATAAAAGTTTGGTGTTTCTTCTACATGTTGTAAAACTAGAACTCAATCTCTTCGAAGTAACGAGTTTTAGATTGTTAGTTTCTGAAATTAATGAAAACGTGCAGGTGCTCTCAACAAACTTTTTGAAATTTCATTAAAACTGTAATAAGATAAGATTATTATATGGATAAAATTTGAAATCAATTTGAAAATGTATATAGAAACTATGAGATATTTATTGCCAGTAATTAACTGTCGAAACTTACTGTTTAACAAATAACGAATAAGGTACGAGTGATTTTCAATCGTGAAAAAGCAATTTTATGAGAAATCGCATGGGGAAAGACTGCCTTAACGCAAGAAAACGCTAATGCAATTGACAGCAAAGTTACACCAACGTTTCGATCATTTCACGTGTAACAACGCATCCAGACGTAAATCTTCGTTCTGGGAATTCTTTGGTGATGCAATTTATTTCACGAAACCTGTATATCGATATAAATATTTTCTCGTTTCATTTCGCAGTCTCTAATAGTATAGAAGGATAATTTCATCGAGACTTGTTACATAAATTATTTTAATAAATGTATTCAATAAATTACTAATTCATTCGTGCGCGTACTATTTGTTTAATAAATGAATGCAGTCATTAAAAATAGTAATTTGTATATAAGTATTACAAATATGAAATTAATTATGATATGGATATTTTTACTCTCAATTTATAATCTACAGCCAATAGCATTGCTAAAATTGCAATAACGATCCTTTTACACTTTATAAGAATATCATGTTTATTTAAATAAAGTACATTTAACATCACGCAATAACACATTTATTTTGTAATATACGTAAAATAATAAGCAAACAGTTTTCGGTAACCTAGCATAGGATACATTAGGTATAAATTAATTATAAATTACATTGAATATAAAGTAAAATTCTGTAGCATTTTATTTTAATAAAAATAGCGTTTCTATAAGATTCCTACGAGCGACTATTATACACTGACTAGTCAGTGTGAATGTTTAATAATTGTCACAATATCAGTTAAATTCTGGAATAGTTTTATTTCATATATAATCGATTAATAATATTCTGTAGAAAATCGTTAATCTTACGTGTTGATTGAAATAATGTAATATCTATATCATGATTTAATGACAACAATTTACGACAATAAATATACTTTAATGAATCAATAACACGCTTTTCATAAACAGTAAGCGTCAAAGGTACATTCTCAGATGCATTATGCGTATCAACTATCTAAGAAATATTTATCTCGCAACATCGACAAAAGATTCGATGTATTCCAAGGCTGGTGTGTATCGAGATCCGAGCAATTCCAGCTCTATCTGACAGCATATCGACGCTCCTTTCAACCGACAACTCTGATCTGTGATTCGATGCCGCTGATAAATCTTTGCACCACAAGAGGCTGGAGGATTTCTCCGCAGAAATATTTGAGTAGTTCGATAACGGGCAGGATTTACGCGCGACCCGTCAACGTGGATCCTTCCCAGGCTGTTCAGATCGAGCAACACACGCTACTGAGAATTCTGGGATCATCCTGTCGATATGCACACGATACGCCTTCGTAGCTACATAGCGCGTTCTTCCAAACTCTTCCATCATCTCGCTTCCATCGGTTTGTAAGTGAAACTACCGTGAATAAGAAGTATATACATCCCATTTATTCGATCATACTTCGCGAGTTTGTTAATAATGTCTGAAATACTTTGAATTCTTTGAAAAAAAATCTTGATTTGATTGAATTGGAAGAAACAAAATCTACAAAATTTAACGAGAAAACAAAATTGAGAAATGAAACTTTTATTCGTTCTTTCGTTCGAAATTCCATCCGATTTCGCGATCATTGTATGCTGTAACACTACGATATATTCTATATCCGAGTACGGTATATTCAGAGGGATCGACGAACTCGATCAGAAAGCGATGCATTATTCAGACCGCATTAATAAAACAATTTTTCGTTCCTGATTCCATACAAAGACAGTGTAATCTTGATAGAATAAGTTATTTCGTGTTTTGTGGACTCGCAGTGTGATATCAACTCGAATCTTGTTAAACGTTCATTCGCGGATACTGTCATTGGAAGCAAGGTAAACGCCGAGAAGCGTACATTTTGCGAGAATCGACCGGATGTTATAACGTACGTGCGTGGAATACTCGGAACTAGACATCCGAGCGGTTTTACGCTACGCGATATTGGAATGAAAGAGGAATGACTTACGGGCAAAAGAGCTACTTTATCTACGCCATGTATCATTCGATGGAATGGAGATATATCGAGTCGTTATTTTGGCAGCATACATTATGAAAATTGCGTAAATTAATGGACGTTCTGTGTACGACAATTGATAGAGAATTTTGGGAATAAAAGTCAATAGAATTTTATTTTATTATACGGTCACTATATAACACGGTTAATTCTTCCCATGTTGTATCGAACCCGTGTTAAGCGAAATCAAAACAGTGTTATTGAAAATTCGTGCTACATGGAGGTTGTCCAACTTTATTAAATCGTGTTATATGGAAGCTGTGTTATAAAAATATCGTGTTATAGGAGCACTGTATATGTCGCAATTCTTGCATCGTGTTACTGTGTATTCGGAATACCATATTGTAAGAGACTTGGGTGCATAAAATTTTATTTTGTTGAATTTTAATATCGCTAATTTGGAAATTTTTCAATTTTTTCTCATGTATCATTCAATGCAATAAAAATATATATAGAGTCGTTATATGAACGATAATTTGTCGACGATTTGCAAATAAAAGATTACATTTTATTATTTATTTTTTAATATTGCAAGTTTCATACTTTATACGCTTGAATATTTTTAATACCTTAATGAAGATTTTCCAATTATTCGATAGGATGAAAATATATTGAGTCATTATTATGATAAAAATTACATCATAGATCGATACACATAATAAAAATGCTCTAATTCTTAGATTACGTGTCACATATCACAAGCTATAAAATAATGAAATTGTTTTTTCAACAGTACATATTATAAAACTTATGTGCCTAAATGTACGCTATGTAAACAATAATTTGTCGAGCATTTTTAAATAAAATGCTCTATTTTTTTACTAGCTTTTAATGTTGCACATTCGATGGTTTTGCAAGTTTTAATGTGTTTGCAAAGTAATGGGGATTTTCCAATTCATCGATAGAAACGATTCTCTCCTTACGTGATATTCGAAAAGTATCCTTTATATGCAAATTGTCTGGGTAAAAGGAAGACAAATACTTTATATAACGTCGTCACAAACATCGTAAAAGAGTCTATGTACCTTCTCTCTCTCTGTCTCTTTGGATAATTCTGTTATAAAGGAAATGTGTATTTTCAAGGACATCGAACAGTTTAATGGGCGCACCATGTGATTGTTAACAATTAATGACATTAATTTTCAATTATCAGCACAGTATTAAGATGTCAACTGTAAAGATAGTACGAACAGAGATGATATTAGAAAGTCATTAGGTTGTGGACGTTTATGTAAATCCATATTTTTATAAATACAACTAAAGAAATGGAGTGTAAGCGATGATTTGTTTCACATGCTACGTAAGTCAATCAATAAGTGAATTACTCTTGTCTGTAGAGAACATAACCACTAAAGAGAATATGAATGAATAAAGAAAGTATTGGTAACATTAAATTGTATATAATTAATACTTTTTAACAGAACTCCTCAAAAATAAAAATAAAAAGTCTGCAAAATTTTGTTATAAGCAGAAACTAATTTACGAATTGCATGTTCAAAGCTTTTTAGTATAACAGCGTGTATTTCAAATCTGGACGCATTTGTCACATGAGGCTCCATGTTTAACATATCATAACATGCGATCGACTGCAATCAAATTGATCCTTACTATGCATCAATGTTATTAACTGATCTATGTATCAATGTAGATCAATATACAATGAAATATATATTTACCCTTGCGTAGGTAAATTCGGTTAATTCGTTCCGTGTTAAGTGAAACCAAAGCAGCGTGATGGAAACATTTGTGCTATACATATGTCGGGTTATAGTTAGGTTTAGGAGCGTGTAACGAATCTTCATTCGGACTAGCCATCGTTGTTGTACAATAGAAATTATATTTACTGACATAAATATCAGTTTTACAAAGTTTGGCAAATAACCATGGTGACTAGACACTCGAGATGTTAATGACAATGTCACTAGGTTCAATAACGAATCCACCGTCAACGGGGTAACTCTTTGTTAAACGTAGAATTTATTTTGAAGCACAAAGTAACGTTCGTTGTGACGCTCGGTGCATATACAAAGACAATGTGAAAACACGCCAAGGTGATCGCAAGAGTAAAAGACCGATGACAACTTTCCTCTCCTTACGATCGCGTTCGTTTTGTTGAACATTGGCCGGCGATAGCAACAAAATTCCAGCAGCCGTTGCTAGGCAGACCCGCGCAGTTGCGACATTGCTCCTGCCCGAGGTTTGATTGTTAACACAACGTGCGTCTCATAATATTGCCATTTTTCTGTTAGGTAAAAACGTCCATCCCGTGACCGTGGCTGCGTCCAGCGACCAGTTGTGTCACCTCGAGTCCAAGCCCACTGTCACAAATCTCGAGCAAACATAATCGAATTGAATCATGACAACTATTTCTAAGCTTCATTATTTAAGTACAGCTATAATAAATAATCTAGACTATAGTATTGGAGATGTTCCCAAAAATTCCAAAAGAAAGGCCCCGATGTCCTTCCATCCCTTCATACTGGCATATGTATGACCAAGTTTATTAAGTCGTGCTTATGAGAATATTATGGTATAGGAAAGCTATCGAAATTTTGCACCGTGTTTTCAAAGTACCGTGCAATACGTAGATTGAGTATATCACGAACAAGTATCATATTTTGGATATCTTACGAAATTGTGTATTCCGTGCATTTTAAATTATCCATAAATGCATAAACATCTGTTACCCATTCATCGCCGTACAATATATTTCGTCAAGGAATTCTACTTTCAACTTTTTCCGCAAGCATTGAAAAATCGCTTTTGCACATAAAAATCGTGCAGCGTCGCATCGGAGATTTTCGCCACGAAATGGAAAATAACAAGGAAGAGAAAAGAAAACGGCGGGGCATAAAGAGGGAGAAAAAAGAAAGGACAACAAAAGAAGCATCGCGATTGGCCAGAGGCGTCGAATCAAATAGTTCGAAAATTTCATTCCTCTGCGGCCTTGCAAACAACGATGAAGCACGCGAGCGCTTCCTTTCGCTGGCGAAACGCAATATGCCTAGCAGAGTGGTGCGAACAACTCGCTCGGAGCATGTTCGACAACAGAGATCCAATTTCGGGCGGCGACGTTAAGCGGCATACGCCGATTTCAAAGCCTATCGATCGTCGAAGGCTGTGGCGACGACGATTCAATTTTCTCCCCGGCGACACTTCACGACACGACCCGATAAAGCGGCAAGGTTAATCGCTGTAATACGGATTGCACGCGTTAACCTGGCACGCGCGTGTTAAACGAACCTTCGCTCGCGATACGCACACCTGCAGCACGCTCGTATTAAATTTTCACAGGCTTAGCCGAGTAACGACTCTGCAAATATTCTTCGTTAACGATCCAGTACGTTTGTGTCAATTGTTGAGAGATTTTTCCGAAATTCTCCTTTTTATTTATTTTTAGGGGATCCATGGTTAATTGTGACAATAATTTTAAGCGATCGTTGTTCGACAGATTTTTTAGAAATTCTTCAGTTTATGTATTTTTAGAGAATGAATAGAGATAAGTACAGAATTGTATAAATAATGGCTAAGTAGTGATTGTTGCTAAGAGAGCTTTTCGAAAATTATTCATCTTCTAATGTCTATTGATAAATGGAGAATGAGAACAGTTTAATAGATCCATATTGAGAAGATTATGACGATAAATTATATTTCAATTTCTTGAACGTTTCAATGCAAAAATAAAATTATCTCTTGCTATCATTGAACAAAACTGTTGGGTATTAACAATTGAAGGAAATAATGATTCGTAAGAAGAGTATACTTTTCATTATACAAGAATTAGATAGAATTTATACAATTTTAACATTCAATATCGAATTGCTAATTCTGAATTATTAATCTTCAATTTTTACTGTATAAATGTTAGAATATATAAAACCATTAATGGTTTCTCGTTTAGAGCGTCAATTAAAATAGACGAACAATACAATGAAATGATTTCATTGGGAAAGTAGCTGGCTATTGTAGCATTCCGGTCACGTGACGAATGAATTGCTTTGACATTCGCGTTCGTCTCGTAAACGACTTGATTTTAATTCGATTTCTCAAACAGGCTGACAACCGACATACACGATTTTAAATAATTTAAATATATAGGATGTTTTATCATTTCCCAATATTTTCTTATTATTGACGCAATTTTTCCGATATTTCTTGATTAATTAAAAAACACCGTTCAGGCTTGCAATTGTTATTAGACGATATTTAATTATCAAAATTGATGGTTGAAAAGGTTGAATACGTTTGAAAACCGTTCGTCAAATATTTGTACGTCAATATATTCACGTGAAACATATTGACGTAGCAATGAAATCTGCTCCAGCCCCAGAATATTAACAAATAGAGCTCCGTGTTTCCCTCTGAAACCGTAACTCCACGAACAAATACAACGAACTTTCCTGTTACATATTCATTAGCAAATTGACAAATACAATAGATACACGCTAATCGTGTTTTATATTTCTCTTTGAAACCTTCCGAAACTATTATCAAAATTTCTTACCTCGAACACTTCTAGCCATTTTACACACAACGAGTCTAACATTTTACAAGAACATAGTCACACGATACAATTGAAGAAGCTGGTGGAAGAAAAGGTAAAGCACATTGTAGGAGTGTTTCAAGTTAAACAAGATCCGCCTATGAGAGCTCAAACGAACCGCAATTTGGATATCATAGACATTGCTAGCATGGTCCTTCTCCTTACGTGAGCCTCCTAGTAGCCTAACGATCATAACGCGATGACGAGAATCGGTCAAAGACCAATTGGCACCTCAACCACGTTTAATACTTTGACTGCCACGCCGAAATCACATGATCAGGACGCCACGTGAGTATTTTTATTATTCAAAGTATATAATGGCAAAATAATAATAAATTGATAATGTAAGACAACGTTTTCCACCAATGGACCGTTTATCTCATTGGTGGTCACGGATGACCACGTGGCGCCTTGGTAACAGTTGATGGCGACATATTATAACAAGGCTTCGTTTATTTCGTTCGCATTTATTATTTTATCGTAAGCAAAACGCGCAGAATATATCGTTGAAACGTGTAGAAGATATTAGTAAAGAGTATTTGCTCATTCTATATGTCGAGTTATCATTAGGTTTAGGGGTGTGCAACGAATCTTCATTTGGACTAGCCATCGTTGTTGTACAATAGAAATTATATTTACCGGTATAAATATGGTTTTTACAAAATTTGACAAATAATCGTGGTGATTAACTCTTTGTTAAACGTAGAATATATTTTGAAGCACAAAGTAACGTTCGCTGGGACGCTCGGTATAAACTGCTCGTAAAGACGATGTTAAAACTGTCCAAGGAGATCGCGCGAATAAAAGACTGATGAAAACTTTCCTCTCCTTACGATCGCGTTTGTTTTGTTGTATACTGGCCGGGGATACCAACAAAATTCCAACCGCTGTTGCTAGTCAGTCGCGCGTGGCGGTGACATTGTTTCTGCCCGGAGTTTGATTGTTAATACGACGTGTCTCATAATATTGACACTTCTGAGGCAAAACCACACGTGGCTTGACTTGATCTCGAGCCCGTGTGCCGCTACAACTATATTTTTTGAAGAACTATACGACTACTCCGTACCTCTGTAGGGTAAAAACGTCCATCCTGTGACCGTGGCTACTCGAGCCCAAACCCACCGTCACAAATCTCGGGCAAACATAATCGGATTGAGTCATAAATAAGTACTTCTACGTTTTATTATTTAAATACAGCTATAATAAATAATCTAGACTATAGTATTGGGGATGTTCCCAAAAATTCCGAAAGAGAGGCCCCGATGTCCTTTCATCTCCGACATATATATAATAGTAGGTATGCTCACACTTCTAACTTCAATTATGTGATTATAAAGCAACATTTACGATTTTTTTCTAAGATGTGTTTATAATAGTATTCGTAGATTACCCCTCAAAGATATGGATGCAGACACAGTGCGTCAGATTAGATGCAAGATTCGTTTTCATTCTTTTTTTATTGATGTTCCAATAGAAATGTTTAATTGTTCAATGGAGCACTTTTTATTTCAAAGTATCTTCTATTTATCTATTTATATTCAAAATCCCCTAATTGTCAATTTTCATACAATTGTAAAAATTGTAAGAAGTTCAAACGCTCCGGTCACCAATGACCACCGTGGCAGTCAAAGTGTCAAGGCCTTCGATAAAGGATTGTCTCAACCGAGGAAACATCTTACCAGGCTAACTTCGAGACGCGTGACTTTTGATTTGGATCCTCTGTGCCTTGTATACCTCTCGGCGAACGATCAATCTTCTGGAAAATTGAGATTATCGCGGGTCGACCTGCTTCTTTGTAGACTTTGAACCCTTCTCCTTTTACTGTAAGAAGACGTGGAAGAACGCAGTGAGCTTTGATTACTGTAGGAGAAACATTGAAAAAAAGATGGGGAAAAATGTGCAGTCTGAAGTTTCTTCTGTGCAGTAGGTGCAAAAAAATGCAAAATTGGTTTTCATCTTAAAAATTAAACTTTATCCAATATTACACTTCTCTATAATTCTTTATTTTACACGTGAAGGGTAGAAAATTCACATTAATTGTTTCCATTAATTTTTTCATAATTTCTATTATGATAATGAAACTATAACGAAGAAAGAGAAATTGTGATTGTTTTTCATCAATAACTAGTGAAAGTACAAAATGTTCATTTGTAATTGCATTCTCGTTACATGGTTGAATTTGAAATAAACCTAAAGAAACGTAGACGATATTAATACCATAAATTATAGTAGAATCTTTCTTATCGGAGAAAGGAGGACGATTTCTGAAATGAATACTACATTTCGATGAGATATATCTTACATCTTCATCGTTCAATTGCGGGATATAAGCGTAGGTCGAACGAGGGAACTTTTATTTGCTCAATCATATTACGTAGCCCTGGATGCCAGAGGAAGCCCCACGAGTCGAATAAGGTCAATTCTTTGTAATCGTTTCCACGCAATGACAGCTTGATCTTTCAACTCTCGAAAAAACTCACGCTCCCTATCATTTTCTTCGATAGATACAGAATTCCCTCGATGATACAATTGACTAGAAATCGTCGACGGAAAGCTTATCATTTTCTCATTTATAAAAAGACAAAGTACCTCGTCCATGTCAAAAGATAACAGATAACGAAATGACTAATTGCTTGAAGATCAAGATTTTACTTAAACGACTTTAGTCCCAATTACAATATCGATCTCTGAAATAGTAGTTTCTCGCAGCAGGATATTACGGTAAATCTCTGTTTCGAATTAACTAAAGGGACACGTTTGAAGATATTTGCTCGAGAAGTGAAATCATTTTTCGTGGCTAAAATAATTTCTCTTCAAGCTGAAAGTTACTTCGCTATTTTCCGCACGTTCCCGCATCAACTTCTCCATCGACTCGCGAATACCACCTTTCCTGTCCAGGGAGTATTTTTCGAACCCGAGGAATCCTCGAACGTGTCCAAAAAGTATCGAGGATTAATGTTTAAGGGAAAAGCGGACAATCCTGTTTCATCAAAAATTTAAACACGATCATTTTAAATATTTCCATTGGGAAAACTGCTTGGAAAATCCTTCGAAAGCTTCGAACGTGGATTAAAGCGAAGTGAGTTTACTTCGAGTTGAGGATATTAACCTACATATGCCTATTATACTTCCAAAGGTATTTAGATTTATTTTGCGATTTCTTAGTTCTGTTCATGCAGCATACTATCCTTTTGAAAGGATAACAATGTTAACAAATTTTGGAGAATTAAGATAATCGAACATTTTATAGCGGCACATGAGCCATAGGACGAGGTGAATCGAGAACGACTCATGTTGTTGTTTTGCGTCGGCACATTGACACCGCCTTGACGCACGAAACGTAACAACAAATAAACTCCGAGCAAAACAAAGTCGCCGCTACGTGCAATCGTCGATCAAAGACAAATTCGAATTTTCCCACTCTCCCCCGACCAGTATAAATAAACGGATCGCGATCGCGAGCAGTCCAGTTATTATTCGAGTTACTGTTGGAGTCGTTATACGAGTCATTATACGAATTAGTATCTACGAGTTTCTACCGAGTTATCAGCGAGTATCTAGCGAGCATTTTATCAAGTATCCATTGTGTTACGTCGACCGACACTCTACCTAAACCAGGCGGGTACTCACTCACAGCAGTGGCAACCAGATGTCCTCAATAGTCTTAAGGATCAACCATAAATCTCAGGAATTTTCTAGCTAAAGTCCTTCAGACCGAACAAAGATCCTTTTACTATTCGTTTTCTAACAGTTTATTGTTTACTACGGGCAGATATGGGAAAGTTAATTTTGTCACGTATGATGCTTCCCATTAGCAACTTTCTATCGAGGGCGGCTAAGACTCTTCCTAGTCCACCAACCTTCTTATTAACCAATCAGAAACAATGTCTACTGCCCTCATTTTCCTAACCAAAATTGTCATCAACAAATCCGATGATCCAGTGTGCTAGACACAGCCATCGCTAGCTTTCCTGCGACACAGCGTCGTCACTAAACTTCACTTATTCTTCATCGTTAGAATAGTCAACGTGTCTGTAAAGGGTCTCTACCCTTGAATCACTCACTTGCTTGACTTGTACCTACGCATCAGCGTAACTATCTTTGCAAAGTTGTTGGAATAAACATTAATGTACACGTGTTAATTCAGTGTAAACTCAATTAAATCACCTCTGTTATCGTAACAGAAATAAAAGGATCGACCAGTTCGTGGCGTCGATTGTCTAATCGTAACGGGAATTTACGGCTCCCGTTGACGTGCTTTTTCGCGATCGCGTCTCTCCGCGAACGGTCGACTAAGCACATTGGCAATTCGACTTTGCCATTTTTACTCTGTACGAGCGACTCAGCGAATACAGTTTGCGTACTAAATTATTATTTTAAATATATTCGACGGTTTCAACAACGAGCAATCTCGTCCGTTAAACCTCACGATCAAACCTATATACTAGTCCTCGACAATTTAATTAGTATATTTCATTTGGAACGTATATTTGAAAAAATGTCTTGAAGAAAAAATCTTTGATATTTCAATATGAAGTTTAAGTGAAAAATTGTGCATATAAATAATGATTCTTTCGTATTTCCTGAAATTTCAGCAATTTTCTAGAAAATACGATCTTATTTGGAAAAATTTTATCAAAAAATGCGAACGTTAATTAACTAACTCTTTGTTTAAATTAACGTAAGCTCTGTGAAATGAAGCTTATACAAACATCTCACTGGAATCAAGATTCCATCCAGGGAGTTAACGTAACTTCCATCGCGCCCATGCGCGATTTGAACATTCCACCGCAAGTTAATCGACGTTCTACACGAAATTCATCAGCTTTGTCGCGCGTACATACCAGAGCAAACGTTCAATTCTGGACCAATAGCCATTACGTCACGGGATAATCAAAATCTCAGCACGTACAGCACGTATTATATTCCTGATCGTAAGTTTGTCAAGGATTCTACCTTGAATTAATCAAACTTTATGTGAAGGTGCTTTGCAGGCTGAAGTTTGTCGAGGACTGTAAGAGATCCGTATGATATGAAATTTCTCAATCGACCGTTTGGCAATAATTTTGCTTCTTTGGCCAATCCTCCTAATTATCAACGACGCGAGCTCTAAACGTGCCAAGAAGTTCTTAGTGCTTAGGTCAAAGAGAATCACGAAGAATGCCAAGTTTAAAGTGGAATATTCTTAAGTAACTTTAGGAAAATCTTCGTTGATAATAAACACAATAATACAGCTATACTAATACTACTACGTGATAATACTAATTTATAATTAACTTTATTTCGAAAGACGCTTACTGTTTTTTAATTCCCTAAAATTGCCTTCACAGAAGGTAACAGATTCCATTCGAAATGTTGCAAATATTTTTCTAACACTTTTCGAATACATGACACGGATAGTATGGGGTAGTATAAAATGTTTGTAATGTTTTTGACATTCGATACCTATATTCTGCTGTGTAGATTGATCGTTTGGTTAAATTGAAACAGGATTTATTTTATCTGTCAAATAATAAAATGCTGCATCGAAGCAAACACTACTTTTATTGTTAGTTGAATGTTAAATATAAATGTTAAAATTAAAGAGGAAAATTCACAATTGATTCAAAGAATAAATGTTATCTTTCAATAAACGTGTTATTAGTAAAAAAAAAATATTGTTTGCAGTAATTAAAATAATACTATGATAGTATCGTTACAAGACGATAAAATTAAAACAAAATTCTCATGGTGTTAAGTTATATCTACAATGTTGAAGTGTTCACCACTTCTAAGAAAACTCTACATTTGGTTTTTTAGTTTTGTCAAGCACCAAAGCCATCGACAGCGTATAAACAAAAGATAGGGTCGAAGGCAAACCGTAAATTGTAGTCAGGCGACGATGGCTTCAGGCTTTTCAGTCATAAGGTAACACTGCCAGTGTGCGGATCTGCACCAGCTCAATAGTACTGCGATTTGTATTTACACTTCAGAGTATTTAAAATATATTCTCTACTTTACACTTCACCCACGCGTTTCTTTGTATTAACATCACATCCACCTAATAACCTCAACATACAACAATGAGAAATATTTGTATCGAAACACATTCTCTTTAAATTCTTTTTAACAGACAAACTTTTTAAACAACTCGATAATCTTTGCACCTAAAAATACCAGAGTTTTTCTGATATTCCTTTTAAGTACATACGTTAAAAAAGATTTCTGTTGAATTATTTTAAACTTATTTTAAACAAAACACAGAGAATACGTATATCTGTTTAAAATCCAAAAACACACGGATATTTCCTTTGAAACGAATGATCTTTGTTGATTGATTTTAGAAACCATTGATTGAAACTTAACTGGTCTTTCTAGCGTTAACGAACCACGTTTCCTTCAATCACCTATCACCCTCACACCCTACCGATCACCTGTCACGTCGAGTCAACTGGATAAGTGCGTATCGTGGTCAAATCGAAAGCTACAAGTCAAACACTTCGCTCGTGTAGAACACGAACGTGTTCCCATACAGCACGTTGTAATTCGCGCGTCACTTATCGGTTCTATACTCTGTACTACTTCCCTCACACGTGGGAATCACGGTCGGACACACGTTTTATGCAGCCGCGACTCCACACAGGAAAGGATAACATTGCAACGCGAAACCACGGACGCTTCCGGCGATCGGCTGCCACATAACGGCGTCATTGATCAACAGAACGTTTCATTTGGCTCGATAGAGAGACGCGAAATTCCTGTTGGAAGTCACACTCGTTCGCGTTTATTATGCACCGTCCCGTGAATCGACTCATTCAGGTGCAAATCGAACCGAATTGCGGTCGAGTGTCGGCCGGAAAGCGTTCGCGCATGCTGTTCACGTGATTACCTATTAATCGGCCGATGAAAAAGTTTGTCACCTCTTCCTGACGCTCTATTTCGATGGTTTCGAAGTGTAGAGAATTGTGTAGGTGTTTAGTTTCTGTATAGATTGGTTGGTTTGTTCGAATAACGAGATAACTCGCTGTTGAAAAGCGTCAAGTGTATTTTAAAATAATTAATAAATAAATATAGATAATGTCGTTAAGACGCTCTAACAAATTCGCTAAGTATAGTCGCTAAACTACTCGCTGATAACTCTGATATTACATCGCGCGACTAACTGATAACTGAAATCCTTACGATAGCGTCCGTTTATTTGTACTGGCCGGGGAGAGCCGAAAAATTCAAATTCAAGTTTTTTTTATTAATAATAAAATTGTGTGTATCCTAACGATATTGATACTCCGAGGCAGAACAACATGATTTGAATTGTCCTGTAGCTCGCGTGCCGCTACAACCGGAACTCAAGGGTTGCAGAATTTTAACACGTTGGGTGTTACATGAATTTTGTGTGTTTATCCATAATGTTGAAGGACAGTCAGTTGTTGCAGAACAGTACACTTTTATATGATGGGTACCTTAAAAGCTAAACTAAACCAACTGCATCTTTTTGTTTCTATTCGAATATAAGATTAGTATTAATCGTCAAAGAAGAGTTACCAAAATACTTAGAAGGGAGGATGAAGTGAAAGGACAGAAAAATGTTAGCAAGATTCTTTAACTTCAAGAATACTGGAAAGAAGAGGGAGAAAAAGGATGCAGGCTATGTAAAAGGAAAGAAGGAGACCTGAGACACGTAATAGAAGAATGCGAAATAACGGGAGGGCCAAAGGACACGGAAAAGATACTAAACGAGACTGGGAAGGACTAATGGACCTGAAAACAATAATGGAGAAGAGAAGGGCAATACAAGACGGGGAGGAAGGACAAGAAGCAAGCACAGCAAGGAGGCAAAGGCCCAAAAGTTGCAATAGTTTTATAGACAGAATATATAACAGAGTGGATAAGAGGAGAGGTGGGAACATAAGAAAAGAGTTTAGATGGATATAGACAAGGGAAAAAGTTTAGATAGATATAAGAGAGGAGGCAATAAGGTGATAACGCTATAAGACTGAGAAAATGTAAAAAGCGTGATAGGTAAACGAGAGGTAAAACCGAAAGCTCATCCAAAGCCGAAAGACTAAGTAAAAATAATAATAAATAATAATATAAGATTAGTATTGAACTTTTCAAAAAACAAATAACTAAATTATATTTATTTTTGTTTATTGTTAGAACATTATGTAAAAAGATCGTAAATTTTAATGTATATGTCTTAAAAAATTGTAAATTCTGAAAAACATTTATCACACCATCATCATCTTCCTTCACTTCTTAGTTTAGGGAACTGATTCTATAGTTTCTGCACGATTCATATAAGCTTCTGAAGAGAATAAAATTATTTAATCGTTTTATAGTAACATTCAGTACTTCACATCATTGCTACGATATTAAAAATGTTACAAGTTTTACAAATGTGACTGTCCTTTAATTCAAATGCTTTAATTGATTCCGATATTGCTGACCACTTATGACCATCGTTAACAAATCTACTTCCGGTCACCGGTAGTTTTACAGTAATTAACGTGTTACACGAGAAAGGATGGTGTAAAATTTTCCACTAAAAATGGTAAAAAGGCGAATCTTGTGACTGAAAAGAAAAATTGCATTCTATCGTTTAATGTCGGAAAAAGAAGGAAATTTCGTACGAAGAAGACAGGGAAATCTGAAAGTCTGATGGCACGGTGGGGAAGGTGAGGAGAAGTTGCTAAATTGCGAATCATTGTAGCGAGGTTTTGCATTACTTTTCCAAAGTACCTCACCTTAAAAAGAAGGATTATGTTGCCGCAACCGGGCGTTGAGGAAATGCATGTAAAAATAAGACGAAGCTGCTGAAAACCTTAAACCACAACAACACTGTAGAAAAGAAGAAGCAAAAGTCTCTACGTTTTCAAACTACGGGCCACGAGCTTTGCCAATTTGCATTCTTCACGGCTGTCAAGATCTCGGTCGTCTTGTTCTCTATTTCCTTCGTGTCTCTTATTTCTAAACGAGTGAAATTTAATACAACGATTAAAATCTGAGGAAAATACGTTTACAACAGCAGATGATAAAAATAAAATTCAATTTTCGAATGTTGGAACACAAATTTGTGTAACTGATATCTTCTTCTTATCAGAGGAAACGATATACTCTCCGCGGTATGAACATTACAACGCGTCAAAGCCACATTCTGAACATCCGCGTTGCACGCGTTTACATGGTGCTATGAAAATCGTATAAAAACGTAACTCTTCTAATGTACCAATAGATAAAATATGAAATTTCTCATATTTAAGCAAATTCATATTCTTAGCCGAGAATTAGAAAAATGGAACTGAGGCAATAATTTGTTTGATCTACTAAATATTGTAAGAAGTATTGTACTATTACATTGACTATCCTACGTACCTTCACGTATTGTGTTACGTATTCTGTGGATTTTTACATTTTTAAATCTTGCATAAATGAAAACCACTCGTTAGAGTCAAAGATATAAGATTCTTCTATAAGTTGCTTACGAGTTCAAATTTTCTAGGAACCAAAGATATAACTATTAAGACAAACGACATTTTAATATCTTCAATTTCTATATAATATGTTTTCAGACTAATTTTTGTACGAGTGTATCTAACACATCCAATGTTGTATACACTAAATACACCGCCTCTGTTACTGGGTGATTTTATTTGTGACAAATATGCAAAAACTTGCATAATTTTCAAGGAGTTCTCAGCTATGAACGTGCATGTATCATCTTTAAGGAAATGCAACGAAAACTTGGTCTAAATAAATTGTAATTAAGCGGCCTTTTAAGCGGCCAAGTTGAACCGACTCGCCCGCGGCAAGTGGATCTTTTTTCTTCTTCCTAGTGTTACGTAACGCAAAATATGCGAGAAAGTTATGAAAATAGGCGAGAATTGTCGACCAAAGTCTCTCGCCCTCGGAACGTTGGCAGCGATATAACGAGAAAGAAAGATTCTTCGCTTTCAACCGAAGAATTCCTTAATGTGCACATTACTAAGTAATTAATTACTTAGCTTGGCCGCTAATTAAGAACTTTTGTTCTTTACCTACACTTCTCTGTCTCCAGCTCTTTGATGAAGTCGATGCGTCAGAAGCATCTCTGTGTATTCACTGCTCTTTTTTTCTCTTCCCTGTTAATTATGGAATTATTAAGTTCCTCGAGAAGCTTATCAAAGTCGACATTCTGCAAACTATGCGTCTTTTCGTAACTTTTAAGAAGGAGGCGTAAGAAAGACTGAACTGTAAATAATATGGATTAATACCAATCAGTTATTAACTTTGAGATAAACATTTTTGTTCGGCCTTTAGAGGGTTTGAAATTGTTAAATCTGAACACGTTAATGAAGAAAGTGCAGCATTTTGAAAATTCAAAAATATTGAAACTGGATTTTCGTTTTGCCAAACTTGCCTTGTAAGTGGCAACTCTTCGAATAGAATCTTAAAATCTGATTTATGTTTTTTACTCTGTCTTATTATAGTCTATTACCACGTTCCTTGACAAATTTACCATAGTCGATATCCTGTAAATTTGCATCTTTTGGAAACTATTAGGAAAACAATATTAAAAGGCGTGAACTGCGTATAATATTGAATTAAATATCAATCAGGCATTTTCCTTAACTCTGAAACAAACACTTGTTGTTCAATTCTCCAAGGATTTGAAATTTCGAAAGCCTAATACTAAGTGGAAACTTAAAGAATAGAATTTTAAAATCTGACTACCAAAGTCCAAACTTTTTGCACTCGACGTCAGTAACTCCGTTAAGTCGGTTGAAACTGCGTTGAAGTTGCAACTTGGAGCAAGTTTACCACGGAAGGAAAGAAAGGAAAAATCGAGACTTAAAAAACAAAATAAAGGAAGAAGAGCGAGAGGAAAGGTCCCCGAAGAAACGTGTAGCCCACGTGGAGCTACTCGAAACTCAATTTTCCTTATGCGCTTTGTAGCTTTCTTTGGTGAATAAGGTAACCCTTGGTAGAGAGTATCACGTACAGCACGAATTCTTTGTGCTCGTATGTACGAGTAGAATGGGTATCAAGAGCTGAACGTAGAATCGGTAGTATACTTCTGGAAAGAGTATTTGAGGTAATTCCTGCGTCCCAACGATTTACCATGAAATTAATGGTTTAAACTTTGTTGGCTGCTATCATGTTCGTGAAACCGATCATGAAGCGAATAAAAAAAAAGTTATTTGCTAATACAAAATGTAAATGATAGTTTTTGAAACCTGTGAAGTTAACAATCTAATCATCTATCTGTCGTCAAATCTTTTTACAAACATTTTTAGAGCAATAATCTACCCAATCACAAGTCCTGTTGCAAGTAAGTGTAAGTTTAATCTTTTCAAGTTTCGGAGATTCGCATAATATTTCTTTAAAATTATATTATTATTACATTTATTATATTATTTCTTCATAGATTCTACAATTTTATAAAAGCTAACAAAATTGAAGTATTTCTGACATTACGATAAAGTATAGTTATATATTACATAGTTGCCAATAAATTAAGCAGAAAACGTTCAGCATTTAAATATCAATTAAGTGTCCAATGCCTTATATTAAACATAACGTTAGATAGCTAAAAAATGGTAAAATAACGTAGTACGATGGGAATGTAAATAATCCTCAAAAATAGTGAATATTCTCGATTACAATAAACTTTAAACTCTAGACTCATAAGGCGACAAAAAAAAAAAAAAAAGAAATGAACCTGCTGATTGCCATGATAATAAACGTTATTTCAAAAATACCATTGCAAAAAATAATGGATTCCTATCCCGTGTGGAAGGACACGAATAAAAGTGCGAGAAGGGAATATAGTTACTCGGAATACTCTTCCACGTTTGTTGCGAGACACCACGCCGTGACAGCTTTTCCTTCGTGCGTCTACCGACATTCCTTTGGCTCGTCCCAATGGAAGGCCTCGTCATCCTTCTTTATTCTACTGTTCCCTTGTTTCCAATCGCCACCTCAGCAACGGCCATCCCCCTCGGGCCATCCCGCGGGAAGACAGCGGTACCTAATTCCCACTGGGAGAATCATCGGAAACAAAGAAGCCGCCGATGATGTGTCTGGCGGACCATTCGGCCGGATAATCTGGCTACCATTCCAGAAATGGGATGAAGAAGAGGGAACGAGAATTCGGTGGCGGATTTCGTTTTCAACCGGGGAATTGGAAATATTGAAGTTCTGACTTTCCCATTCGCTTTTTTTGCGATCTTTGTAATTTCATCCCAATTCGTAGATTATGTTTATAGAATTTGTATTAGATGTGCGCGAAGTAGGATCAGTCGTAAGGATAAGGCATTTACGAGAGTCAACGAGTGACTGTGTACCTATCAGCCATATGTTTATGCTTTGCCAAACACAACTTGGAAAAGATACGTGATACGCCACATGGAAACCCCCATGTGAAATGCAAGGACGTGAGATAACGGACAAGGAATGATGGAGGATGTTTGTTAGGTGGCAACGGGACCACTTCCCTTCGTAGGAGGGTCATTCCTTCTCGTAATACGAACGAACAGTATTGTATCGAGTGGAAGGTCAGCTGAACGTCGTAGAAATAGCGACAGTGAAGTGTAATTCAAATTGTATAATTGAGAAATACCATTGCAAAACATATTAACTGACTGAAAGGTAGAACATTAAATGAAGTTACTTTCACTGTTGTACGTTATTTGAAGCTTCGAATAATAGTGGCTAGCTTGATACCACAAACTATATACATATTGTAGGATCTTTACTACAATTAGCTTATTTACAATAAATGGATTAAACAGGAAACGGTGGTTGTTTAACGTGAACTAGTCACAATAACGTATTGTAATTAAGACAACTAGATAATTACTTTGCAACCACGGATCCAACTCTCTCTCTCGACAACGTGTGTCACGTAGGAGACACAAGAAATCACGAAGATGATAGATCGCCGGCGATCGCAGTTCGGACGTTTCACAAATAAGATGAAGAAATTGAACTTTGTATATGGTAATAGAATTTATTATGCAAATCCAACAGAGTGACGGTTCAAAGTGTTACAACAGACTGGTCTCGAGCGGGTTTTTATAGCGAGGTTTTAGTCTGGTGTATCTCAGAGGCGGCTATTCCGTTACTATTTGGTTATTGTTTCGATGGCTGTGGTATGCAGGATGTCTAGTCTATCCTATTACTGTTTCTGAGTGTGTGACCTTCTTGAGCATGTGACACTACCTCGACAATGCAATTCGCACTCTCTGACTTCTCAGCTCACAATGCTGTTAATTCGTTTATGTCCCTTAGCAACCTCTTGTCTTTTGTCCCAGCCTCAGGTCCCCAGCAGGCACATGTTCCACAACCGCTTGTTTATAATTTGCACGACATTTCCCAAGCTCCTCGTCCACCATACTATACCATATTATCTATATTTCTTGATGCAAACGTTACAACTTACTGGAATGGTCAAGAGTTTGAATATAAACGGCTGTTTTGTTTTATTAAGCGTTATATGCTTGGTCAGGCATACAAACACGCAAATACGTAACTATATATGAATTACATTTTGTAACAAGAAAGATCATGTATAAAACAAGAATTTGTAGAACGATATATATCTAGTTGAGTACTATTGTTTATAACGTTTCATTAAGAGAGTAACAGTAAATCTTGTGATTGAATTGATGAGGAATAGACAGTAGTAATGGACAGTACTTGGTCAGACACCTGCAAGATGCGTATTAATTGCCTTGTTGACGCCAGCATGCGCTCTGGTCCCAAGTAGTATATACCGTATTTAGTCAGACGCGGGATGTCAGATATAGTTCCTCGGCCGATTAATCAGGCCTACGGTAACAATTAGGTATTGTATTATTAGATAGAGTTTCATCCCAAGATACACAAGCACAATAGCTCTATATCATGTCCATAATAATAAATAACGGAAGACTACAGCTCTATATAAATTTCTAAGAAATTCATCTTCACTGCGACCGACTAACAGGTACCACAAGAAAGAAAACATATTATCTTCCTATTCTTCACGTGCACAGGTCAAACGCGTTAAAAATTTATTAACCAAGTTCAACTTGCAGCATAGTCATTGTCGAGAGAACCGCTAGAAAGATAAATCGGTCCTTAGTGGCTTGCCGATGGATGAGTTCGATGCTTTTATAAATAATGTTACACAACATCTGTAGATACTCCAAGTATCTTATAGATTCTTAGGAAGTTCGTCGAATGTCAGCCGATCTGTTGAAAAACTTTGAAACTGTGTCGATAAACATCGAATGGAGGAAAAAAAATAGTTCTTTTGAGACAAACGAAGTAAAATTCTCCGGAGAATTTTCACAGTAGAATCGTATTTTTATTGGCACTTCGCAGCGTCAACCGATTGTCATTCCATGAGCACACGTTCGTGATTACGGAGAAGCCTTCTCGGAGAAGAAAACTTTTCATTCTGCAAAACATAGCATACCTCGCTCTGTACCTTAGTTATCATCTTATCAAAAATTGATCTTTTATCACGAGATAAGACATTAATCCTTCGATAGATCCTTGTGAATGTGTTGAGGTTGACTGATATAGGAACGAGTGGATGAATTTGTAATAGGAAAATATATTGAAATAAGTATAGGTAAAAGTATAAGTCTCAGTCTTTAAGTGTTACAATACAATAGGAAAATAATAGGGTTCATATATTTATAGCAAAGGACATTACCAAAAAGTTAACCTTGGTGTGTAGTTCTAGCTGAAGGCTACGAGAAACAGCAATAGAAATCTACCTATAGCTCTTTTGTTTCTAGATCTTGTAACAAAACAAAATTTATATTCAAGGGCACGAGGGAATTTTTTCTCTAAATTCTATTCTCTTCGTAACAGCAGTCTCCGGATCACGAATATACAAAAAACAAGGTGTAGAAGTAATTACTTCAACAAAAAGGATCGCAGGGAAAACGTAAAAAGAGTTTTCAAGAATTCTACGGTAGCCTAATCAAAGTATGTATCACTTTTTTCCATAAAAAAGGAAACTTTCTCTCACAATCATACATCAAATATGAAACGAATTCATCTCCGCGTGTTCAGTCGATTTCCACCATCCATCTCCAGTGTAACCGATTTTTTAATAACTCTCAGCCGGCCCATTTGCCCTCTGTACGCTTAACGAAAGGATCTATCTTAAACGCTGGAAAGAACGAAGGAAAAAGATGAAACGGAAAAGGTCGGGAAAAGAGCCCGGAACCCGCAACGTCGTTCTGCAAGATAGAGGCCCTCGAAGGTTTTATTGGCTCTGCTCGTCAAGCACCTGTCAGTCGCTCAAACATGGTCGTAATTACGAGCAGATCTCATCGAAGACTGCCCTTCTGAAACAGATCTTGTCCCCTTTCTCTTTTCCTTTTACCATTTGCTCGTTCGTCTATTCGGCTGAAAGATTCGAGACTTCAAACTACTCGCGTCGATCTCTATCTCCAACGTGTGTGTGAGACAAGTGCTTCTAAATTTTTCCAATATTTCATTACGTTTCACTTTGAAATTTACCGTTCATTACCCGCTTGCCTCTTGCACGCTTGCACCGTACGATAAAGTACGATATTATCGGATACACTTTCCTTCTCCTTTTTCCATCGACAAACCGACCGCTTTAAGTTTCAAGTGTCGTATATCTAATCGTATCGCTTATTACGTCCTGTTGCGCCACAAGGACAATCACTTTTATTCTCTTCTTTCAAGTGGTTTTCATGAATTTATTCAGAACGTGAAAAATGTGCAAAAGGATTTATCTCAATCTTTGTCTCTTCGAAGAAATAATAAATCGATCGTTTTCCGAAATTCCACCGTTTAATATATTGCAATTAGCAACTATATCGAATACGTACAGGTTCTTTAGTCGTGTTCAATTTGTAAAGGTTTATGTGTAGAGGATAATTGGTCGGTGAGGTTTAATGGACGAGATTGTTGAAACCGTCGAATATATTTAAAATGATAATGTTCGCAAAGACGCTCGTACTAACCGATTCGCTAAGACAGTGTATAAGTTGTTGATAACTGGTTGATAATTGATCGACAACTGACTGTAATTCATTTCCTTGCGATCACGTCCGCTTATTTATGCTGGTCGGGAGAAAGTCAAATTCGTCTTTGTTCGACGCTTGCACATAGCGGCGGCATTCTTTTGCTCGGAGTTTATTTATTCTTACATTACGTGTATCCTAACGATTTTGATACTCCAAGGCAAAACAACAACATGATTTGAAGATACTACTACCACTCGACACCAACTAAACCGGCCAAACAACTACAAATAATACCACCTCAGTCCTCTAACTCACGTGCCGCTACAAATATTTATATAGAGCAGAAAAATGTGCAGTGCATTTCCTTTTCTATCGTCATTCCTTTGGAGAAATGATAAATCAATTATTTCTAGAAACTCTAGTGTAATAAATTACAATCAGAAGGTATATTAAAACTTGGAGTTCATCTCCCTTCGATTTAAAGACATACAACAAATAAATCTTCGCATAAATTTATGTATGACCGTTTCATTTACAATTTTCACGACGTTTCACGAATATTTAGCTGAATCAGGGCAAAATCACGTTTCGATCCTGTGCTGCATTTTTCAAGCGAGGCGTGAGCCTATGAGCGCTAAAAGCCCACCCCATAAACGAGGGTATCTCTTCGCAGCGCCATAAATTCGGCTATTATCGAAAATCCCTTTGGCGTGTTCACGCGGCTTCTGGTCGAGGCGCATATGCGTGGGACGAGGCGGAAGTATCGCGGACCGTATGCGTCCCCAAAAAGAAACGCTTTATACCGTTTGACGTTTATAACTGTAATCGCGTTAAACGGAAACGACAGCTTTGTGCGTTTCCAGGCACCGAAATAGATACATTGCGAACGATTCGCCTGCTTTTTCTTTCAACTATTACTTTCAACCAAATATGGTTATAACGTATCGAACGTCTATCATATTTAGCTTGTACAGATTTAAAAGTTATTAATAGTAGCGGCGCACGAGATAGAGCACAATTCAAATCATGTTCTTTTGCCTCGGAGTAACAATATCGTTAGGATGCACATAATATAAGAATCCCTGATCAGTATAAATAAACAGACGCGATCGCAAGGAGTTCAGTATCTACCATGTGTCTATCAGTTATCAACGAGTTATCAGCGACCTTATTTACGACTTGTACAGCGAATTGTTAGTACGAGCGATTATTGTATTAATTTATTTATCATTTTAAGATATATCTGACGGTTTTCAACAACGAGCAATCTCGTCTTACAAATCTCATGATTTACCACCCTCTACATAATCCTCTACAAATATTACAAGAACTATAATTTCGAATATAACTTTCTCCATTCAGTCGGTTATCTTCGTTAAAAATTTATTCTTGTTGTCTTTATAGAAACATAATTTTGTACCTGTTTTTCATTATTTTAAGTATATTAGAAAATTAGAATGTAATATAGAAATCAGAGATTAAGATATTACAAGCTCGTAAATTATCGTATTATAAATACTATCAAATAATTCATGTCTTTTCATTCTTTAAAGATCTTAGTTTATGGTTTTCTATTGAACTAATTTTTCTATAAAAAATATCATATGTTCAATATGTGATCCCTATGATTAACGACAAAGAGTGAAATGATGGTTTAGGTGGTTTGTGTGGACCAACTTCACTAATTGTAAAAAATTATCACGCAATACCACTTAATACCAGAAACTAAGAAGAATAAAAACACGATGAAAATCAGAAAATTGCACAGTGAAAAGTCGCACAAAGCACTTTAAAAGTTAATAAAAGCTACATCCGGAAATAAATTTTAAAAAGCAGGAAAGGTATATCCAGGGGTCATGAAATTAAATTTTATTATCTCAAAATACTGGAGTTGGAAACTCTTGAATGTGCCAATGCACAATATACAAAATTACATGTACAAAATTTACATATACTCTGTTAAAGATTGGTGAAAACAATTTGTAACACATTTTCAGCAAAACATTTCGCACTGTTGTTCGTTTCGTAAACAGATTAACAGAACACGTAGCGCGTGAACGCGAAAATTTCGATGAGATTCGCCTGGATGAATGACGATTCAACGTCGCTGTAATATCCGGTCGAACTTTGGCGAAACGCTTAATAATTTCGAGATAGAATATCGCGATGTGTCGCGCGATGTCATCGAAAAGTTTCGGCCCCGGTAATGCATTCGAGAAACAAGAAACCGCGGAAAACTTTTCGCTCGACGATTGCCCCGGAGAATAATTTTTATTCCGCGTCCACGGTCTGTTCGGTCTCCAGCCACATAAATTATCAGCAGTTACGTACGTATAATCTGTTTACCAGGCTGGCTTGCCTTATACCGTAACGACAGGCATTTTTAAAGCGTCTCCAGCCGGTTCTTTGTCTCCTGTCCTACGTTTCAAACAGTCACTACTATCTCCGATACAGTAACGGACGACGCGAATCTCCGATAAAAGTAGCACCGATGGTCGCCAATTAAATCGAGGACGTTGCCGTTAATTACTTCTACAGTTCGCAAAATATTGTGTTAAAAGTATCAGAGTAGTGAAAATGATCAATTAAATAATGTTTCAATTTCTGGAAATTTGAATGACTTTTTGTCAAATATAAAAGATTATTTTTCTCCTTAAACTATTTTTTTTCATACACATTTTGATTTCTTACAGATACGAATTATACTACTTTAGAAATTGGTAGTTCTAAATTTAATATATTTAATTGCACTTTTTATAACAGCTAATGAAAAATGTTTAGTTGTAGATTAAAATTCAGTGTGAAAAATACACAAGTGTCAGTGGAAGTATCCACTGTAGCAGATAGTTTGTTAACTAGTATTGAATTATCAATAGCTAATCACCCAATATATTGATTTAATTTCATCAGTCTATTTCGATGAGGAAAACACGTTCGCAAAGGCGTTCTAGAGGAGATGGATATCGGGTAAATTAATTTTCTTCTACGGAGAAAGTTAATGGTTTGATAAAGTGTTCCTCGAGGGGGGCTAATTACAACCGGGGTATAGGGGTGTAAAAACGGATACGAGGTATCCAATGAACAATGAACAACGTGCCCAGAGAAGCTATTTATTAAATAGGAAAATGAGCGCTAAGTTATTTTGTCGAGACCTAGGCGATATGGACAGATTTATCGTTCGTAATTACGTGATATATTCGTAAACAGTGAATTCCTAATATGCGATTTTCCCTTTTTTCTTCGCTAGAATGTACCTTAAAGTTGTCTGTTAATTTAATTTTCCAACTGCATTTTCGCGTTCCTTGAAATGTTTTCACACGAAGGAACTACATTAAACAGTGTAGTCTCCATCTTTCTTGTAGGCGATGAGAGAGATGCGATTTAACCGCTTTTCGTGCCGAGATTTGACAAAGTATCGCAGGTCTTTGGTCCCGCGAGGACAGTAACTATCGTTAGAAGCAGACGCTACTACTATCCCCTCAGTTAGCTGCAAAATTAATCGATGATAGTTCCGCGTAACGATACACGGTAATCGACTGCCATCAAATATTTAGTAAACCAAGCCTTTTGCGCCGTGAGAGTAAATTTCTAAACAGTAGACCGGTATCATGGGACTTCTGAGCTATCGCACGTTTATGGAAGAGTAAATCTCGGCAAATATTTGGTAAATAACCGCTCATTATTAATAGCGTAATATATTTAACAGATTGACTCTGGTGTTAAAAGATTTAAGGATGAAATTTGAAAATTAACGAGGAACAAAATTATACAGACACAGAAGGGATGCTTTGAAATCTTTCAAGGAGTGTCCTTAATTAGAATGTTCTAAAACAGCGTCTTTTTGTGATTTTTTTTAGAAGGGAAAGAAAGAAATGAAGTTATTGAATTTTGAGGTATGGTTTTATATATATTTCACGAATATAAAAAAATTTTTTTAAGTAAAGTAGAAGTTTTCAATCGGCGTGAAAGATCCACCTCGTAATTCTCGATCGAAACAAAAAACCAAAAAGGGATTAAATTATTATATATTTTTCTTCTCGATGAAATAAAAAAGTCTATTTAAATAATTGTTATAGCACCTTAAAGTTTATTTTTTCTTTTTATAAAACATCTTTTCTTTAAACCCGCCAAAATTTTTAATTTCATACTACTTTCTGCCTCTTTTTAGTTCGTCGAGAAGAAGAATATGTTATAATTTTTTCTTTACTTTAAAAAAATTTTTTTGTATTCGTTAAATGTATATAAAACCATACTTCAAAATTCAATAACTTCATTCCTCTCATTCCCTTCTAAAAGAAGTCACAAAAAGACGCCGTTTTAGAACATTCTAATTCAGGACACCCCCCTTAACAGAGAACTGTGACCAAGTAGAAAGAATTACGTAAGGTTCAGAACAAATCTGATTGTCAGAAGGAAGGAAAAGGAAAATGTGGGCTGAAAACGATTGAGCAAACGAAGGAATAAATTAGAAAAAAAACATATACTGTAAGTTACTTGTAGTCCTTAAGAGAAAAATGAATAAAGATCTAATAAAAACCATACTTTTCAAAGTCAATATTATTTAAGTACAGCGATATATGAATCTAATAACTGCACGAACAAGATATATAGAACTTTTCATTTTAACACATTTGCTTGTTCTAATATTAAGACCAGGCTTTCAACGAAAAGACGTCTTTAGCAGCGAAGCAACTTTCTTACTTTCTAGCGAACCACCCACACTTAGACGCAGGCAGAGCTTACGTTGATTCCAAGGCGTTCCCATTTCACGTGATTTTTGACGCTGATTCCCCCTGAGAGCTCTTACACAAGCCGATGACAAGGTTCACCGGTCTTAGCACCGGTTTCATCCCCTCACGAACGATTATCGATCACTATCGAGAGGCAACCGGGAGTATAGATTAGTTTGAAACTCGAATCAATTATACGCACGACGAGGAGGAGGCGGCTCGGTCGGCCAGACGAGCTCGGTACACCAAATCTAATTAGTAATGCCGATTTAGCAAACCCTAATTGCGCGCCAACATATCACCCGCAATTTATGCGACACCCGTGTTATGAATCACTGGGGTCCAACCTCTGTGTTTTCCTGTCAGCCTCCAAACCACCACTTTCGTAACGTATGTACGTTACCTGCGTGCAAGTCTCCGCTTTTCTCTCGCCGATTTCATATTAATTTCCATACTTATCGCGATGATCGTGACCGTGGCTGCATCGTGTTGCGAAATCTCCTCTAATGGCGTTGGAAGCCACGCTTCGACTAATACCCCGCATTTCAAACACGCTGATGGTGATACCGTTCGCGTGTGATTCGCTTGCGGCTCTTTGAGAGTGATTAGAGGTCCCGGAAAATGATTAAAGTGTTCCATGATTGAGGAATGAATATCATTGAAGACATTTTGGTCATTTGCGAATAAGTTGTGGAGTGTATTCGGAAGATTTTATGATATCGATGATTTCACGAGTCGGATAGTGATAAGCTTACGCGTAATTTCGTTGCATAATAATTGATCAGATTTATAAAAGCAGTAGGTTGTCCGAAAAGTGTCTTTCCTTTACAGACACGTCTTTTAAAACGATGCATCTTTATAGAAACATGAAAGCTAATCCGTCGAACGTTGTGATCTTTATTTTGATAGAACGAAATGGATCATGCGAAATTCGATAAAATAATATAAAAGGGAAAATGTTGCGCATCCATTATTTCCTTACAAAACGAAAGAAACTCTTCGGACGGCATGATAAAATTTGTCAATGAAGTTGTTATGTTTTCGCCGCATGTTAGCCACATATATTTTTCTAGGCGAGTAGAAAGAAATAAGAAAAGGGAACAGAGACCGCTGTGAGAAAATGTATTGTGTATGAAAAGGAGGTTATATATTTGTGAATATACTTTGGAATAAAATACAAGAATTTTAATGTTGTAAAAAGATTAATTTAATTCATCAATAAACAAAGGTACAAAACTTCTATCCATGGCTCTAACGTCGATGCCGTCCACGGTGTTGATGTTTCGTCGTACAAACAAATTAATCGTTAAAATCGAATGCATACGATTAGCGGTAGACTGGTCCATCGATAAGCTGTCATTACATCAGTCTACTAACGATCACGTCACCGTACAAACGTTTTAATAGTGGCGTTGATACTCCGATCGCTTTGTTCGTGGCTACGTATAAAACTCATTAACGATATATTGAAATCGAAAGCGATGTTAACACGCTCGAATTTGCCGTCGATAATGTGAGATATCCCCGTTTGTCTCGTTATTGTTCCATGCAGAAAAATTTGACAAGACATCGCAATAGGTTCCTATGTTACCATTTTAATTTTATTAAGAAAAGTAAAGTAGATAACGATTACAAGTTGCCATTTAATCTACAGAATGTTTAAATGGCATTTAAATTGCAACAGCTATTTAGAAATTAATAATGGTCGCTCGTAGCATTCTAATAATGCTCATTATTACATGGTCAGCGTTATTATGATAATTACAACGTTCGGAGACTATTCGATCACCAGCAATTAAATTATGAATAACCAAGTTACTTGCGCGTGAAACCGACAATAACAATCGCTTGGTCTGGTATATCGTTAATTTATTTCAATTCATTTTGTCGGACGTAATAATCGAGCGAACGTCGAGTCGATCGATTTGCACAGACACCTATGATAGGGTATTAAACGGTCAGCCAACTTCTGACAAATTTAAATTGATGACTGTAACAGAGCCCATTTTTCGGTTTATTAACTTTCGTCGGTTGTTTAATTGAAAGAAATGATTAATCGATGGCGAAACTATCGACGTACGAGCCTGGTAAAAAGTTGAAAATTCGCCTGTAACCTGGCTATAATCGAATCCGTGTGTTGGTATGTATCGATTTGTCGCGTTATTGGTTCACCGAGGACAGACTCCCAATCAGAATAGAGGTAGGGGATTGAAAAAAAATTAAAATTAATCGTTGCTACAACCCCATTTCGGTTTATTAGTTTCCTTTCACTAGCCACTATCAATAGAAATGATTAATCGTTTGCCATTCGATGGCTAATTAATTGAAAGCTTTAATCTATCGATGTCGTATATTTCGTCGTTAAAGGCAACTCGTTAAACGCATACCTACATTATTAGCACAAATTAAACGATTCATCGATTCAACATCTTCTCCTCAATCCTCCTCACCAACGATTGCAATCGAATCAACCGAAATTATAGACATAATTTCCACGTTGAAACGTAGAAATAATGAAAGTAACGATGAAAGTGAACAATTCGATTAGATCAGAGGTAGCAATCAAAACTGCATCAGACCAGTTGATTAAATCGTGAGCTGACTGAAGTTTACGTTCGATAATTGCAAAATGATTTCTTCCTGGCCGCTGCTGAACTTCTGTCTTCGACTTCGACTTCGTAATTAGTTCTTTCAAGTATCGATAATTCAGTTTCAACTTTTAAAATGCCACGTTTATCGCGATAAATCCATACAAGATCGAATTTTTCGATCACTTGACAAATTATTAGAAGAAATCGATGGTAATATCTCATCGTGAATACGATGGAAGAGCTTTCCACAGGGACAAATCGTCGAAAATCTTCTTCTACTTCTCCAGGGAGCTGCCATAATTTCAAATAATCGAAAAGTTCGCTGGGAGAGAGAAGTTCTGGCAACTCAATTCACTTTGACAATTCTTCGCTGAATATCGTGACCGTCTTCCTTCTCCGTGAAAGACGCTACTTGTTTATGCATTCACCAAGACGAAAACTCTATATCTGTGCGACGTCCGGTCCCGTTAGAATCCACCTGTACGATTAATTCGTTAAAAGACAATGTTTATTCTACGAAAAGAAAACACGATCTATAATGTAGTCTTCAATTTCACGAACATCGCTGAACTTTCCAAGCATCGTTGCAAAGTGACAGGAAGTAATTTTGTAGTTTGCAACATTGCTGCAGATCGCTCTAGAGAGTTTCCGGTGTTTCCCCTAGTTTTCCAACAGTTCCAACAACGTTGAAAAGGCCGTTTAATGGGCATCCGTAGAATATCACGCTGTTCCTCCATTGTTGTCGCTTTTTTGTACCGTTATTTTACGAAATGAACATTTGACAATTACATTGGACAATTACAATTTCACAACAAGCGATCATTTGATCTTTGTATATCACAGGAAGAGACTGGTACGTCAATTTGACATAGTTAAGTCCTATACTATATTTAACATGTGTTTATCGCATTGAGCGTTAATCATCTTATATTAAACTTTATGCCTGACCACATGCAGTCCTAAACTACTTAACCGCGTTCTATAGTAGACTTTAGTATAGTAGCGGCGACATTATCTGCGACAGTTGTAACGTTTCTCTTATTACCTGTTATCACACAAACTACTAAACTAAATGCTTCATCCAGAGTAACTTTGAATTTCAAACAATTACAATTAACTTATTCATAAATAAAAATTCAATTTGAACGTTCGATTAATATCCAATCAACATTTAAGCAACTTTCACTTTTTAGAGATAATGCATTAATAGATTTATTTATAGATTGATTTAGTCGATAGATAGCAGAACATCCAAAAAGTGTTGTGTAAGTGTGATATCAGAGACGATACTACGCTCAATTTAATCGCTTTGACGCGGAACGAATCGACAGTGTATTTGAAATTTATGGCATTGGCTTAGCGATCATTTGATCAAACGTCGTATACAGCTGAAAGCTCCTTCAGTGAATACATTTATTAAACAAATTGAATACGGTGTCATATTCCTTATCAATATTAGAAGCCTCGACCGCAGAAGGAATAAGATCCATTGCGACATTCCACGTCCTATATACATTTCCATGTAGTATCTTAACAATTTCTGATAAACAATTGGAATCACGTGATCGTAGAGCTCGTCTACAAATTAAAATTTTAAGCGAATAACTTTCACGAGGTTACGGTTTTAAATTTAAATCACGGAACATTTTCACGTTACGACACAGTTCACCAGGAAATAAAAGTTGGCATTTTTACGAGGACATGCGCGTTACGCACCCTGCGATAAACCATAAGACGACCATTTCGTTGGACTTTATTACTGTTTTCCATCTTTTTAAATTGTAAGGATAAATACATAGATATCTTTTTTACTTCCCTTCCATAAAGCTGGACCTTCGTCTAATGGTCGGAAAAATGTTTAGGATTACCCAGAATAAAATTACAGAAACAGACTGCAGGATTACTGAAAAAGAAACGTACAACAGAAGTCTATGCTATGTAAAGTATTTTCAACGCGAGAAATTCTTCTATAACACATATGACAGAAGATAATATAATATATCATAATACCAATATAATAACAACTTTAAACTTTCTTAAATGAGAAAATCACATTTCGGTGTCGATGTTATTCCTTTGATAAACTTGCACACAAACAGATCTAAAAAAGTCGGATGACTTTTGAGTGCGATAAAAAGTAAAAGATACAAGTAACATATCCTTTTTTGTTGATGTGAAGTTACTGTAAGAATAATTATTTATTGGATGCTTCAAGAGATACACGGTACTTGTTATCCTCTAATATCTTCGTATCGAGATCGCCTGGAGGTAAGGTGATAGATTTTTCATATTGAATAAATTTAGACGATCATGAAAATACTTTTATTTTATACCAGATATTCCATGTATACGAATTAAATATTCTCAGCATCTAACTATTCGCACGAAACTCTCAACGTGATATCAAACTTCGCTTTCTTTACTCTACCCTTTTACTATACGTTGAAGAAGATATCCGCAACTTGCTAATTAACTTCCCACGAAGAACAATAATAAATGAGCTTTAATAGCATTGTTTATTCCCACGAAGGTTCTTGAATTTGGCCACGAACTCGAACCGAAGTTTGGCCTGAAGATTCTTCGTGCAGAACTTTTGTAGTATCATCGGTCCGTAAAACTTGCCGAGGTCAACTACCTTTCGATGCAACGAGGCTTCCGTCACGGTTAATAAAAGACAATTCCACGGTGACCACTCTTCGTCATTTCGAAATCTCACCAACCTCAATTCTTCTAAATTATCGTTTTCAGAAATGGCCGATTTTCCGTGCCAAATATCGTTCACCAAATGGTAAACGGCTTTTGCATCAATAACAAAAGCCAGACTGGTGTAACAGTAGATTCTAGCTTCGCGACGTCTTACATCACGAAGAAGTCTTTGATACGGCTCGTATAAGAGGCGAGGCCCAGTGCGAACTCTCACGTAAAGACAGTAATTGCACGAAGAGGAACGGGACCATTTCTCGCGTGGGAACTTCTCGAGAGGCAATAGTCTGCCGCAGCTCCTGCAGATGGTTTTACAACTGGTCCGGAACCAACTGATCAGCCTGGAATCCTCTCGCTCGTTTCTCAAGGACTCCCTTGCCAGTCTCAAAAAAGCCATCCTCAGCCCACTTCTTAACCAATTCAACTTACTTACCTCCACGTTACGGGTCAACAGATCAATCTCTTGATTCAACAAACGTACCAGTTCATCAGATTCCTTACACGTATGAGGCTCTATATCCTTCCTCAATTTAGACAACATCTCAATTCTTTCTTTAACAGTCATATTTTCCTTCGACAACTCTTCGAACGTGCCTCTAAAGCATCTGGCGTGCTGTACGAATGGTGTAATTACAGGAATCGATTCTCCATGACTGGTTTTCCATACGACAGGCTTGCACAATTCATCCAAGAATTTTCTATATGATTGTTCTCTCTTTTTTAATTTGATAGTGGTTTTTCTCGAATCAATGGCTCGCAATAGTTCTACCTCCTTTGATAGGATTAAACTGCACAATGCGATCCTGGACGACACGAACAGCTGTTCACTCGCACTCTTCGTCTCGTGGATACGCCAACGATCCAGCAGATTGTACAGCAACTCGAAGTCCGCCCTGGTACTCGGCGACGTGCGGTTTAGTATCACGAAATCCCGGCTGCGATAGAATCTCGGTACTGGCTGTATTTGCCGCCGGTTCGTGTTCTTAGCGCAGGCTGAAACGCCGCTCGACGAGATCGTGGTTTGCCGGCCGCGGTGAGCTCTGCGGGCAACGTCGAACAGACGTTTGAACAGGTGTTCCTCGGAGATTTTGTTCGTCGCCAAAAGTTTACGCCACGGAGTTACGAGCTCGTGTGCGCACTGTGTTCTTCGTTGACACGTTCGATTCGAGGAAATCCAAAGGATTTTAGGGAGCAGACGGTTTGGCGAAGTTTGGAGGTTGGAAGCTGGGCTCTTGGAAATATTTCATCGGGTGAAAAGTCAATGGAGAGCATTAAGCGCCAAGTACTAAACTAATACTTCGAATTTTAAAACTGTGTAAGTTAATCGAAGTAACAGTCCGATAAGGTTGAAGAGGTTTAAAATTGATCTATATTGCGTTAAATTATTGAGGAAGTTTCGACTCGGGCAACAGAGAAATTCTGTTCTCTTAACCAGTTTCTCTTTGACCTACCTATGCAACGCGAGTAAATTGCGCTCTTAATTAATAAAAATAACTGATTTAACGAAGCTTCGTGGCTTTATTTCTGCCAGTCACGAGATATGGCGAAAACCTGCCCTGTCCTGCTCGTATTCTACTCGCTACTTTAATATCCGCCGTTCGTTACTTTACCTGTAAAACCTCTGTATCTTTACGACGCTCTCTAGAATCTTCTCGTTCGAGTAATCCTTGAATCTCGGTTCCTTGGAATTCCTAAAACTTGTTATACATCTGTCGCGGACATTGGGAAAGAAATCCGTCTGCACTTCAACGTCGCATTCCACATTCGTAAATTTATCCATCGTAAAATTTGTCTGCGTTCTTTTGTCATTTTTGCCGTCATGTTTACCAGTTTGCGTGCACGTGTTCCGATAAATAGTTCCAGTCAATTTGTGTTTCCAGCCAACTAAGTACGTTTTCATCTCTGAATTCTCCATTTGAACTTTAATTAGTCATCAGTGGTATGGCTACACGGTCGATCGAATTAACTACGAAAGAAAAAGAAGAAACGCGGCTGTGAAAGTATAACCATCGGCTAAGAGCTAGCCTGAAGATAATGGTAATGTGGCTAGTAAAGAAAATTACTGTGCCAAGGTTTAAAGGATTCGTTCGGAGGATTGCATCGTCCGCCGTTTTACAATTCCAAACGAGCGTTGTTGGACTCCACGAGAGAAAGAGCGACCGAAACTGACTACTCGGTTTTAATCGCCGGAATTGTTTTTGCGTGTCTTCCTACCTCCACCGTCGTTTTGCACGTTGATAATCGTTTTGTTTTACTTTCCTCTATCTATCTTTGGATAATTTCCTTCCGTAAGTTTCTTCTCGATTTTAAGATCGAACTGATCTTTGGAATACAAAAAGATTCTTAATCTTGTTGTCTTTTTCTTTTCTTGGTGTGATAAATATAATTATTAATACCTAGAAAAAATGGAGGACCAGCGATTGTAAAATAGTGCTAACATCTTTATGTCGTTTTACTTTTCTCGATCTTGAATAATTTCCTCCTAGAAGCTTCTCCTTCTTGTAACTAAACTGCACCTGGAAATGCAAGAAATTTCTTGATATTTTTTATTCTCTCATCTTTTTAATGTGAAATGAATTGTAAATAAATGTAAGGATCGTTGCCCTTGAATCTCAGTTGCCGTAACTCAATATTCCACTTGATCTAATTGTAGAATTTACACTAAATCCATCATTTAGGCTGGGTAAATGCAATTCGGTATTGTCCGTTACAAATGTATCGCAAACCACAAGTCACATGATACTCTGCACAAACAAACAGTAACATTGGAGGCCACGTGGCGCATTGTAAACATAATCACGTGCCATTAACAGCGTAAAGCACTGATGTGACATTAGAAATCACAAAGGGCAAACAGACTGTCTGGTGAATCTGGCAACCTCACAAAATACCGCAAATGCAATCAATGCAGTGGAGCCCTATTGAATGCAATTTAAACATCGATTACTAAACTTATCACTTATTCGTATACTGATTCACAAAAGATGTTTATGCATACATAGAATGTAAGAAAGTTTTTAGGAAATTATCAATTTAAAATTGTTCAGTTCCATTAGAATAAAGATGATCGAAGAAATTAGTATGTTTTTAATGGTACAGCATTTTCATTTGTATTTAATTCTTTGAAAGAAGCAAAGGTCCAAATTTCCCATTAGACAATTAAAGCATAATATTATTAGTCTTGAACATCGTGGGCGAATGTGTTTTCTTCCCCGTTAGTTTTCGCGTCGTAATGGCCAATGAAAAATATAAAGTTAGCCAATGATAACCGAAACAGGCGTTATAAATATTATAACGTCAATCATCGACGTATCGCATATTGCGTCATAAATTCAGTCATAAACGTAGATGTTATCGGTGACCGCTTAGTGTAGCATAAATTTCACCGTAAACGAACATGGACTGGCACAAATTCGATTATGAATAAGTGTATTGCAAACGTAAATTTGACCGCAAATAAGTTAGAACCAGGAAACTATCGTTTCGTTCGCCAAATTATTCCATGCGACTAATCAATTAAAATAAATTATAACTAGAGTGTGGCTATTTATGAAAATTTAAATTTTTATAAATACTAAAGCAGAAATTAGTTTCGTACACTGAATATCATGACAAGTATTAATAATTTTGGCTTCCACAAAATTTCGTCAACCTATGAGATATTTTTAAAAAATATACACTGTAAACCTACCAACTTGTTTTCATTTTCAATTTATATTATATTAAAATTCTACTATTTAATAAAAAAGTGACATTAAAATCAGAAGAGTAACAAAGATATACTGATGATGATTAAATTACGATTCAATTTTTCATAAACATAAATATCATAATTCAGAAAACACCAAAAAATATGTTTCTGAACAGCTCAATATTTATCTTTTTACGCACACAACTAAAGATACGAAAGGATATGACGTATTACATGAGGAAGTTTAACTTCCACAGACTTCCAAATTATAAATACCTGTTAATTCAAGCCCCGAGCGGCGCTTAATTCTTTGTTATCCTGCCAAACGCCGGCTAAAGCTTTAGCATCTGCGGCGAACAGAGGAATGCACCCTTCAAGGTTTTATGGCTGATGGAAATCCAGCCGGTAATTCCGGAGTGCGCGGAAATGCACCGGCGAGAACGCGGAGAACCGTAAAACTCGTGTACCAGCGCGCGTTGTACGGTCGATGCATTCAATGCATCGCGTATAATTTGGCCCTTTAAACAAGAAAAACACGCGTGTGTGCCCGCGTGTAGTTTATTTCTACTTTTTTTTTTTTTCACTCCCTTATTTCGTTTAACATGATTTTAACTTTTCTATTTTTTTTTTCCACCCCCTTCTTTCGTTTAACATAGTTTCAATCGAGCCATTATAGAATAACGAGTCGTTCTAAATATTTCACTCTTTCTCTTTCTTCGTCTCTCTTTCATCTTGCTCGCGGAAACATTGGAAACTCTGGAATAAAATGATACTGGAGTAAAAGATGGAAGATGAAAATTACGATTTTCTGAATTTGTATGTAGCATACGCAGGCTTCGGAGAAATAGTAAGCTTAGTTGGTTGGAGGTTGGTTGGATTATATACATAGTAAGACTCGCTATAGATTTTGGATTGGACGAATTGTAATTTAATTAGAATTCGTGGAACGTGTAATAACATGGAGAATTCATTTTGCACGTGTAAACTAGTCCCATGAACTAAGTGTTTACATTTCGCTTATTAAACGTTTGTGGCCGACTGAACACGGAAATTTAATTTGTGTTTAATTGGATCGCCAGCAGCTGACTACTGGTACATCTGCACATGAAACATTCATGATCCTGCGAGGAGGCGATGAAGTCAAAAATACACAAATCGCAGCAACTAAGCAAGTGCGAGCAAGCATCTTCCTCGAACCCACAATTCTATTTTTTGTGTTAGCAAGGAATAAAAATAGCGGGCATCATATTTCTTCTCAATTTATGAAATACACGATGACCATGTATTTTCTATTTGTCTGCACTGCCAACTTGTTTGTAAACGTTCTCGCTTTGTTTATTTATGTTTTTAATATTTATATTTGCTACCATGTATCTTCATATTGTACAGAGATCTTTGTTTCAAGGAATTGTCAGAAAAATCTATTCTCTCAAGCAACGAGAAACATCTGAAGATATTTCAAGATCGAAAGAACGCCCGAGTAAAAGTTTCCATAAACTATTACGTGCGATTTTGCAATATTTCCCACTCACCGTGAATTATGAATTATTTAATGGGGAAATGAAAACAAAGATTGCTAAGATACCGATACGAATGCAAAAATATTTGAGTAAATCGACTGGAATGGTGAAGAAATACAAAAAGGGAATCGCCAATGTAACCGCTGCATCTGCGAGCGCATCCACGCTCAACCGCCGAGTGGATGGTTTTTCATCCCTCCATCGGGATTAACGTTTTTTTTCTTTTCGAAATCAAATATAAATATTCTAAAATAATATTCCAATACCCTGAAACGATAACTGGAAAACTCCATTTTGCTGAAATTCCATTGAAATTCACGTTCGAAAGAGTTCTGCGTCGAAAATGAACAACATTTTCGAGCCAAACCCAACGAAAGATACACTTTATAAATATAAAAATATAACCAGAGGGAATATTACTGAATATTTCGATTAAATCGTTATCGTTAAAAGAAAATAGAGAAGAGACGAACTCGTAAAACGGACGTTCGTATCGATGATAAATAAACGATAATTAACAGTCGTTAATCATGCTATCACCAATCGTCGAAAAAAGAAGAATGGATTCGCAAATGTGATTCGCAACACACTATATTTATCTCGAATAACAAATGATTCTTTCCCTTAGAATCGATACACGATAAATTAATAATTGAATTTCAAAATTAGCCTCATTATACATAGATAAAGGAGAAAATATTAACTAACTCGTGACATACGAAATTCGACAAAGCAAATGTACGAATTTCAAATGTACAAAATGTACGAAATGTACAAAAACAGTAAAGAATCGAGGTATAGTGGTAAATGAATGTAAATAACGTATGCAAAATGCAATTCGTCCTTTTTCGATTCAAATAATATTATTGTACTCTACGCTAAAGCTACTTCAAGCTATTCTATATCTCAACTCACTCGATGTTCCTCTTCTTTTGTATAGTTTACAACGCTCTGTGTTTGTTACTTCTACAACGCCTCTGTTTATCAGCTGCTTTTAGTCTCGCGATTATTCATCTTCCGTTTCGTCGTGATTTGTCGTCGTCACCGAGAAATTTATCGTCTCTCGTCTTGTTCAGCTATAAATTGCCCAACGACGCGTGCACTAACGACCAAGAGGCGAACGACGGCAGCGGCGATGGCGGCATAGCGTGCCTCGAAATAACGCATGCTATTAGATTTATCAAAACGACATCGTTGCACAGATAAAAAACGTGAAATCGGTCCCGGGAACGATCAGACAGAAAAGAAAGAACGGAGCTTTCAATGCGACGCAATCCATATAAGAGACTTCTGCACCACCTTAAAGGTCAAACCCTTAAACCCACCGTTGCCAATGACAACCTGCTTGGTCGATCGAAAGCACTTTCTAGTCCATTATTTTTCGATTTTATATATCGCACGCTCAAAAAAAGAAGGAAATCCTGCAACTCTCCTCTCCTCGATCGCTGCCAGATACAACAAAAGAAATGTAGATGAAGATCGTCTATCCTGCAAGCGTCTATTTTTTTCTTTTTATATACTTATTTTCTATAACAATTAATTATATGTATATATAAATACATTTAAATAGAAGATGACCTTATAATTTGATTATATTGATGAAAGAGTAAACGGACAATTAGATACAGCAAAGTATATCACGTAAAAAGATAATCGTCCACTTTGATCGCTGGATTGTACACCGCTTTATCCTCGATTTTGTGAAATTTACCTCGAAACTCCTTCTCAAACTGTCTCAAATGCCTGCAACGAGTTCAATCGATACGTTATTTCCACTTCTCTATCTTTCAAACCGTGTATGCTCCTACTTGAATTGGTTCTTCGCTAACTGATGAGACAACAAGATTTTTTCGATAAGTGGCTTCGAGTATACGCTCGCGAAATCCTTGATCCTGCAATGAACGTCAGCCTCTTCCTCAGTTAAAAGGATACAATTCCACGGTGACCACTCCTCGTTTACGTCGTATCGAACGATCCGTAATAGGAACATATCTCTATTTTCACTGACTACAGAGTGGCCGTGCCAAATATTGTTCACCAAATGGTACATGTCGTGTTTTTGCATCATAAACGCGATGGCCGAAGGTGATTCTCTTTTCGTTTCCTCGCAACGTACACAGTCCAGTAGAAATTTGTAAGGGTCGTAATTCACGTGTCTAATATTTCGTTCACGCAACCAGGTACAACCTTAAAGCAGTAAAAAGAAGTTTAACGCATATTTTCCGTTTAAATTCTTCAAGAAATTTAATGTCAAACGAGATCAATAGTACCAACGCAAGTAGACAGCCTTTTCATCCTTCCATGAATAGTGAATTGGTGAATAGGAAGCAATTTCAAACAACTGTGACACAATTTCGTTATAGGTTCGATCGGTTCTCGCAATTTTTCATCATCTACGTTCTTGCAAAAGTATCTGTCGTTGTTCACGCAACAGCACGAGTGCGACGTTCGTAAAAAGTTCAAGTAACTGACTACATCGTCAAAGAGAAAGCGGAAAAAAGTTTCGTTAACAATCCTTCTGCCACCTTGCAACGTCACAGCACAAAATCTCGTATATTGTTTTTTTCTTACAAGCTATCCTTTCTCGAAAGTGTCCTAGCGACATGCGTTTCATCCCCCTTGCCAAGTAGGTCAGCTCTTCGTCCAACAGTCGTATCAAATGGAAAACAGACACACAGTTGTGTATCTCCAACGATTTCTTCAGTATCGTGAGCATCTCCATGCGTTCCTCGCGAGTAACATCGTAGTTCATCAACGAGTCGTAAATCATTTTCAATTCTCTTGCCTTCTGGTTTCTCATTGTGTCCATTTCCAGCAATTTATTCTTGTAACCGTTCCACAGAATAGGCTTGCAATTAACCGCAACAAATCTCGCGCGTTTCCGCTTCCTGTAGCGTTGCTTCACCGCCTGTCTTTTCTCGTCGATTACATTCAGCATTTCTATGGTCTTTTCCAAGATTTCGTAATTTTCTGCACACCTCGCAGGTTTAAAGAAACGTAGCTTCGCACATTCCAGGCGATCGCGTCTCCACTTTTCAATCAAATTATATAACAGGTCAAAATCCGATCGAGTTTTGGGATTAATTGTTCGAAGAATTTCCTGCTGATGCCTCTTCCTGAGACATCAATCGATATATGTAATATGGTTTTGAGCAATTTTGTACATTTTACATGTTTTAAATGTTACATACCTGTATAACATTATCTTTTCTGCTTCGTATAGCTTACAACCTTTGACTAACTCTCGATACTGTCTCGCATATTCTTTGATATACTTCATTAATTTGTATACTCTATAGTTTCTTTGGATAATTCGCGCCTTTCCATCGTAATCCAGTCGTTTCATCATTTCTTCGTATGTTTCGTATGGTTTTGATGTTATGTATTTATCCGATTCGGCCGATATAAAGTAATCAGATCTAAGCGAAGGGAAAGATATAAATTAATGAAAAAGAATGATAAAAGAAAGCAAAGGAAACTAAGAAATTAAAGGAGGAACTAAAAGTAAAATTAGAAGGATTTGTTTTAATTTAAATGCAAAAAAACCATGTATACCGCCACATCTGTGTTGGATGAACGCATGGTGTTTGGGTAAATACATCTGTCCAAGAAATATATTGCACTTTCTTACTGCACTTTTCTTTTTCTGGCTTCCTTAGGGGGCCTGTTTGCGATTCGGCATTTAGATACTCTACTTGGGTAATTTTATGCTTCCATCCTCCCAAATAAGGTTTTTTTATTCTTCGATCTTCCACTTCCACGGAACGGCAGCAAACCATTTTAAGATTTTGTATATATTAGGCGTTTTAAACGTTTTAAACAAAAAAATATTTGCTTAGTTAAGTAAAACGACTTGGTTTTAAGGAATAATAGATTAGATGTTGAATATAGATGCAAACTCAAACAAATCTTGTTATTCATTTTTTTTTATTAATGTTCATATATACATATACATATATATATATATATATATATATAACATAATGTATTATTATCGGATAATGTTATTTATTAAATACACAACCATTTCAGAGTATTATTTTTATTAGACATACATCACTTTCTCTTCTTTCTGATTTTACATTGAAATTTAGTGTTTCAGTTTAATGTTACAATATTCTGTCGTTCCTGTACAATACAGAATTTAATAATGTATAAATCATGTTTTCCTAAAATGTAGGGAATATAATACTCATAGACGCAAATAATTTAGATCACGTTTGATTAATAAAATTACGGATTGTTATTATAAAAAAGGTTGTTATCGGAACATGTGTTACATAGCTGAAGCCTGCAATATATATTCAAAATGTTGCAGATGTTACTAACAAGAACTGTTAACAATTTCATTGATAAGATGTGTTACTATACAACATTTCGAGACTATACATTCTATACTTTTGTTATTTACATTTCATAACGATCTGTAAATTTCACGAACCTTATCTTCAAACGATCGACGCATTCATTCTTAATATCCACATGAATTCACTTAAAACGTACGATTTATGATAATATACAAATATCATTTTCATTCTTTATAGAAATTTATCCACAAAATATGTACGATAAATAATACATATCTGTACAATGAAGGGTGTATCGTTAATAAAACAAAAAAGGGGCGGAGCTTTAAACATTGTATTAGACAAAAAAAAAAGGCATCCAAAGTCAACAACACAAAAATATTTTCTGCACGATTAAAGCTAGAATAAATAATATGTCATTTATAGCATGAAATGATGGCCGTTGCAAATGATTTAGATCAATTTTATCAATGGGAAATGTTGATGATACGAGAAGTCAAATACTGGAGGTTCTTTGGAATCCTTTTTATGCCCATCAGCGAGTAACTTTAGAACCACGAAATTCGTTTTCGCCACTTTTAATAAATCATTGATCTGTAAATCAAGCACCATAATGAGTAAAATATGTTTAATACAAACATAGGAATCGAAAGGTTTAAAAATATTTACCTCATTTAGAGTACTAGAATTTTGTGGGTAAAAAGACAAAGCTCGTTCTAACATATTTCTAGCTTGATGAAAATGACGACAGCCGGCTAAGTACAATATTTCTCTAGTAACCCTTTCCTAGGAAAATAGAAGTTAAGAAAAAATGCTCCATGCTAGTTAAAACCAAGAAGAATAGGCCACTATACTCACGTTTCTTTTATGCATCTGTGCGCTCGTCATATCTAAGAATTCTCGATAAGGTACCGGAGGTGGAGTGCGTAACGAAGAAAATGGTAATAACCTGTGCTCATATCGAACTCGTTCTGAATCAAATGGCGACTCAGGAAGTGCTATTTTACCATCCATACGGAAACCAACTAAAGCCTGTAATACAAATTTTATAGATGAAATTAAATCATGAAGATAACATTTTATAAAAAAATCAGACACGCGCAACATACTTTGTAATATCCTCCACATATATTTTGCATCGCTTGATACATTAATATTTCTAAATTATACGGTCTTGATGTTGATTTTTTCTTCTTGTTTTTCGCACTTCTCTTACCACCTCTGCCTTTATGTGTATCATTATGTACATCATCCATCAAGAACGTATTAGCTCTTGTAATAGCCGATACTAACCATCCATAAAGAAATTCATATAGGTACCAAAATATATAGTGATATTCATGCACCGAATATAATTCCAATTCAAAGCCACTTAATAAATACATGACCATAACTCGTAGTGTATGATACAAGATCCATGTTCCGAAACGAGCTAAATGTGACCTCTGTGTATCACTTTTCATTGACAAGGCATGTAAAAATCCATCAACTCTTTCAGCCTGGCAAAATTTCGAACATACATCAGTTTGAAGTTATCAAATATTCCAATGTTATGAAATATAAATTAACTTTTAAACTCACTTCATCCTGTAATATTGCAAAATCATCCAATAAGTGTGCTAATTTGTCTCTCTGTCTTGCTCTATTATGGCCAGTAAGTTGCAACAAACTACCAAAGAGCCCCACACAATGAGATAAGAAACTATCAACATATTCCTTAGCTTGGTGATTTTGAAGTAACGTGCTTTTTGGCATTAGTACCGGTGGCGCTATGAAATTCCGCGCTGCATCTTTCAAAACGTCGGCAAAATTGTGCACGCCGAATACTCGATTTGTTGTAGGTAAATAAACTATTTGCAACATTGATCTGGATAATATACATGGACTTCGTCGTGAAAATTCTAAAAAAAAGTCCTAAAAAGAAATCAGTGTACTTGGAATTTATGCCAGAAATTTTTAGTAACCTATAGATTTTGTCTTACCAAAGCTGCATGAAAACCATTCTGATTAGTAATCGTAGTAACTGTTCGAAATCTGTTTAATAGCTCGTCCAAATATTTTAAAGCCTCTAGTCTTGGCTTTATTTTTGTATACCGTGGAAATGTTGGTGGTAATAATCTTTGATTCACCATAGGGTCAAACCCCATAATATTTGGATAATTTGCTACGATCATTACATAATACGCGATGTAAACTATATACTATGACGTAAACTATAAATTTTGAAAAACTTACATATTTCATCAGCTTTTTCTCCACTGTTTACTGTTTTAATCATCATTTGAATCATATAAGAACATCTTGATAACAATGTATGACAATCATTTAAATTTTGTTGCAACTGTTCTTTCTTTCCCATTAATGATAAAACTTGATAAAATATTTTAGTAAATCTAATTCTGGCATAGAGTGCTAATCTATCACCATACTGAAAGAAATAATAACAATTTCAGTAATTAATTATATCCTTAGTCGTTCACAAAAATTCAATAAATGTATTTTGTGTTTCAAAACATGCACCTACTTCTTTCTCTGATACTACATGAATTGGTTTTATTCTTTTCCCAGGTAGTTCATCTTCTACTTCTCTCAGCATGGATATGATTTTTTGTTCTGTAATATCCTGTTGCAATCTATAACCATAAGTAACACTCTGGAAATCTTCTTCCTCAAAAACTAATGCTTTATTGATGCAATCTTTAATTATTTCAATTATTTTATATACAGCATAACAAAAGGTTCTCAAAGGTTTATCCACTATTTGACTCGGTTGGTGAAGATACAAATTAGTGAAAACTGTTTGCGCTAAACTATGGCCTTCAAGCCAAGACACTATGCACGCATATGTTGAATCTATTATTCCTATAACTTCTGATGATGTCAAATTGTCCAATTTCAATGCACCAGAGTCAACAGCCTGTGTAAAAGTGCACGGTTTGTTGTTGCCTCTATTACATAACATGCCAACATCCATTTTTGGATCCATCATTTCAATTGCAGACATGGCCTCAAATAATCCAAATAAGTCATCACGCAATAGTTCACCCAATTCCAACTCTAAATAAACATAACAATGAAGTGTTTTGTATTGTATTAAATAAATATTTTGTATATAAAATATTGTTTCAATTAATTCACATCATTAATCATTATAAATTAATTTCCCATTAAATAGTGATACTTAAATGCTAACAATGTTATTGGATAAAATTACATGATTATTTGAACAAAACAAGTTGTATACAAATGAAAACTAAATCGTCTCTACCATAATAAAACAAAAAAATATGAGGGGAGAAAAAGAAATAAAAAGAAAACTTGTAAAGCAAGCATTTGCAAAAGAGAAAATAAGTTTGTAAATAAGCACCTGTAATGGCATCGAAAAATTCTTGGGTAATATCCACCCAATTGTAAGTAACTTGGTCAAATCTGCAATGTAAATAGATATAAAAATTAAAAAATATCGCCGAGAATTACAAATAATGTTATACGTTAGGTTATTTTCCTAAAGCCTAGCTGGAAACGTAACATTCTTATTTCAATATTTCCATGTAATTACACGTTAGTTATCGGTGATTTTTCTATTACAATTAATATATCACAACTCACTGTGATTCTTTATCTTCGCCCATGTCAACCGAATTCTGTTCTTCTACCATGGTCGCCATTCTTGCAGACTGACCTGTCACATTTAACGGCACTGCCAACAGTAGAAGCTTCTACATAATCCTCGTATCAAAAGTTAACCCCTGAGAAGCTCCCCTTACGTCAAACAGGGGATATATACTCACAAACTCTTGAAATTATTGAATAAGTATAAAATCCTATATTGTTTTATATTTATCAGATGAAATATATTTAGACAAATCGTGTGTAGATATACAATGAAAATATATATTCAAATAAAATGATTTTAAAAAAGTTTATATTCAAACATTTGAATTTATGACAATTTCGGGTATGCAAAACACACTGTAAACTAAAGAGCAATCCACGGAATCAAGCGTTAATGTTTTGTCTTGATTTATGTTTAGTAATTTTATTTCAGATTTCAAATGGATGATAAAACATGGAAGAATAAAGTCTCATTACATTTTGAAAATATTCTCTGTCTCTATTAAAATTTACTTGAATACTAATGTTATTTTCAGGAACTTTTAAACAAACTAAAAGCACTCCGTCAAATAGGATTCGAATTACAAAAATTTTATAACTTGTTACGATTAATGACGGTTGATTTGAAAAAAATTATATATAATTTCACTTCGTTAAATCGTAATTAATTTTTTATTCTTATTAACATTTGTTAATGATATTTATTAACACTTTGGTAAAGTACATAAATTTAATAATATTTCTTCTAGGTGAGTGAGTTAAAGCATTTTTGAATATAAATATTTGATCTCTGTGTATATATTTAAATAAATCTGCAAATGGAAAAACATATAATGAAATTGATACATTAGCTAGGTATTATGAATTAAATGTTCTACAATTTAATTAATCGTGAATTTTTATAGGTTATGATAAATTAGGATAAATTTAATCTCTTTATGTAAGTAGTTTATTACTATTGCCGTTTGTAACATGAAAATATTACAATCCCTAGGACGATACATTTTCTGGATGAAAATTTTAGTGTTACATAGGAATTATCCTTAACGTTTCCTTTGCACTCTTTTCAGGTGTTATATATATATATATATATCATTGTCAGCATAGCGTAGCCGTGCATTTTCTGCTGCATTATACAGAATACATATTCTAACCATACACACATATATATTCACCTGTATACATATATATTATGTTAAATATCTATGTATCTCCGCTTATGGGTCAGCATTGGCTCGATTCCAAGAATATTTTACAAATTTGGAGCTGTTCGAAGTCTACTGAATAAAAAAAAAGAAAAAAATTGCATGAATCTCTTACGTTTGATCGGTTTTATCTTTGACGAGAACTCATTAAAATTTGGACATAATGGGGATTATATTATCAAGATTTCGCGTAAGTCTCCGGTAGTATATAAATAACATTAATACTGTATTACGGAGGTTAACGTCTTCTCATGTTATAAATCTTTTACTAAGCATTCGAAAATTATTTAGATATAATATTTTATAACAAATGTTTAAACTTTTAACGCATAATGTATTATGTTTTATAATATTTAAATGCAATTAATTCAAGCACATTTCTTTATATATGACAAATTTTTAGGTTAGGCGCGAAAATAAGGAAGTTTTGAACAAGTTTGCTAAAGAATAACTTTATTATCATAATATATAATAATATAAATTCTTAAACATTCCTAATTTATAATTTTTGTAGCTTGATATCTATAACCATATTTGAATAAGATTTCTAATATTGAATAATTAATTAACATTGACTTTTAATATATGCAGAATTCTCTTAAAATACGAAATTATTATTCAATGATATTACGTTCAAATTATTTAAATTTTGTCAAACCAAAAAGACAAAAAGTAACATATACATACAAAGTAAAAATACAAGAAAATAAAAATATACATAAAAACATTTGTAATTGCTTTGTATTAAAAAATTGTATAAAGATACTTACTTATTTTATGTTGTATAATAAAAATTATTACATAAAATAAAGTATTATAACCTGAAACATAACATAAATTTCCATATGAATTTGATAATTAAATTTCATTTTCTTTTAAAACATGTTAGTATGTAAATAAGTGCATTGAGAAGAAAAAGAGAAAGAGAATATTATATACGGAACTATTTTTGCTTCTATTAATAATGTAATCGGGTTAAAACAAATTATTTTTACATTTCAGAGGAAGAAAACAACAATTGAAATTTTGGAGGATCTTGATGCGGTAAAATATTTATATTCTTTTATTTGTATTTATGTTGATAACTACATAAGTAATCAAAAATTTCTTCTTTAACAGAAAATTAAAGAGATAGAAAGATATGGATATAGTACGGAACAAAGACATAAAAAGATTGTTGGAACTCTGATATTATATAGTGTGATACTTTATATTATAACAGCATTCATTTTTTACTTCTATTTCTTCCCTGCATCACTATATGATCAAATATTTTATATCATTCCACTGTTAATTTTTCCAATTCTGTGAGTATTTTAATTGTATTTGTTTCCTTTACTAAATTATTCAAGAGGTATGACAAAATGTATTTTATTGTCACAGAATATTGCTTACAAAAAAGATGGTAACGTGGTATTATAAATGTAAAATTTCTAAAAATCAAGATAGATTAAGCAGTATGCAATCTGAAAAGAAGAAAATTCTTGATGAAGTTACAGAGACTGAAACGTATAAAAAAGCTAAAGAAATTCTGTTAAAGTTTGCACCTGATCAATTAAGAATGACTCCAGTAAGTAAATCTATAATATAATTTCTTTATTTTAGTTACATAATATAATCTCTAAACTAATTTTTAATAATTAAATTATTTTTCCATTTTTCAGTTGTCCCCGCAGGTTTGTATTTTACACGATAAAATATATGAAGAATGAATTTTTGATAATTATGAGTATCTTTTTGGATAATAAAGTACTAGAGAAACATTTGAAAATATAGAAGATAAAAGGTCTAGTAAAAGATTCTTTCATTTTAGACAACTTTTAAAGTATCATCATCAACAGAAACTCCTAAACGATCAAGTACACCACAGCGTATAATATCTCCGGTATCACCTTCTACGGAATTGAGAAGACGTGTAATAATAAATCAAAATCAACCACTGAATGTGCATAGTGGTATATCTGCTAACACTGGTCTTGTCCCAGTTGGCATAGCTCCCACCCAGAATCCATTAAATACTTCCTTCCAGGGTGGTATTAGACCAGTTAATACTCCAATTCGGGATTATCGTTAGTATTTTTAGGACTACAGTTACTAATTTTTATTTTTTTAATTTATTAAAAATTAATTTATTGAAGTAAAATTCTTTTTATTGAGATGTTTTATTAATAGGAAATCCGTTACCACGTCCAGTATTACCGCGGCAAAGGACTTATTTGGATCGATTGATTGATTATCTTGTTGGAGATGGTCCATCGAATCGATATGCATTAGTGTGTCGAAATTGTGAATCTCACAATGGGATGGCTCTCAAAGAGGAATTTGAATATTTCGGTAAACATTTGTCATAATCTGCCAAAAAGAGTTAAGTATAAAGATTTAATTACGTTACTAAATATTCAAAATATATGTATTTTGATTTTGTAGGATTCAGATGTTGTTATTGCAACTTTTGGAATCGTGCAAGAAAACAGAAGCCATCTGCTCCGAAATTAACATATAATGTTGCACATTGTAGTTCATCTTTAAATACTTCTGAATATCTAGCATCTGATCCAAATGTAGCAGAAGATTTAAAATCTCCGCAAACGGAATCAATAAACGCGTCGGATACAGGTTTGGATGAAAAGAAAACTAATATATAAACTGTTTCGGATTGAAGAAATAATTGGAATCAATCGAAAATAATTTTTAGATTCAGATATCGAAGTCGTTGAGCGACCAACAGAAGCATTGGAAAAGATTGAGAACGTTACTGAACCAGTTAAAGATACATGTGGTAAGTAACATTGTTGTTAATCATACTCATAATCTATTTTTTGGTACTATAAATAATTACAATCGCAGATGAACCAAATAATGCCGAGCCACAGAATGCGGAATCGGACACTACAGAGTCCGAAACGAAAGAAGCACATAATTGTGACGAGAGTGATGAAAAAATGGATATCGACGAATCATCGTCTTAAAAAAATATATTTTGAAATAATTTATAACACGAAACTTTTTGTTATGAAACGTTATGTGTTAACAAAATATATTTTGAAATAATTTGCAACATGAAATTTTGTTCAATCTTAATGCAAAAGGTCCATATAATCCTAAGTCCATGCTTTATAATGAATCCTTATTATATAAGTAAAATATATACTTGCTAAACAATCATGATATTGGGTTCTTTTGCAAACTTTTCTCTGAGATCAATCTTTCGTAGCTAAGTCAATCCAAATCTGTCATCTTTATTAGTGATGAATCTGAACTCTTACGAATAAAAAAACAACCTATTGTAAAGAAAAAGAAAAGCATAGATAATCTAAGAATATTTTTTCGAAAACTGATCGGCTATTGTCTTTTCGCGGGAAGGCAATTATGGGTATTTTCAATTACTTCCGCGCTAGAAATGGAGTGCGCTAATGTTGTAACTTCTTGGCGCTTTTCTATGTGCTTAGTAGCAACTGTTAGTAATCGCTATGCTATATTCTTTTATGTCACATAAAATTTTTAAATTATTAAATAAATGTAATTGTTTTAATTGTTTTGTTATAGTTGATTTCTTATTTTTCAGATACAATATATTCAGAAAAATGATATAGTAAATATACCATGAAAATAAGAATTATTTATTATTATTCAAATAAAATGGTTTTAAGAACACTTGCATTCAAACTTGTTTGAATTTGTGATAATTTCGGTTGATCAAAAAAAACATTGTGGAATGAATGCATAATATTAAGTTAATTTTTAAAGTATTTTTCTTGTATCTATTTCTACAAACTGTCTTTTAAATGGATAATAAGGTATACAAAAGTAAAATTTCATTGAATTTATCTAAATATTAATGCGTTACTTTCAGGAGCTTTTTAACGAACTGATAGCACTTCGACAAATGCAACTCGAACTCCAACAACTTTATACCTTGTTACGTTTAATGAGGGTTGATTTGGAAAAAATTATAGGCAATTTTACTTCATTAAGTGGTAAGTATTTTTTGTTTTCGATCATTTTCGTTAAACTTTGTTAACACTTTGGTAAAGTACATAAGCGGAAATGTCTGTTTTAGGTGAATGAATAAGAGCATCTTTAAATACATTTATATATATTTGATCTCTGTGTATATATTTAAATAAGTCTGCAAAATGGAAAAAGAAATAATATTAGGAACATCATCCTCATCATCTCTGCGAAGAAAGTCTTTTCTGCTACAAAGTACATTATCATCCAAATTAGTAGAAAATAATGATGAAGCTGAAAGATTGGCTAGACGTCATGAATTAAATGCTTCTACAGCATCAGTAGAAAATTTAAGCATAAATAAAAAACGAAGATCTTTGGGTCTTGGTTTTCTAGCACATATGCCAACACATGAGATAAAGGATCGTATGGCTGAATGTATAAAACTTAATATTGAAAACAAGATTAATGTGAAAAATGCATTTAGTCTTGAAATAATTGACTTCATGTCCTATATGATAAAAAAACAAGATGCCAACATATCTAATTTGCAAGCAGCTAGCACATCCTTAGATGTAAGCACAAAAATCTATGGTTTTCGTGTAGATGGAGTTTATACTGAAATAATGAAAATAGCCAGTGGAATAGATAAGCAACAAAATGATAGCTCAACTGATGAAGTAAATGGAGAGCTAAATACCGAGCAAGGAGATCAAGTAAAAGATCTACGAATACATAAGAAAAAGGGGAAAAAGAAAAACAAACAGAAAATTTTTAGTACAACAGATAGCTTAAAAGGAACTGTAGAAATTATGAAGCCTTCTTTGTGGATAATGGAAAATGAGGATTCACAAACTACAGATGCATTATATCAAGTAATGCTGTCAAATCATGCAAATTCAAACTATTCTTTACATTTATATTGTGACATTATCGTGGATGTTGTAGAACATAAAATAGATAAAAAAGACGCGAAAATAATTATTCCCCAGATGGAAGATTTTTCTAAATTAGAAATATGTCCACCTTTAACCAATTTTGAATTTCAAAATTGGATCAATGATATTGAGAAAGAAACAGAAGAAGAAAAAGAAGAAGATAAAGGTATAAAGTCAAACAGTGACAATGAAAATGGATTTCAGTTTGATTTAGACGCTAGCTTACCATCTGAGGAAGAAGTGCCTCATGATGATATGAATTATTTAGATATTCAAGATGATGTGGAAAATACAAAGAAATGTCCAGAGATACAAAAACCAACAGAAAAAATTGTAGACTTATGTAAAGTTCTATCTAATGTTGGAGTGATTAAAACATCTGAGTATTCCTTCCTTCAGAAAAATTTGAATATACACTGGGCTGGTCCATCTCATTGGAGAATAAGTAATTTCTCAAAACTATCTGGAAGTAAAATTATCGCCGCTTGTCCACAGAAACCAGGCAGAAAAAGAAAAGAAATAGAAATATGTTATGACGACAGTATAAAAACAACAGTAGTACCAAAATTTGTATTAAGTAAAGTTACAAAGTTTGAAGCTGCTAATTTAGAGTGGTATGAAGAAAGACTTACATTACCACGAGATATGCATTATGATATTACAAGTGCTGCTAAATTGTACCTTCACGAATTAATACGTATAAATATGAAAGAGGATCAATCAGATGCTACTCATATATCTGATATAGAGAATTATAATTATGATAATGAAAATGATATATCAAATTATTGTCCATATGTTCTTAATGAAGACTATGCATCAAATGAAGACAATAATGATCCTGAAAATAATGGTGAAGTTGAAAATGATGAAGCAGAAACACAAATGATTTTTGCTGGAGATAACTTAGTAGCTATTCCTAAATTAACAAATAAGATATCTATTGCGTATAGTACACGTGCTAAAAGAATTGATATGCGACAACTAAAAAAATCCATTTGGAAAAGCCTAACTATGTGCAATGATACAGAAAATATAAATACAGAAAATATTGAAAACCGAGAAGAAGAGAATAAAATGAAAGAAAATAGATGTTTTAGTGAGATTTGTAAAACATTACCGAAGTTATTAACAAAAGCCAATATAGAAGTCCTAAATTTTCCCATTTCTTTTGTATCATTGCTACATTTAGCAAATGAAAAGACATTAAAAATACAGTCTGTTCCAGATATGTCTGATCTTATCATAGAAGTAAGTTAAGTACATATATACTATAATCAATAATAAAATAACAGAATAATATTAAGTTCATAATAAAATGCAAATATTATTTTATATATTGTGATGACGTTATATAAATCGTGCATTAAAACAGAGTTTTATTAATATCTAGTTGTGTCTAGTCCTTTCCTTTATTCTTTAATTACATTATGATATATATATATATATATGATATTGTAATTGTAATTTATGTAATTAATGTAATATATCATATATATATCATATATGAACTAAAAATTTCTAATTCTTATAAATATAATGTGAATAAATGAAAAATAGAAACAACATAGACAAAATGTATATTTATTGTTTTCTTTCTATTCTAATGTCACTTTTTTTGGCTCGCTCACGCACTCCATCTTTATATCTTTATGTTAGAATCAATGTACTTTTAAGCCAATAACCTAAGTATTCTGCGAATTCTATCTTTTTATGATCTTCGATAGTATTAAGAAATTATCGTCAATGATTCACATAAAATTAATGTTTAAATATGATTCGAACAAAGCGATATCTTTTGGTATCTATCGAGAAATGCATTTCACGCTGTTTTTACCGGAACATTTCAAATATGCCGATTGACGGTGAAAAATCAAAATGTGCAAAAGATAAAGGAAATGGTCAAAAATTGAAAGAAGAAACTAATGTTAACATCAAACCTCAATTAAAAAATTATGATTCCTTTTCACCGGATCATAAAGGTGACATAAAAATTTGCATGATTGGAGGCGGCGAGTCATTGATGTACGCTGCTGTTGTTCTAAAGCAATTTCATCTTATAAAACGAATACATGTGGTAGATACAAAAGATTCATTGGCTAATGCAATTTTAGATATTAGTCATATTGACACATCACCTCGTGTAAAATATTTTAAAAGAAAGCATTTAAAAGAAGCTCTTAAAGAAGTATGTATTTATTTATTAAGCAACGAAACAAAATGAGCAGTACGTCCTCAATACAACACTGACTCGACATTGATAAAATTGATACGTAGAAATCGATATGATTTACAGATAAATATTATCGCATTGATGGATGAGACAAACGCTAATATTGATGTAAGTCCCGCAGCACAATTTGAGGCTGCATCGGCATACGTGAGCGAAATGGCCGAACAAATGGTACAATTGAGTTCAGAATCTTTGGTAGCTGTTTTTACTCGGCCAGTAACGGCTATACTTCCCATGGTGTCAGAAATTTACAAACTTGCCGGATGGTGGGATCCAGACAGAATTATTGGTTCTATTGCACATGATCGTATGCGAATGGAGGCATTAACCGCGAATCTTCTGGACTTAAATCCTGCATTCTTATCGGTTCCAATGGTTGGCGGGGCAGATTCAAACACTATTGTTCCCCTTTTGTCGTGTGCTTCTCCAATCAATCGATTTAACGATGTATGAAAGTGTAGTCATTTACATTAAACTGTTATATGTATTTAGGGAGAGAATTTTTTTATGCACATTCTAACACTTTATATTAAAAATTCATGTAGGCGCAACAAGAAATGTTGTTACAATCATTACGTACCGCAGATAAAGAAATGGCAAATATTGAATTTAAAGGTCCAGTGTTGTCTGATGGAGCTGCAGCTGCCAAATTAATTCTTGCGCTTGTCAAAGGACTTAGCGGTTATAAAAATGTTATTTCCTCTGCTTATGTACGATCAAATATTTTGCCGGGATGTCGATACTTCACCAGCCAATTACAATTCGGCCCAGGCGGTATACAAGCAAATTTTGGACTACCAAAAATGTCTGCTGCGGAAATAGTACTTGTCGAACAAGCAATCCCCTCTATCAATGAATATATCGAAATGGGATCGAAAGCAGTACATAATAATAGACATATCACACTAAAAACTGTATAAATTCATCTTTTTTTTTTTTTATAAATGATTTCATCTTGTATAAAAATTATACAGCTCCATGGAGTTAATATCTTTGTTATTAAATGCAAAATAGCTCTTTTCAGATAATTTAACAGAAAAGATGCCTAAATTTTTACCATTTACTCTCTACTGTTTCGTATACAATAAAAGTAATAGGAATGTATCGATTATTATGTGATCGACCATAATACCTCTGTTCTATTTATGTATGTATAATAATATCATGTTTGAAGTCTATACTGTATACATGAAAATTGTACTTCAGCATGTGTAGGAACGATGAAAAATGTTAAAAAAGGTGCCTTAATTTTTGAGACGTCAAACATTTTTCTCCTAAACATTGTTTTTATCTAAAAGGAACTTATTATATTTTCAAAGTTTCGTCTAAATTAAAGGTCATTCTCGGGAGAATAGCTGAAATTATTTTTATAAGTATTTATAACAATATTTTTAGTGACATATAATATTAACATATATTTTATTTATTTCTTTGCATTTCGTTCTTATCGATGCACAAGCTGAATCGTTATTCTATAACATATACATACAATGTACAGTTGTTCGTATCAGTTTGATTTGTAGTTTCAAACGGAGCGTATCTCGGCTGGTGAATACCCGATAGGAACGAACACGAAATAACAATGAACATAACTTAATACACATTTTAATTGAAAACAATATATTTACGCTCAATTGATTTATTTAACAGAAAGTGACAAGTGAAAAGAAAAATTTTTGATATCTACTAATTTACCGATGTATTATTTAAGCATTAAATGAACACCCTGTGCCACAAAAGTATTTTTTTTTTATAAAGGTCATGACAAATATGTTAGAAATCATAACACTTATAAATATTGAAACTATAAACATCGAAACAAAATACAAAGTGATTTAAGTTTAAATTTGGATCGATCGGCACCAACGGTTGGTTAAGATGGGAATCCTGTTTAGATTTCTATCAAGATTTGGCGTAAGTCAGTGCATCAACTTTTTATAAGTACATACTATATTATTTTATAAGCAGTACAAATTTATGACTTAAAAGTTTATAACCTTTAATTTTTATAAAGTGGAGATTTAAGCTTTTTAACCTAATTAGAATAAGATTCATAATATTAAATGATTAATCAACATCGATTTGTAATTCATGTAGAATTGTCACGCAATACGAAATCACTATACAATGACATTGCATTCATATTATTTAAATTTTGTCACTGTTGAATTAAAAACAGTTGAAAAATTATATACATAAAGATATCTGTAATTATTTTTTAAATAAAAATATATGAGATTCTTTTTTATTAAAATATGGTATAAACGTATGTGTTTCATGTCACATAATAAAAACTACTATATAAAAATATGATATCATACTTTCAAACAAAAGTCATAATTAAATATGCTATGCATGTAGTTATTTATAAAGTTTCATATTAATTATTATGCCAAGAACATTCTTGGTTCACTGTGCTGAATTCATTTTAATTCAATAATTGAAATTCATCTTTTTTTAAATATGTAAATATATACACTAAGGGAAAAAGAGAATAAATGTAATGTATATAATGTAATGCTTATAAAGTAAAATAAATACTTATAAAAAATTGACCTCATATATAAATATGCCAATATTTGTAATATAAATTTATAATGTAAATTATTTTTACATTTCAGAGGAAGAAAACAGCAATTGAAATTTTGGAGGATCTTGATGTGGTAAAATACTCTTATACTCTTTTACTTGTTGATAACTATATTTATGTTGATAACTAGACAAGTAATCAAAAATTTCTTCTTTAACAGAAAATTAAAGAGATAGAAAGATATGGATATAGTACGGAACAAAGACATAAAAAGATTATTGGAACTCTGATATTATATAGTGTGATACTTTATATTATAACAGCATTCATTTTTTACTTCTATTTCTTCCCTGCATCACTATATGATCAAATATTTTATATCATTCCACTGTTAATTTTTCCAATTCTGTAAGTATTTTAATTGTATTTGTTTCCTTTACTAAATTATTCAAGAGGTATGACAAAATGTATTTCATTGTCACAGAATATTGCTTACAAAAAAGATGGTAACGTGGTATTATAAATGTAAAATTTCTAAAAATCAAGATAGATTAAGCAGTATGCAATCTGAAAAAAAGAAAATTCTGGATGAAGTTGTAGAGATTGAAACATATAAAAAAGCTAAAGAAATTCTGTTAAAGTTTGCACCTGATCAACTAAAAACGACTCCAGTAAGTGCATTGACTATAGTATTAATAAAATTTTCTTTAACTCATTTTTCAGTTGTCTTAACAGGTTTATATTTCAAATAATTAGTTATATGAAAACAGCTCGAAAAGGAAGGCAATGCATCTACTAAAAGAATCTTTCATTTTAGCCTGCAATAGAAATTTCTGAACAATCTAGTACACCACAATGTACAAAATCTGCTGTATCTCCTTTTGGGGAACTGAGGAAGCGTGTAATAATAAGTCAAAATCAAGCACTAAATGCGCAAAACTGTGTATCTTCTAACACTGGCCCTGTCTCAGCTGGCATAACTCCTGTTCACATTTTATCAAATACTCCTTTTCAGAGCAATAGTAAACTAGTCAATACTCCAAATCAGAAACATAGTTAGTATCTTGTAGATTACAGTTAATAACTTTTATTTTTTTATTTCATTTGTATGTTATTGTCTTTTACTGTAAATTTATGAAACCAAAATCTTATATAATAGGATCTCCTTTATTATGTTCATCAATCTTACCACGTCCAATATTATCGCCGCAAAGGACTAATTTGGATCGAATAATTGATTATCTCGTTGGAGATGGTCCATCTAATCGATATGCATTAATTTGTCGAGGTTGTGAGTCGCACAATGGAATGGCTCTCAAAGAGGAATTTGAATATTTTGGTAAACATTTGTTATAATCTGTCAGCAAAAATTATGTATAAAGATTTAATTATAATAATAAATATTCAAAATATATGTATTTTGATTTTGTAGGATTCAGATGTTGTTACTGCAATTTTTGGAATCCTGCAAGGAAACAGAAGCCATCTGCTCCAAAACTAGAATACAATATTACGCTTAATAATCCATCTTTAAACAATTCTGAACATTTATCAACTAACATCAGTACAGAACTTTTGGAAGATGGACAAACTGAATCAAAGGGTAAATCTGATTCAGGTTTGAAAGGAAAATAATACATGATCTTACGGGTATACCTTACTATGATCTTATTGATTTAAAAAAGATAATCTGAGTCAAGAAAAAAATTAATTTTAGATTTAGATATGGAAGCAGTTGAAAGATCTACAAAAACGTTGAAAGAGATTGAATCTATTATTGAATCAGAAAAAAATACATGTGGTAAGGAACTCAATAGAGTTAATAACAATTAAACATATTTATAATTCAATATTTTTTCTAATAGAAATAATTGCAATTATGTAGGCTAACTAGGTACTGCGGAATCGGAATGGCAAAGAAGTACATAATCGTGAAGAAAGCATAGAAAAATAGATATCGATAAATTTCCACCTTAAAAAAGATATGTAGAAGTAATTTCCATTGTAAAACTGCTATAAAATATGTGTACTACAATATGTGTATACTATAAACATATATTATAGTTTTCATTATACTATACATGCAGATATACATACATACATATAAATGTACGGATATACATACATGTAAATATTTCCCTCTTTAATAAATTTTTTATATGCTTTTTAATGTTTATTCGTGCTTAATATGCTTGAAATTATTTTCGAAATGAATTCCGTAAAACGCAATGTTTTCTCTTTTGATTTGCGTAGCCAATTGCGGGTGCTGATTTAACAAAATGTCTACTTGCGTTTTGTGTTCTTAAAAGTACAAAACTATGCTCATTCGAGTACACGTGTGAATTGGTCTCAGTTTACATGGTAAAAATAGTGCTCGGTCGTCGACGGATTATCGTTCGAGGTAAATCTAACGATTTTTTCGGCATCGTTCTGTAATGATAGTAAAAGAGCGCGAATATCGAGAGAAAAGTAACAAACATATCCCTTTGTGTGAATCATATCGCGTGTAATGATTTATTGTCAACGATGAACGTGCGAAATGTTTGTGCTTCGATGATCTTCATGCACGAAATTCATCGTGCTGCATAACGATATAAAACACCGTATAAAAACGCGGATAGACTGAAAATGTGTCACTCACAATTATTGGAACGCAATTAATCTTGTCACGATAGTTAAACATAAATAGCAACGGGAATTGTCGATCGTATCTTTGCAAGTATTTTTCGACTACTTTCAGTGGGCGCCATAACAACGTCCATTTGTCTGTTACAATCATTGTGTGATAAGTGTTTATTTTTTCCATTTAATTGTTTTATATTTATTAATAACATACAATTTGTTCATCAATCTTATCGTTATTTTATCTACACTTGTGAAGTCGTTCATGTTCATTGAAAGTCATACTACAAACGAGGGTATATTAGGTGGGGCAGATTTTGTTAACCCGGTATAATACACGTGTGGCCGACTTTTATGAAGAATGATTGTATCAATGTATAAATTATGTTAATATACAGATTCGTTCATATCGTATAAAATTATACTTTTTACAAAAAGAGTAAATGCTGACCATATATATTTTGCAATTTATATGTTATAAATTTGTTTCAGTTTGTAATGTATAATAAAAAGTGATAAATGTACATTATTATTTATTTAATGTAATTATTTGTTACAGATCAATAAATATGCCAGAACTAACTGAACTCGACAAAGCTGCAAGCTCTGAACCTACTAAGGTCGAAGCAGCTGCAGCAGGATCTGGAACTGATACAGATTCAGATGACACTATCCCAGAATTGGACGATGCAGGAGCTGGAGGTACTGTTGGTTTCCCAGGGACAACCGTCACTGGTCTACCCATTGATATGGTTTCTAAAGCAAAACAAAGTCGAGGAGAGAAAAAAGCCAGGAAGCTTATGAGCAAATTGGGATTAAAGCCTGTATGTTGGATGAATGCAATATACCATATGTTTTTTTTTATATATATGAATAAATAAATACTTGAAATTGTTTTGTTCAGGTGCAAGGAGTTAACAGAGTGACTATTCGTAAATCAAAAAATATTCTCTTTGTAATCAATAAGCCAGATGTGTTAAAGAATCCAGCTTCAGATACTTACATAGTGTTTGGCGAAGCCAAGGTAAAATTCTGGAAATCTAACTTGAAATAGTATATTAGAGAAATAATATCTCAGAGAAGGTGATGATTACTTTTGTGTTTCGCATATTATGAATTAAAGAAATGTAGAAAAGATTCCTTGGCAGACTGATACGTTTAATAATTGTACATTTTTTCAAGTATTATGGTTCTTAATTATTTGACGAAATTATTTGTTTTACAGATTGAGGATCTCAGTCAACAAGCTCAAGTAGCAGCAGCTGAGAAGTTTAAGGAACCACCAGTTATTCCAGCAACTGAAGCTGGCGGTAGTACTACGGTAAGATATTGTATTTGATTGCTATAAAAAACTTTAACGCAACATTTCATATTTGATACTAACTTTATTTTTTAACTTTGCATTTTTAAAGGTTGTTGCACCAATACAAGAAGAATCAGAAGAAGAAGTAGATGAAACGGGTGTCGAAGAAAAAGACATTGACCTAGTAATGTGTCAAGCCAATGTGTCTCGAGGGAAGGCTATTAAAGCTCTTAAAAATAATCAGAATGATATTGTCAATGCTATTATGGTAAGTTTACAAACGGAAATACAAAATTTTATAGAACACAATCATGTGATGATTTTACCAACGGTTTCGCATTTATTTTATAATCAGATTTATAATATTGTTGAAAATCTTGGCAGACTGATTAAATCTGTGTATAAAAAAAAACGATTTCATGTATATCATTCGAAAACTTATACTTTGTTTTTTGTCGGTTTCAGGAATTGACAATGTGATGAAGCTACTTTGCAATAGGGTATGCTACGTCGTAGCTATCATTGTGACATCATCTTATTTTATCATCTACGTCATCAGGAAAGAACATCATCCTTTTTTTTTCTCATTACACGTTGAAAGGATTAAGCTCGAATACTAAGAGGCATGGAAACCGTGATGTTTGTCTCAAAAGAATTCACATGTATATACATAATTCATATGAAAAAAAATAAATACACTAAGGACACTATGTTGTTTGCGTGTTATTCCACAAATTTACGATATGAAATTAAAGAAAAATCGAAGTAGATTTCGTTGACATCGTTACATAACACAGAATCATCGGTGCGCGAAATAATGGCGCGTGAACATTATTGATTATCAGCATTGCGATGCGGTAAGACAATGGTGGTAATAAAGATTTATTTCTCATTTCTATCTTATCGACAGATGGTTAAATGTAAAAAAATTTCAAATTCAAGGAAATATGAATAGATGGCAGTGCGTGACATATTCCACGAATTACAGATATTCACAACCTTTTCAAACAATTCTTCTGATCATCTAAAATATGTATGTATATGAAAATATACAATTTTAATAATTAAATATTAAATAGTGAAACTGTGAAGAAATAGCAAAGTTAAATACATTTTACCTTATCAAAATTGCAATATCCTATTTCATATAAAAAGGCTATTAGCTTTTTTCATCAAATTCATCAAAATTTCATCAAACGAGAATAAACGATGTAAGTACATATATCGCAAGTATAACTAAGGACGTCGTTTTTATTTTCTTTAAACACTTGTTTTATGTATACTCCACTTTCATCAGTCGGACATAAGTAATGTCGGGGTTGATAGCTATTCGCGATGGCCGTGCTCGACGAAAGTTTCATAAGCCGTTTCGCGCACATGTCGCGGCGCGCATCGCATCGCCGGGAGCTGGAAAAAAGCTGCGATATTAGAGCGTGGACGTGCACCATTCTCTCTATCTGGCCGGGAATCCGCTAATATTTGAGATTTCGGTCTCGTATATGACGCTACCTACGGTGACATCTGGCACGGATCTTAAGACGCTTTATTGCCGGCAAGAAGCGTTTGCAATATTGTCACGTAATAAAGGGACACCGCGAGGGAAACACCTGCGGGACACGAGTAATCGAATTTCCATTCGGTCCGCCATTGGATCTTTCCAGCGTTGCGTAAAACGGTTATAGATCGTTTTATAAGAATGACACGCCTTACCAAATGAAAAATGGCAATCCTCTAGTAATTTTTAACTTAACTTCTTGTCTTATGATATTGTGTGGAGATTTGTGATATTTGTGCACCAAAATTGAAAAATTTGTCGTCGTGTTCGTAGTATGAATTATAGGTTAAGGTTAACTAATAACATGGATTGATTGATCAAATCAAACCAATTTACTTAGCGTTTTCATCGTACAATGTGAGAGATAGGACAACAATAATATTTATATGTATATATATACACTACGAACTTTGTAAGTTTTAAATGTTATTGTACACAGCACAATTATTAATTAAAATTTAGCAACTATCCATTTGAAAATATACTTTTATTGGATCTGACGTTACAAATGTTACAAATTTTGACATACTATTCTCGAAGTTGTCCAGTTTCCTATACTTTATAACACTTTATAACGCTAACAAAGTATAACCTTATAACACTGTGAACAGATGAAATCATACCATGTCTCACGCGCTTACAAATTAGATTTTATAGCAGATAATTAAACATATAATATTCATTTGCAACAGAAAACCGAAATCCCGTAAAATTTTATGCCAATTCATGTAAACGATGAATCTTTTTATCATAGTCGAAGAAGCTGCAAAACAGAGTGAAGGATTCGATGTTTGTGAATGGAAAGACGTGTCACAGGAAGCGGAATAAAAGAATAGTGAAGAAGGAAAAAGAGGATTGCGATCAAAGAGAGGAAGGGTAGAAGTGGTTGGCAGCCGATCCGTCTCCGACATGTCTGATTGTTCCCTTAACGATCGGCTGACAGCGAAGACGTATGTCGGTGCCATCAGATAATGCGACCGGCGTTGATGTGTACGCGGCCCATGGTACGCGTAAGCGTTTTGTAAACGCTTCGCACGTCTCCATGGTGGCGTTTGTTCAGCGACATCTTCATAACGTTCTGGACAAAAAGACTGTCATGTCGCATCGCGTCGTTGCGTCATGGCCCACGAACATCGATCCAATCGATTCAAAAATTGTCGTATCTGATGTTCCATCTTCTTATCTTTTTAATTATTCAACGTTCATCATCAATATTCTTATTGAACAAATTTTCTTCAAGTTCTTTAAGATCTATTTGATCTTGGTCGAATAATATGAAATAATATGGAAATCTTTGGGTTACAGGTTCGTGTTTGAGGGAAAAGAGCAATTTTGAGACACGTTTTATTCCATGCTGATGATAAGAAAAATCGAATGGTGTAATTTTTATGGAAATTTAATAAGAAGACGATTATTTAATTACGTCCTTTTAGCCTGTTTTTGATCACTTTTTAAAAAATTAGTTAAGTAAGTTATTCAACCACCGTTATAATTGTACTTTTATCTAACTTGTAATTTAACTTGATGTTTTAATATTTTACTTATATTATATTATTTATTTATATTATAGTATCTACTCGCAGTCTATTTCATATTTTATATCCTGTTCAACCGTTCGCTGAGGGACGCGATCTCGAGGAAGCGCGTCAACGGGAGACGTAAATTCTCATTACGATTACAATCGACGTCATTGACATTGAATTAACAGGTTAACACGTTGAATTAACAGATGAATTAACATTGAGTTAACAGGTTACAATTTACACTTTATTCCAACAACTTGTAGACGTAAACAGTTACGTCCGGTGCGTATAGATATAAGTTAAACAGATATCTGATCTAAAGTAGATATCGACAGTGAAGAGATGTTGACTGATCTGAAGATGATGAACCAGTGAAGTTCGGTGACGATGCTGTCGCAGAGGAAAACTATTGCTGAGTGTTGGTCGCCCCACCACCGGTCCCATGTGGGTGGAAATGATCGTCGAACATGGGAAAAACCCGACTTTCTCATTTTTTATCTGATGGAGCAATAGCCATAAGGAACCTCTTGACTTGAAGGTGTTTTATACGAGTTAACGGCCTTAACGGTAAAATTGAAAAGCTTAGGTTTATGACAGTTCCTTATGATTATTACGGTCTGACTAATTATATTTGCACAGCGAGTGGCCGTCTTGACCGAGGGATGAATTCTGATTGATGTAAAGAGTCATCGGATGTAACGTACCTACTATTCTGATATTTCGTTTCGAGTATGAAGAAATTGTCTGCAATTATTTAGTGCGCTACACAGAAACATACTTTTTACATGCTGTGACGGAAGAGAAGATCGAAGTGGTATAGAAAATAGTACAAAAAATAGAAGGAATATATCGAGAAATATTAGTTTGCCCGAAAAGTGTCTTTCTTTTATAGACACGTCTTTTACAACGATGTATCTTTATAGAAACATGAAACCTAATCGAATGTCGTGATCTTTGTCTTGATAAAACAAAATGGATCATACGTAATTCGATAAAATAATATAAAACGGAAAATGTTATGCATGCATTACTTTCTTAAAAAAAGGGAAAAAACTTTTCGGATGACCTAATACATTGCCTCGCAGATTGAAAGCTAATCTTTGCAGAGTCTCGGATACTCGTGGTCTTCCAAAGCGCACAAAAGTAAGCCGCTCTTTAAACGTGTGCACGTTTCTTGCACTTCTGTAACACCATGCTGTTTCATCGCCACTGTGTCAAAAGGACGTTCGAATAAAATTGTCTTTTACTCGCTTGCTTCGTCAACTAAATAAAAATTCATCGGTGCTGAAACGTGATCACATACTACGAAAGGTTAAAGTTAAATTTAAAACTATCTGGAATCGTTAATCTTCAGAATACACGTGTAATAGATGGTTGTTTTTAAAGTGGTTTCCAGTTTTTTTAGATACTAATAGGCGTTCTATTATACGATTAAGTTACCTAAATGCTGCACGCGAATTCATTTGCAATGATGCACGGTTCCAGTCGATGAACCCTTGTTGAACTTTCTGTTCGTGTACAGTGTTCACGCGCCATCGTCGTGTTTAACAAGCCGTTGACGAGTCGTATGAACACGTTTCCCTTCGACGAGCGTGCACGTGTTCCTTCGGATCCTGGTGCTGGCGTGCGAGTTTGACGCACCACTTTTAAAACGGATTGACGCGCGTCGGTTTCCCGCTAATGGCAGGGTTCGCATAAACGCACAGACACACCGCGATAAGGCCAATTTGACGGATCGTTTCGCGTAGCCGACGAGCTGCCACCATGTTGTTTGAAGGTGAATGTGAATATGAGACGATATGACGAATCCAAACGAACGGCCGAGAAATGGAAAGTTAGAATTTTCTGACGGTTGTTGCCGTTTGAAGACATAGGAAATTAATCGCACGTTATGCAATCAGATTATGTCCTTTGCGAAATGTCAAAGTACCAGAAGTATCGCATATTAAGGAAAAATGTAAACCAGCTTAAGATTTTTCATTCTCGTACAAATACAAGGTGCAAGAGACAAAATCAGATTTACCAGTATGTAAGTAAAAAATAGTTCAAATTTATAAAAATTAGCGTTATAATTTCATTTTATCGTATCCTATGTCGTCTTCTATGTTCTTCTTTTTTCTAATGAAAACTATCTATTTTTCTAGAAGAAGGAAAGGATACTTCAAACACGGCATTTAATCCTTTGCACTCCGAATTCTATTTCAATTCAAGTTAGCAGCAGCTCCCAACGTTTTTAAACGTTTTATTTGAAATTTACTTTAACTAAAAAATAAGATAATTTAAATAAATAAAGGAAGGAAGTTAAATACTATAAAATAAGGAAGTTAAAATAGGTGGACATGAAAAAGAATGTGGAGTGAGACTCGACAAAGGAGCTTCTGAGATAAAAACTGATGTCGAGTAACACTTGACATAGGAGTGCAAAGTATTAATACGAAGTTAATTCGTGTTAACACGTAGAAATATATAATGCAACGACCTGAAAGGTCAGAGGTACAGTGTGTTAATGTAATAAATAATATAAATTCTATCCAACACTATCCGACAAACTTCCATAACTTTTTCATTCCAGCACACGTGACAACAAATGCACGCACGTAGCCTAACAATCATGCACATCGGATAGCCGTGAAAGTGCAAGTTACAAACTCAAAAGAAGAACGAAGAAAGTGGAACAGGGGCTCGAGCGGAGAAGAAAAGATCCATCGAGCCATGTGGCAGGCGCAAACGGTGTGAGTAATGGCGTCGACCAATCGCTTCCAGCTCTTAAAACACGAACGCACCTCTTATCCCACTCTCCCTTCCTTTTTTCTTCTTTCTCTTCCTTTTGCATCTCTTTATAGGTACGTCTTTCCTCTTTCGTTTAACCGATGAGACGCGTATAATAACGAGCGAGCTATCATCAACGGGATCATTATCATCGATCGATCCACAGCCTTCGCGTTCCCCCTTCTTCTTCACCCTCTTTTTTGTCTCTCTTTCGTTACCTTTCTCTCGTTTCTCTTTCCTTATCGTCGATACAGGATAAACGCATATGTAGAGAGGAAACAGGCGAATGGCCACGCACACACAGCATGGCAGAAGGAGTTTAATCACGAAATTATACCAACCGCGTAACCTCGGTGTCCATGAAGACGTAATATTTTTCGGCCGGTACGAAACGATTGTTTACAGCCATCGGGTATCCTCAGCGAGGGCCTGGTGATTTCGCGGCCACGAAAAACGAACGAGCACGCGTGGCGTTGGCCGATTTTCTGCGCCCTCTTCGCTCGACCCTCCAGCCAGATGCTCGGCGCGCTCGAATTAAGCAATGAAATTATCGTACGCGCCGCACCACGACTTCGCTCCATATTTACTGCGCCTCGAAAACGCTCGATAAATATTAATACCGATCCCGACAGAGATTGAAACCGCCGCGAACACTTGGATCGTCTCTCGTTCCCTATTATCGTTACTGTGTGTTCGCTTCGTATCGTGTTCCTTCGTCTGTGTGTTCTTCAAGCCTGCTACGAATGCGCGTTGAAATTGATAAGCAAGGGCGGAGAAGATGCCGATTGTTCTCGATTAGGGTAAGTATAGTTCTAAATATTGATACAGTGGAATTTTTTGATCATACGAGTTTTGTTTAACGGAATGCTATTTTAGGTATTGTAATACTCGAGTAATTACTGTTGCGTAATCGTGCGCGTTTGTTAACATTAGAAATACCGATCGAAGCTATTTTTACCAAAGCCAGTCAGAACGACTGGTCTTTAAAAAATACGTAATAATAGAATATTTTTATATTTATTGATTTATTTCTTACAGAAGAAATTCCATGTTATGTAGTACATTTTTGGTATTATTAAACCATCTAGACCATGAGCCCTAAACGAGGGTTGACATATTTTTAAAATTGTAGAACCAGTCAGTTTGACTGTTGTGCTATTTCCAACGTCAGCATCTAGCGATCTAGCGATCGATCGGGAATTTTCCTCATAACTGATATCATCATACCGAATGATACGCGGTAAAAATTTGAAAAACGTGCGGGAAGTTGTACAAATGAGGTAACTGATTAATTGGGGTTCGATAAACAGATTAATAAGATCCTTTTACACTTTGGCAAGTACCAGTCATTTTGACTGGTATTGATACAAGTAGCTTTGATACAAAATTATCTTCAGTTTGAATACATAAAAAGCAAAATAAAGTTCATTATATTATTCTTTTAGTTATCGTTACGAAAGTCATTGCATCATAGTGGAAAAAATATAACATGAAGTAGGAATTTTAAAATAAAATTGTAAAACCAGTCAATTTGGTATGGTAGTTCTTAATGTATGTTTGTGACAGTGTATGAATTGTAAATATGAGTTTGAAGCTTGGACGTTTGAAATTGTTTGTGTGAATTTTCACGTAAAAATATCCAAGCAATTTGGATTAGGAGCGGTTTTCTATAGAAACCTAGAAGAGAATTCAATTGTCCACATGTTTAAATAGATTCCTTTAGGCTGAGATCACTTAACCGGACGTGAACTTGTGTGAAAGTAGTGTGGAAGATCAGTGAACTGCTACTATTCTACGAACTGTCTGTTCCTCAATGGATTTAGATAAATGGAATACTATCTTAGCTGCAGAATATCGAACGATACTGTGATTACAATATAAACGAAGAAATAAATCATTTTAATCACTATGGTTTACACCGAAGTACTAGGAACAAATGGGATTTTTAACGAAGGTTTCACGCGACTCAACTTCTTATTTAGAAACTTGCAATCCGAAATGCATTACGGTTGAGAAGTACTTAGTTTTGGACCGAGAACGTTTCGTTGCGCTTAATTCGATCGTTACACGCGAACGTTCCATTGCCGTGGTCTTAATTGCGTTATTGAATAAAGTTCTTTGTGAAAACGGGGACAACTGGCCGGTACAAAGAGGTAAGAAGCATCGGTAGGACTTCGCATAAATGGCTGCCAACGATTCACTGCTAATATTTTAACAGTGCTTTCTTAATAACAAGAACAATTCAAAATCATTTTATTCAACTTTATACAAGAAAACAATATCAAAGAACGTATTTTATTTACCAACTTGCCTTTTTAACACATTATGGTCTCTATAATAGATATCCCAATTTTGTATTATGGTCGTTGAATTTTCGTCTTCAGATTTCACCGTTGTTTTTAACGTTTTAAGAAATACTTTAGCATGCTTATACTTATCCATTTCATACTCGATGTTACGTATATTTTTATAGATTATTAATTAACTAAATGATAAAAGTATCAGTTTTGAACGAAACTAATTTTTAATTCTAGCTAGCGTTGTGTTTTCTTTGCAAAACCGTTTGAAAAAGTGTTTCTACCATTAACAATTAACAGGAAATAATTTTTCTCACAGACTAAAAGAGTCTTTTCAATGTTTTCAATTTAAAACTAAGCGAAATTCAAACAATTTAGGTGATTGAAATGATCCATTTTAGAAGGACTCAAAGAATGCGGTAGGGTTGAAAGAAGTATAGAATTAAGAATGAAAAAAATATTATATGTACTATATACAGCGTTTTGAAGGACAAAACAGGAGCAAAAAATATGAAAGAAGTTTCTGTATCTGTAACAACGTCTCAAATTGACCAATGGCTGGACTTCCGTGGATCGAACTCATCAAAAATCTGTCGGTAAGCAGCCGTTTCCTGGTGAGAAACGAGCCGCTGAAACCGCAAACGGTCGTCAGAAATATCGGTTTCCGTTCTCTGGAAGATTTCCCAAACGTTGCTTGAAGAAATATCCTGAATCCATCGGTCTGCCAGCAGTAAAGCATAGAATGGGCGTGGAATTAGCGATCCGGCGCAAATGGTGGTGCTTCAATGATTCGGACGTAGCTTGGTTCTTCGCCGGATTATCCCAGAAGTAGCTGTTTTCGCTGGTAATATGGCGACGTCGTGCAAGAACAATAACCACTCCGATCAGCAGAAAGCTTCACGCTCTCCCATTTTGATATTAACGTTGTCCAGCATCGAGAATTTCTTCTTTCGCGGTGTTTATTTCGAACTGGATGATCGATGATCCTGAAATGAAGAAAGTTGCCACGATTATACTCTTTCGCCGTTCAGTTCCGTTCATATTGCTCTGTGAACCATCGTTTCTTTCGTTTCCTCGGTTCGAGAAATCGCGTTCATGCGATGAAATTATAACTATAGAGGCGGCCGATTATTCTTTTATGATCATAGAGAATTCTTAAATTTTTTGGACTATCGTTTCCTGTATTTGTTGCATGTTCCAAGGCCCCTTGTTTAATATAGTAGCGTATATATTGATTGGTAATTAGGTGATTGCGTATTTTAAATAAGAAGGAAAATTCAAAATTTTTGCTTGGAAATACAATTTTGTTCAATTAGGTATTGTCCGTTTCTGTCGATGACCTTTTGCCATTTTTCAGACAGTGTCATCAGTTCCATGTTCATAAAACTTCTGACTTTTGCCAGCAAAAAGCTGAATTAAATGTGATTTTACATCATCAGCGTCATTAAAAATTTTACCATTTAAGGAGTTCTGCGTGGAACGAAATAAATGGTAATCTGAAGGCGCGAGGTCTGGGCTGTATGGTGGATGTGACAACACGTCCCAACCCAAGTTCCAATAATTTTTGGCGACTGACCAAAGATGTGTGGGGCTTTGTATTATAATGCTGGAAAACAACACCCTTTCCATTTGCCAATTCTGGTCGCTTTTCTTCAACTGCACCGCTCAGTTTGGCGAGTTGTTCGACGTACACGTTTGAATTAATCGTTTGGTTTCTTGGTAAGAGTTCAAAGTACAGAATCCCTTTAGAATCTCACCAAACTGACAGCATAATCTTTTGTTGGAGAATCTCAGCTTTTGGTGTCGTCTGGACTGGTTCATCTTGCATCATCCACGATCTTTTACCATTAACGTTGTTATAAACTATCCACTTTTGGTCGCCAGTAATCAGTCGTTTCAGAAATGGATCAATTTCGTTGCGTTTCAGAAGCGAATCGCAGATACTAATGCGCTGCGTCAAATGAATTTCCTTAAGCTGATGAGAGACCCATAAATCGAGTTTCTTGACATAGCCAAGCTGCTTTAATTGTTTTTCAATGCACGTATGCGATACATTGAGCTTCTCTGCAATCTCACGTGCTGTGCTACGACGATCTGAATCGATAACGGCCTTGATATGAGTCTCGTCGACTTCAACTGGACGGCCAGATCGTTGAGCATTTTTCAGTGAAAAATCAGCAGAACGAAATTTGGCAAACCAATTTTGACACCGCCTTTCTTTCAAGGCTTCATTCCCATATACGGCACGTAACTTCTTGTGTGCTTGAAAGGCGTTCTTGCCTTTTCGGAAATAATACAATAAATATGTCTGAAATACGCGTTTTGTTCTTCCATTTTTAAATTGGAATAAAAACGAAACTAAATAACTAATCGATAGAATTTTTTCACTAAATTAAACGTGGAAGTCCAAACAACAGGAAGACAATATAAGTTAGGTGCTTTGAACACGCTGACAAAACAAAAGAATATGCCAAGACCACGTATTGACATAATCCGCAATCACTTAGTTACCCAATAGTTGACAATCGACGTCAGAACAAATTTCAATTTCAATTTAATCCTCGAAGCGAAATGAAATTTCGTATGTATCGATCTATTTGGTTAGGAAAATTTGATACTTTTAATACTTTTCGCTTCTTTGGTAAAAGTGAGAGGTATGAGCGAATTCTAACAGTAAAGTTACTTACTACAACGTTGTACATATATATGTTAATAATTTATATATATATGTATAAGTGGGGACTTGTATCATCAAGTTGAAATCATATGCATTTTATAAAATTTAACATTTTAAAGATGTAATTATTTTTTAATTAATTAGTTCAAAGACCGCTAAAACTTCTTATAATCGAAGAAATCCAGCCAAAGATCGATCGGTTAAAAAAGATATGCCGATCGTTAAATTTGTTACGTTTACAATTTCCTTTCAGAATTAGGGCTATGGGAAAATCGGCCTGTTGCTCGTCGAACAAATTCTTCGGCGTGACGAACGGCGAAGTCATAATATTTAAAGCGACGAACCGATCGCGAGACATCGGATTCGACTTGAGTTTTTGGAATGTTACCTGAGGGAAACGTGCGGCTCTTTTAACTGTGCCGCGTGACGAATCGTTCTAGTATCAGTTTCCAGATTCGATACTTTCTGCGTTAAATATCGCGTGGAACTTTGGACCTGAGGTACCTGTGGTGCTCTCAGGACGGTTGGCAAGATTTTCTTTGAGATTAGGCGAAAAGGCGGGCTCTACGTTTGTTGTGTCGTTTCAACAGCGTCGCCTGTTGCTGCACGTGTGTAGTTGAGGATCGTAAACAAAGTTGAAAGACGAGTCGATTATCTCTGGTGAAAATATGCTTCGTAGTATTTTTCAGAGTTAATTCCTTCGCTGTTGACAGGAAGTAACTGGATAAACTCGTTCGTTTCGCAATGATAAAAGACACAATGCGTTCATAAATATATGGCGAGGGAAGTGTCGAACTTTCCTGAGGGCTTCGCCGCCATTACGACGCTTGCGAAGCGGCCTCAAGCGACAGAGGATAATTGTAGCACGGAAGCTTGAACGACAGTGGGAAGTGGGTTTGGTATCGATGTATCAATTTGAAGTTTCACTGAAAATTTTGATTATTTTAAACACATGAGAAAACTCTAATGAAAATATTCTTCTTCCGATTTCCTGCCTATCGCTGTTGCTCTTAACTGAAAAACTTAATGAATTTTTCATTGGATAACGATAATCCTAATAGCTCTTAACTATATCTACATGCATGTAAAATAAATGTATTTTATTATCGGTCTCTGGTGACCGGAAGTATCGACGAATTAAATAATCCACCGTGAGATACTACAGTAACGAAATAAAAACACTCGTATAAAATAATAAGTTTCCAAAATAAGGCAGGCATTTTCCCACTGTAGTCTTTCACGGCTATAGAATAATTTCAGCTCAAACAATTCCATTCCTACGAATCTTTCCATTTAATCCTACGACGTTTTAATCTTAAATCGATAAGAAAGAAGAAAGGAACGAAGTTTTGGTTCAATTTTTGAAATTTGATCCTTGCACCTCTCCACAGTTTACTTGCCCCTCTAAAATTGTACTTTTTACAATGTCACAAACTCACCCTTGAGAGTAGAGTAAAATCGTGATCAGGTCGAGGGAAAAAAGGCCACGCGATCCGGTGTCCGCGCGACAGCTTTGGCCATGCGGCTGAGCGCGGCCGAAGAAGGTAATACGGTCGAGGAGCAAAAGGGCCGAAAGACATCGTCCGTCGAGTAATTACATGCCCCGGGAGAGGCCGGCAATGGGATCCGAGGAACCCGTGCGGTTAGAAGTAGGTGGTTAAGGGTTTAGGTGTGCCGCGGTCTCCGTCAAGCCGAGCGGAGGCGGAAGGGGGCAAAGGTTGTTAGAGGAAGAAGAAACAATACAGAGAGGAAGATAATAACACGAAGGAGAGAAAGAGAAAGAGAAAGAGAACGAGAAATGGAAAGAGAAAGAGAAAGAAGAAGAGAAAGAGGAAGAGAAAGAGAAGCTTTACCTCTATATAGGTTGCCGTGACGTCTCCGTGGTGGGATAGTCGGCGCGAGAGCACTATATTACATCATTGGCGGCCATTTTGGACCACCCAAGTCGCTGTCAGAGCATAAAAAATATGAAGTTCTTTTAGGGCCGCCTTTTTTCCGTGCCGCCAGCGGCGCGGCTCTGCCGGATCGTACCGTAACGCAGAAAGGCGGCGCGAACGCTCGAGAAAGAGAGAGGAGGAAAGGAGGATCACGGAGAAAGGAAGACAGGGAGGAGGTTGTTGGAACGAGGAGAGAACGAGTCTAGTACGGGCTGCAGCGAACACTGGAGGGAAAAGAAAGGGAGGACGAAGAGAGAGAAGGGGGTAGAAGAGGTGGTGAAGAGGTTGCTGAGGAACTTCTTTATTGGAGAGACAAAGAAGGGAGCGCGCGAGAGGAAGAAAACGGCGTGGGCTTCGAGAGAAAGATTTAGAAATTGAAGAAACGCGCGGCAAGGTGTCCACCGCGGAATAATAGGGTGCAAGAGAAAAATTGTGAGGGTTGAGGGATGAACAGAATCCGAAAGTACGAGCTTCCAAAGGAAAAGTGGAGAGACGCCGACTCTAAAGGAAGAAGAATATCGACGATGAAAATATCGGTATATTTCGCTGGAAAACGCGGGAAAGTGATGAAAGCAGACAAATTCAGAAACCAAGGAATATAAAAAGAATAGGAAGATTCATCCGTGGAAAATCAATATCGTGGTTGGTTCCGCTTAATCTTAATTTTCCGCTTGTAAAAGATCCGCGATAACTTAACTAGTCGTTCCCGTATGAGAAACGTAACTTGCCGAAGACTATGATAGAAGATAGAATGAATGGTATGAAAAAGGATGGATGAAAAAGAATTGCGGGAGTGGGACGGCCACGCAAGGGGGTAGAAGAAGGCACGATTGGATAGGTGAAAGGAGAGAAATAAGGGCTCAACGAAGGACGAAGGTGGCGAGAGGCTGCAGGCTCTGTTCGCGAGCAACGTAAAAGAAAGATGTACTTATGTAGTTAAGCCGGCGTTAGATCGTTTGGTCCGCCATCGCCGCGCTGTGGCGCACTTTTTAAGCTCTACGATTACTTATCTCTTTCCTGCGTCCATTCTCTCCCGTTCCAGCGTGATGAATCGCGACTATTCTTCATGCCGCGCGGACGCCCCGCGATTTAGCTTATGAACAATCATTAAAATCATCCTCGAAAAATCGTGGTTCCGCTTAATTTTAGGTTTATGCTTATACTGGAATGCTTCAAACTGTATATTAAATTACTATGATATATTTGTGTGTTTTGAAACCTTTTTTTAAATTTTGTTAATCAAAATGAAATCATAATCAAAATGAAACGAATTCTCGTAGTCGATGAAAGCACCAATTTATATGGTTGTTATGTGAACGAAGCTTGCGTTAGTCCGGCAATCGCTTATCGATTACACCATCACACGAACGAAATTGAGCTTACAGGGTGTTAAAGGTAACGTTTTCAATTCCAGCTCCCACACCGGAGGCAGTAACGAGCCATCAAGTCTCCCGGTAATCGAATGCCAACTGCGGTCTTGTGTTTGCTCTAACGCCTTCGCGAGAAACATGAAGCTAACTAATCGCTATCTACGCTTACGTGTCTCTGAGGAAATACTACTTTCACTTCTAAATTTATACATATATGTCGTCCAATTGACATTCGTTGCTTGTTTTTCTGTATTTTAATCGAATTTAGAGACTTTTTCCACGGACCGACTAGAATCTGGCCGAGAAACGTTAAGACCAATTTTAATCATAAATATGATAATATTTTTCAGTCGTTTCGAATGTACAACTATAGATAAAATTATTTACTGAATTATTGAGAGTAGATATATTGCTAAAAATTACGGGCCGAAAGTGGTGTAGTCACTGAAGTTAGTGTTTATAAAACGATGTCTTTATTGTCATAAAAATTCGTTCTATTTTCCTAGTCATGAGGATGTATTGTAATAGAGAATGAAGTTATAATTTGATGAATTATGAAACTAAATGGATAATATCTGCAAGAATTGTAATACGTAATTAAATTAAAGTTTATTAAATTTTCTCTTCCATCTTTTCGCGGTTCTTAATTACATAGCAACCAATTACACTTTTCCTAGATTTTTCACTTCTTGAAAAATGAGGCTGACTAATGTGTTTGGACCTAGTGACTCAGTCGTATTTAGCACTCGACGAGTTAATGACCTAGTCATCCAATAAAATGTTCAAAACTCGACAGTCATTCGTTTCTTTGAAAATCTTCCCTAATTTATTTTCTTCTTTTTTTTCACGAAGAAAAAGAAACTTAGGAGAATATTCATTCCAGATGAAGATAAGTCACGCGGTTATCATGTTCACCATGATGTTTCTTCGTGGTGAAGCACACAGAAGAACAGAGGGAACGATTATTTTCAAGGCAATAATTCAAGGCCGGTCGGTTAAACGAAATATCTCTTAAAACTCGGCGCAAAGATTAAACGCTAGCACAATTAATCACCATCGACGGTTAAACTCCTCGCGAAAATCGATATATCGCGCGCGCCATCCTCCCCGGTAACCCTTGCGCAAGACGCACGCTCTTGATGGGTGAATTTATTATTGGTAATCGTGAATAACGACTGAGCTCGATGTTTTCGACCTTGAGAAATCAGCCTTCGTAGCAGTGTCGGCTGAACGGCACGCAATAAAAGCGGAAGCTAATTACGTTTATTAAACGTACGAGTCTTGGAGATCGAGTCGTATCTATTAACCGTAAATATCGCGGTTATTGGAACGGATTTATACATCTCTTCGATCCTCGTTTCCTCGTTTTGCTATTAGAACACGCGTTTAATCATCTTTTGTTAACTCTGTGTTATTGGATATAATAATCGTTTTATCATATGGTTAATTGCAGATCCTGAATTAGGTCCTCGTCCTTTTGATATAAATAATCCAGTCTTGTATAACACGGTTTAAAAGAATAACTATATAACAAAAGATATTTACATGTTATGGTATACATATAATTATAGAGAAATATTTGTAGATATAAACAGAAAAAGTCCTTATTTATTTATTTTATTTATTGTTACTTAGCCCGTGCCTTTTAGCTTTGAACGAGTTTTCAGTTTTACATTTTTTTTTTACCTATCGCGTTTTCTACATTTTCTCAGTCTTATGGCGTTATCACCTTATTGCCTCCTCCCTTATATCTATCTAAACTCTTTTCCTTGTCTATCTCTCTTTTCTTATGTATCTACCTCCCCTCTTATCCACTCTGTTATATTGCACTCCGTTGTATAATCTATCTGTAAAACTATGGCAACTTTTGGGCTTTTGCCTTCTTGTTCCTTCCCGTCTTGTATCGCCCTTCTCTTCTCCATTATTATTTTCAGTTCCATTAGTCCTTCTCCAGTCTCGTTTAATATATTTTCTGTGTCCTTTGATCCTTCCGTCATTTCGCAATCTTCTATTACGTGTCTCAGGTCTTCTTCTTTCCTTTTACATAGCCTGTTTTCCAGTATTCCCTTGCTTTGGTCTCGTTTCCACGTCTGAATCTTGCTAATATTTTGAGAAAGTCCTTACATCAGAGTTAATTCAAGTATTTTAAGTTTGTACCGGCTGGAAATAAAAATTCGGAAGCAATTTCGTGTTTATGGTGTTTGAAAATGTAAGAAATATATTCGTAAATCGTATTTAAAACGTATGTGTGTATAATATATTCTAGTTCATTTAATTTGATTAATGATCATGCGCTGACAAGTAAGATCCTGGTATTCATGTCGAGGATCTTCGGAGTAATTTGGAGAGTACTTTTATCTCGACCTTCGTTATTTATTCATTTCCTGAAATTTATTTGAATATTAAGTGTTTCTCTTACATTTTAACAGAACTCTTAATACCATACTAATGCTTCGTTGATTACAATCTTCCTTCAAACATCTCCTTTTATACAGAACTAGTTCAACATGTCTTTGGCATGGTTACTTTCTTCAGCAGTCCCGTAATTGCGATTCAACTTAGCTCGTTACTAAGATTAGTTTGAAATCAGTTCTAATTTAATACGCCTCTGACAATTTCCATTTAAATAACCGATTTTACTCAACGAAGCACACCAAAATGGATACTCGTAGCTCCACCGAGCAAAAATAAAATTCTTGAGAAAAAGTAGCGACACAAAATTTTGTATGCTAGATTTCTAAGAAGCAACGCGATCTTCTTCAAAATTCTGCCTTTTAAAAGTTTCAAAAGTACATCGATGGAAACATTTTCCCTACTTCCTAAAGTAATGTTAATTACTAATGTGTTATTTTTAATCAGTAAAATGTCTTTAGAATATTAGATCACAATCTTTTTAGTGTTTCAGATTGTGTGAAAGTGAATGTTGCGATAAGAAATTACAGTAGCGACTACAATTTTCTTTGCTGTTAAAAATTCATTGACCAATGACCAGTGCAATTTTCATAGAGAGCTGCTTGTCACGTCGTGATGCAGCATCTCTGTTTCACCAAACATACAGTTATTTATTTAGCAATTGCTTTATATCAATGAAATCAATTAACACGTGCGTATTACGTCAATAAGATCCATAGATTATAATAATTCATTTGTTTTTGTCAGAGTTACAGGTACGCGTCCATTCGAAAGTAAATTTATCGCGAGTTACTTTTGACAGCATTTCTCGTAAGTGGATGCTGCGTTGAAAGTGGCTATCCAATCTGATAGTGACTCGGATAATCGCTCTCAACGCGGTATTCGCTTGCAAGAAGTACTCTCGTGAACAACTTGCGATAGCTTTACTCTCAAGTGAACTCTTACTTTACCAGTCAGGCAATGAGTAATAAGGAAAGTAGTTTCATTATTTTTTGATCAGACCGCATATGCGAAACCACACATACAATGTCGACAATCGGCATATTGTTCTTTATCTATTTGACACGCTTACAATGGGGCATTAAAGTCGACAGATAGGCCTTTTTCGATTGCATATATATGGTATTGTTTCGAATGTGAAAATTGAAATGTGAAGATTTGAATGTGAAAAGTATTTCATAATAATTCATATTGAACACATAGGTGAGGTTCCGCGATATAAAAACAGGTATTGTATGAAGATTATTTGTTCGTACAATATCGAGAAATCAAAATAGAACTAGAACTAGTCAAATTGACTGGTTATACAATTTTATTTTAAAATTCCTACTTCATGTTATATTTTTTCCCGCAATGATGAATAATATAATGAATTTTATTTTGCTTTTTATGTATTCAAACTGAAGATAATTTTGCATCAAAGCTACTTATACCGATACCAGTCAAAATGACTGGTACTTGTCAAAAGGATCCTACAATTTGTTTATCGAACCCCAATTAACCAGTTTCCTCGTTTTGTACAACTTCCCGCACGTTCTTCAAATTTTTACCGTGTATCATTCCATATGATGATATCAGTTATGAGGAAAATTCCCGATCGATCGCTAGATCGCTGGATGCTAACGATAGAAATACCACAGCAGTCAAAATGACTGGTTCTACAATTTTAAAAATATGTGAACCCTCGTTTAGGGATTCCAGATGGATTAACAATACCAAAAATATTCTACATAACATGGAACTCCTTCTGTAGGAAATAAACCAATAAATATAAAAATATTCTATTATTACGTAATTTTTAAATACCAGTCAGTCTGGTAGAAATAGCTTCGTGTTAACTATAGGTCCCAGCGTTAAACATGCGCGTTGATAACTGCATTTTTGCTTGGTCAAGAGATAACCACGCTTATTCGGATAGAGCTGAAATCTCTTATGATCTCTCGTAAAGTGACGAATGAAAAATCGTTTAGTTCATCACGGAAGCGTGGTGAATTCGAAGTCGATCGATTTAATATCAGGATGGAGAAAGCAGGGTGGATAAAAGGACGAGCAAAGAGGAAGCCGAGATACAAATTTATTCGCGGAGCGTGTTTGGTAGGCGTTGGAAGTGACGCAGCCCGCGCGGCCAATTTATTCCGGCGTGGTAAAGGTACCTTGAGAGCGCGAGAAGACGAAGCTGCCGCCGCGATCAAGTCATTCCATTATCTGAATTGAGTGCTGCTCGTGGGTACCTGCAATCAGTTTTTTTCCCCCACTCTGAGCTTCGCCTCTGCTTCGTATCCTCTCGTCACGCCCTCGACATCTCTCGCCGAAATGAATGCATTTCAGAGAAAAAAAGTGAGAGATCAGAGGGTTGCTTGGTGCAGCTGCACATCGGATATTACGTGTAATAAGCGATTCTTCTTATCGTCGTTGTTCTCTGTTCTGTGCACCACGTTTAGGATGTTTGTCGACTTTTATAGGTGAGAATTTATGCTGTTGGACGAGGACCGATATTGTTTTGCAGTTCGAGGGATTGGTATATTCGTTTAATGGAATAGGATCTTTGTTCTGATTATTAGATTGTGGATGTAAGAACGTACGGAATGTATATAACGTGGAAAAATATGTAAAATATCTAAAGCGAAGGACTTATTTTAACATTTAATGGACGAAACAAATCTGTATCTAGATTTTATATATTTCCTAAATTATTGTTATTATATATATTGTTAGTATATGTGTGGTTATATTGATCAACTTCTTCTATGTAAAAAATTAATTGAAATTTTACTGCGTTCTTCCGATAATTAAGAGGACGTGACGTCATGAAAAGATAGTTCATATTCATTAAACAGGAACAGTATTAGGTAACAGTATTAGCGTGACGCGATCTTATTCAGGTTACGAAGCAAAATCGTGAATTCGAAGTAGATGTACATTTATGTAAAACTGTTATCTTTCACGCAATTTTCTTCTTCTAAAAATTATATATACATACATAAGCGACTGTTAGACGAAGAGATTTTTGGCGAAAAAAATTATGGTAATCAAGAATCTTATGAGTAGAATTTTTTAAAAAATATTTGTTGTTTTTTTCTACATTCCAACTATACGAATAATTTTATCTCTCATTGTAATATTCATGCCGGCCTTCGATTTCCTCGAACATTCCTCAATGAACACCTGTAAATGATCTCAGAAAGCTGCGTTTTCGTAAATGCTCGATGCAAACCGTCATTTCCTTCGATATTAAAATAATCATGGATTTCTACCGTGCAATAATCGCGACTAAATGTGCACGTCGGATCTGACCGGTTCGTAATTTACGTCGAGCTCGTATGATCCAGACGTTTCTCTGGTGCCGCGACTGCGTCTCTTCATTTTTCGTAGAGAGCGTGTGGAACGGTTCGATCAACGGAAGCGGCGTTCAATGTCTCGAACAAAGTGGACGAAGGGGCACCCCTCGAGCAACAACAACTCGCCCCGAATTACAGGATCATTAAATCCAATTTGGGATTAAAATATTGCCTGCTAATAAGAATCGCGCCAGCCGCGTATGTAGCTCGCGCATAATTGCATTATTACGCTCTCCCTTTTAGCGAACAAATTGCCCCCCTGTCTCTTTGCCGTGAAACCGACCGATTCTTTCTTCCCCTTCCTATATTCCGTCGTTCCCTCCCATTATTTTCTCTCTTTCTTTTACCATCATGATCGTGTTCCACCATCTCACCGATTTCGTGAGAAATTACGCGGCGAGCGAGACGAATATTCCTGTTCTTGAAGCACTCTTTGAGAAAGATAGCCTCCCCGAATGGTTCTCTTGAAAGATTGTGTTGAAAGGTTTGAATAAACTCACCGGTAAAAGCGTGTGTTTTTCATACGAACGCGTAAGTGAAATAAGGTGGATAGATCAGACACGGATGGCGCGATATGTGAATTTTAAGAAGCATCGTGCGTAATTATTTTCTCATTTAGATCGGTCGCTTGATAAATTCCCAAATGGCTTATTAATATTATAATTCGAGTATGTTTGTATGAGTTCGCGTGTGTGTATCGTCGTAATTAAAATTACACCAAACTTTACGTTATATCCTCGTTCGTTTATGGTTATGTGGTTGTTCTCTTCTCTTTATCCACGGCCCCCTACGTCAACTTTCCTCTCTGACAAGCCTTGCACCGACTATCGACACTTTCGTGTGAAATTATGCGAGTTTCCACGCCAGTTTAAGTCGCTAGTTTAATTATTTTATCGCTTTTTTATTCGAGCCATCGTGTTTCCCCCTTTCTCTCTCTCTCTCTCTCCCCTTGTCCCTGTTTCACGTAATTTCACTTGCCTCTATGTCTCTGAATTTTTTTATTTACTTCTTTAATCTCTTCGGATTTCTTGTTGGTATTTTATATTGTTCCCCTTTTATTTCCTCGGTCTCCTTTATCCTTGCGTCATCGTCCACGTAAACTGAGTGCGCGTGAAAATAATCGGTGAGATCATCCATCGTGAACGATTTTTCTTCATCTAGTACCTACATAAAGGGTGAGCCGCAAGATTTTACAGCTCAAAGCACTTTTTGCCGCACGAAGATTCATTTTTCAGAATAATTTTGACACCCTATCGAATACATTCGACTGAGACTTTGGAGAAATCGAACTAATTGCTGTGTTTAGGGTGATAAATACGAAGTCTGTATCTCAGTACGACTCAGTACACGAATTACGATGCTTGCAAACGAAATTCGCCGGCTAATGAAACATTTAAAGAAAGATTATTCTTATCGTTAATTGCAATATATCGATATTCCAGCGTTGTAGTATAGTATTTCGTAAGGTAATATCTCTTATGTGAAATTTCCTGGATTTCAGAATTGAAACAAAAAGCATAGCTCGCAAATAAATTTCGCTCTGATGTTTTTATTAAACAGCGTTCATCACGAGTATTATATTTCTTAGTGGCACAGTGATTTTACAGAAAGCGCTATTATACCAAAAAGCAGTGGAAACGTTATACAAATTTATGTATACGTATTATATTTCAACAAACAAAGACGCGATTACCGATCATCGAATCAAACTTGTAATTTACTTGTCACTTACAGCAAAAGTTCGAAATGGTAGGAAAAGTTCAGATGCGTGCTCGGAGAATTTTTTGTTTATAAATCAACGACCACCCGCAGCTTTTTTTCAACTGGTCCTCCATCCTTATCTATTATGTAATTGATTGTAATTGCTCAGGAAAATTCTTGTTACCGTTTCGATTGGGTAAGCATCGTTGGTCGCGAATATGGCGAGCTAACGGATCGGTGGCAGCTCGTCACAGAAAATCCGCCACGCTGCCTTTTACAACGGCTCGTTGTTACGTGAACGTCTGAAACGCGAGCTATTTCCTTTAACGGGCGTAAACCACGTTCACGCTGGCCAACATTAAAATGGCGCGTGTGTTCAGGGAAGCCGAACGAACGTTCAACGATGTCGAAACCCGTCTAAACTGTTGAATTATATTTATTTATACGATTCGACACGGCCACTTTATTTCGAGATTATAAATTTCCTCATTTAAATTAATATCATCGAGATATCTAAAATGAATTCCAAATAAATGGTTAGTCAAATAAGAGACGATAACGTTCGATAAGAAAATGAAATTACCGTATAACGTAGGAAAGTTTATTCTTCAATAAGAAAACGATTAAAACACACTGAAACATTTCTCAATTAGGTTAGGCTAATAGGAGTATAATAGATCTATTCGAATTATTTACCTTACTGCAACTAAACACACGATATTTTGATTATTCTGTGCAGAATATAAGATTGAATTTTAAGTATAACCCTATCCATACTGTATCTGGTTTTTGTTCATAAATACTTTATTATTAGGTACATAATATATATTTATATTTATAATATATATTTCTTTTTAAATAAATGCTTATGCCAGTCATTATACTTTTTCTATGGCTGTTTCCGGTAGCCCCTAAAACATGTTTATGAGAAGTTATTCTATAATTTTCAAGGTCACGAACGATGATCAAACGTTTTCGTCAATTATTCGACAAGTACCGTGTACTCCTAATTTAAAATGAGTCATGCCAATCGCGAGGGTTAATACAAAAGACGCTTAAAAGACGCAAGATGCAGCACGGAAACGCATGACGATCGCAAAGGAAGAGGATTTGGAAGCAGCGTGGCGCGACATTCGTTCTCGTCCAGGTGGCCAGCGCCATCAGCGAGAAGAACACCGTGATAGGACGAAGGACGGGGAGAAAGGGGGATGATCAGTGGTAGTTTAAACGTTAAGGCCGAAAGTTTCACGAGACTGGAAAGCTCGAGGAGAAGTCAGGCCCACGATCTAATCTACCGGGGATTTATCCTCTCCGGCCCCCTTTCGGCGCCATAATATCTGCGGGCGCAGCTGCTGCTGCCGTTTCGGCTATCCTTTCTGGTAGGCGGCGACTTATCTCTACTTTACGACTGACTACGTTCGACGCTTAACGTCGAATCCGGCCTGGTGCTGCGCTGCAACAGATAAAATGGTGGTCCACCGGTTCCCCCGTGGTGGCCATTTTGCCTCTAATTAATTGACGGGACTTTCTTGCCGACTATCGGCCACCAAAAACCCTTCACCAGGCCTCGACAATCCCATGCACCGCGCTTCGAACCTGCTTTAATGTATTCGGATACCTATCTCGCCTTTGGTCGCCTCCTCGCGGCCCTCCGGACGCGCTTCTACGTTTAAATTTCACATTGACTGACGATTCAATGCCGCCTGGTCTCGGCGATCGTTTCACAGGTAAATGTAAATCCCGGCTCGGGAGGAAGACGCCACGTTCCTCGAGCATCGTGTGTCACCGACCCTTGTCTCCAACGAACCGATACTCTTTGATGCCTTTCTGCTCGATTCTCGCGTCGACGCCTGTTCTCGCGCTTCGCGATACGTGTTGCAAAGCGCCGGTTACTCTTATAGTCGTCCTTTTGTGCTGCGATTGTGTGAGAGAATGTAGAATATCGCAGGGGATCGTCTTTGGTGTTGAAATAAGCAACTTCTTTGTAGGACTTGCGACTGTATCGTGACTTATTATCATTGAAAGGAGTTTTTATCGAATATCAAAGTCTAAAATTCGTTTCTTGCATGTTCTGCTATGATTAGTCACGAGAATCTTTTTACAGTGCCTGAGACTATATTACGGTGTTTATTAATAACAACCAATTTTGATCAATTCAAATATTATAATTCTTCGCGTGTTCCCTGTAACGAACGTGGTGCGGATTTCTTTGTATCTTTTCTGACTAAATACATTGTGAAGCTACACAGTTTGATTAATTACAGCTTCAAAATTCACGAATATCCGCTAACAATCATAGCGAAAACTTTCTTATAACGTTTGCAACCGTATCATGGAATCTTTATCATTGAAAACTGTTTCTATTCAATTTCAACGAACCCCGAACTCAAAATACCTCACCGTATCGACGCTTCTTCCCAATCTTTACGATCATATCGCGCGACTATTACCATTTTGTTTAGCTTTTTCTTTCAATTTTAACTGATTCCGATTTCAAAATTCCTTTCTCTTCCAACAACCATTCTTTATCTACTTTCCACCCTCGGTCCACCAACGATCTACGATTCACGCGAAGACAAAGGAGCTCGCCAAACAAAATGGTAATAACCCTTCCACGTACTCGGGAAAGTGGTACCAAACGGTTGGACGAAGGTGTCGCGGCAGGTTTGCGATTCACCGGTGGTGGTAGCGAAGAAACGCGCAACAATAAGCGCGCATCGTAGTCGGTTCATTTTTCTCGGAGCCTTAAACGGTTGCCTTCTCCGGCTCTCTCGTGGTCGCTTAGAGGAAGGGAAGATCGTAATCTGAATGGGTCTCGGTGTTGTTGCCGGCGTGGCGGGTGCCAGCGGCAGATAGGAATCACCCGAAGGAGCGCGTATCGTGAGTCCCCGGGCACACTGTGTCTACGTACACGTACAGACGCAATCCACGCCGGGGATATAGGATAACGTAGGACCCCACTTAGCTACTAATGCTGTCGCTACTCGCCCTTTCCCAGCGTAAATTATGTCCTCGAGCAGGATCGTCCGTTTCGCCTCGCGACTGCCCTCGCCCACGGGGAATATAACACGATCTCCGGGCTAATCGGCTCTCTCGTACGTGCTCGAGTCCCGACAATCGCTACTAGAGACAACCGTAAGACCTCCACCGGACCTAGATGCCAAGCCATGTCTTCTTTTTTCCTCCTGTCTCATTCCACTTTTTAATTTTTTAAATCTTTTATTCTTTTTCGCTCTTTTTACATTGATATCGAGGTAGGCGGTTGTTGTAAGAGGATACTTTGACGAGTTTGCGCGTTCCATTTTCAGCAACCGAAGAAACTACTGTTCAAGAGCGGCTTTTGGGGGAGAAGAGTTGCAACCCGTCAAGTATATTTCAAATAATTAAATAAATATAAATAAATAAGTATTCAGTAGACAGTGTAATAACAACTCGCAGATAACTCGTAAATACTGATAGATACTGGGTATATACCGAACTCTTCTCGATTGCGCCCGTTTATTTATACTGGTCGGGGATGTAGCGGCGATATTTTTTTGCCTAACGATCTTGATACTCCGAGGCAAAACAACAACATGATTTAAATTATCCTCTACTCATGTGCCGCTACAGATTCATTGGGAAAATAAAAAGAGAGAGAGAGGATTTAACGTTAGTTTGGAGAAGAATTGAAGTGATGCTGAAAACTTCTGATGTTGCGAGGGTGTGTTTGTTAATTTGTCTAACAACAAATAGAAATAATCACGGAACTTAATAAACACGAAGAAGCGTGAGTTTATATTTAATACATCAACATTAATAGTTTTTAATTAATATTTAGAACATTATATACCCAGAACCTGAAAGAGTTAAAGCCAAACTATCCCAATTAAGTCTTCAAGATCTAAGGAAGACGATCAATTTTCAAACGTCAATTCTGTGCGTTCCCATTCTCACCGAGCAGCCAGCGCGAGAAGCCTATCTGCTTGGCGATTCAATAAGCTCGTGGACTCGTGTAGCACCTATGCAAAGTCTGTTGGAAGTTGGCCGTCAGCTCGGCGCGAAGCAGCCTCGTTAGCGTCATTTTAGATCGGATCGTGGCTGGCTATGGTGGATCGAAGAATAGAGAAAAGGAAAGATAGAGGGGGAAACGGGTGATTTGTGGCTTTTCCCAGTACCACGCGACGTTCGCCCGGACAATTTGTATTTCCGATTTCTATGGCGAACGCTTCAGGGCTGCCAGGTGCTGGAAAGGTGGCTGTTAGATGGTTCGCGTCGCTCGTCTCATTGTGTCGGCGACTTTTGAGACATGTGGAGTTACGTTGCGTGTCATGAGAGCCACGAATAGAACGGATAGACCAACCAGAAGAAATGTTTAACGAAGGAGCAGACTTTCGAGGATCGATAAGGATGTCTTCGGCTAAATTGGAGAATAACGTGGATAATAACGCACAGCCTCTGGTCATGAAATTATAGGACCATTCAAAATTGAGGCGCAAACAGTCTTTGTATATAATAGTGAAGATAATTAGCCTTGATTCCAGCTCATACTCTTTACAGACTGTATCTTATTACGTACTTTATATACTTATTATTTTGTCTCAAACATTTTGAATCCTTTTTCTTTAATCGAATAATATGATGTTATGGAACGAGTACAAAAAATGGCCTAAGCAGGCTGCACACATTTCTAACGGCATCCAAATCAAGTAAATTGCCTAACAATAACGTCTATCTATTTAGAAATAAATTAAACGATCAAACAATTTGTTACCTATAACAGTTAGGAAATTTTACATTTAACGATTAAACGTTGTAAAAGAAAAAGTGGAAACTAGAATTAACCTTCTCTCGTTATCTTTTCATTGAGAACATCTGAAGTTGAAAGGTTTATCAAAAATCTACCCTTACAACACATCAAGCAGAGAAAAACAATTCTAACTAAGAAATGTCCAAACACGAGGTAAAGGACATAAATAGAAGAAAATAAAAAGTTCTTGTGAAAGAAGCACTCGTGAACTCGATACTGAGAGATACACGTGGACTTCTAGAACGCATCGTCCTATTGTGACGATCGTGTAGGGTGGTCGCTAGGACAAATCTGTCCCTTTTGTCGACGATCGGTGACGCTCATTGTGCATTGCGGTAACGTCGACAGCGAGCACGGCAACAGCGGCAACAACAAAACAACAATGCCAATGTACAAACGATCGAGTAGGCGGTAGCCGTGTTTTCGGATGTCCCGTCCCTTTCATTGTCGCCGCAAGAGCGCAGTATCACCCCGATTCCTTCTCCGTCGGTGAAGTCTGCGCCCTGCTGTTAGGACACGCGCGTCCATTCATCTTCTCGTCTTTCGTGTTTTTCCTATTTTCTTCTATACAGAGAAATCACTGGCACATTTCTTTTTCGGGGCTGGATAGAACCAATACTGATTTTGTGTGTTTTGGAAATTTGCATTCTACTATTGTACTGGCAATTAAGTGATTGCGGATTTTGTCATTAGGCGGTATTGAATCTTCCCAAAAGTGGGAACTTCTTAAAATTTCGGTGAATTTTAGGATTGCGATGACCAGCTATATATGTGAAGTTGCTTTATGAGAACAAGCTCTAAAATTCTGAGAATTAATTAGAAACTCCGGAATATTCGCAAAGTGACAAATCAATTTGGTGTGCGATGATTTGAATATGCATGAGTATGTGCATGAGACCTCCGCAATACATTTAAATACCTGCTGCTTACAGTTACAGACAAAACACGATCACAGTAGCTTCCTTAATCTATAGCAACGCTTCCGGTCGTCCAGAAAATTTTGACGATTGCTATGTAATCTACCAATGCATCAGTAAATTTGCAAACTGAAAAAATAGAGTTTTAAAATTAGCAAAAAAAAAAAAAGGGAAAATAATCCACATTAATTGTTAAGACGACAATCCTTAGAATGACAACCCTTACGTTTCGCTGAACCCCAGTTTGTAATAAAATATTTCTTGCGGTTTCTCGGAAAAGCATCTCCCACGTATCCTCCGCAGTAAAGTCAACCCCTCGAACGTAGGTTGCCCAGCAGTTACGGTTTCCCAGACGTCGTCGTTTTGCCAGGCATCATCCGCGAGAACGTTGCCTTTTTTCCAGGGTGCGTACACAAAACGTGGGACGTAAAGCCGGCTTCCACCGAAATGGAACATAGGTATCAGCGATGATCCCCGTGTGAGGCGCCAGCTGGCTCATATTGAAACCAACCCCCTAACGTGCTCGGCCAATGCCCTCCCCACCATCCTTCTACAAAGAACCTAAATCATTTTCAGCCCCTCTACCCGTGCTTCCTGCGTGTACTAACAACCCCTGGTTTCCTCAGGGGCCACACCCTGGCTAGCCAGGCTCCACCTACCGAAAGGTCTAGCGTTTATAGAGTCCTCCTTCGCCAGTCAATGGAATCGTCTCTCCTTTTTTTCCTTTCTTTTTATTTATAGTTCTTTCTTCATTTGCGGCTCTTTGACTTCTTTATACAAAAATGTCGACAACTGCGTTGTAGATCTGAGGGAATAGGGAATGAGAGGTGGGGATTTTTTATTTTCTTCTTTCGTTCTAGCAGCTTATAAAATTTGCTTGGACTAATTAATTTTTAGAATTCTAGATGTACTGAATTATTAACATTCTTAGCCGTAATATTGTGTTTTCTGGTAATTGGGAACGGCAGCAAATAATGGAAAAGTTTATTTTGTTATTAAAGTTTGATAGTTTTTGGAATTTTATATAGTGAATTACTGAAGTTTTTACTTATGATTTTGTATCTTTGCGAATGGAGAACGAGAGTGTTACAGCGAAAATACTTATTTCATGATTAGCAGTGGTCTGAAAGTTAATTTGAGGTAACTGACAATTGGAATTTTAGATACATTGAATTACTGAAATTTCTATTCATAATATTTTTAAATATAAGAATTTGATTGATGAATAACGTCGTATAAAAGGAAGAGAATGTGTCATGCTCGATAAGGCACTTTTCATACCGTTATTAATGAGATTCCTGTTCTCACGATAATCGATTAGACGCGGACCCGGAAAGGATTTTTAATTAAATCGAACAAATAGGAATTTCAAGCGTACACATATCCGTGCGATTTTGAAATGATTATTTAGAATTTCTGTTGCTAAGATTTGTCTGAACAGAGTTTCCAGTGAAAGATATTAGCTTTCTCTCTTCCTTTTCCCAGGGATGTAATTAGATAATAATCACTTGTAGACCTGACGGAGCAATCTAAGCGACCGAGTAATGACTCACGCGGTTGACAAGCCCAAAGACAAACGATGATCGCGAACAGAAAGGTAAAATCGTTAGCCACGAACAAAGCCAGAGCCATATGTAACGACGAAAGGAACACTGTGTGGATTCAAGTGTACTTTATCCTTGGTGAGCTCTCATTGCCAGACACGAGAAGATTGATAGTGTAACATTCTCGTACGAAAAATATGCCAGAAACTATGATCGTACGTACCAGCGAGTGGTTTCCAACGATTTTTGTTTCCTTTTGCTAAATGACAAGAGAGTGTTCGAGAATCGAGGCGCGAACGATTCCTCAACGCCGTACAACTGTACAAATATGGAACGAACGGACGCGACGCTGTACAAGTAATTCAGACTTCATTTTGCTTAAATGATATTGACACAACGTCTCACCTATTAGCACGATCCTCTTAATTGATTTCAATCGACCATTAATGGAACAATTTTAACTATGCTCGTTTCCATTAATCATATCATCTCAGTTCTTTCACCGATCACCAAACAGCTGTTCTCCATTTCGTTTGCATTTTATTGATACTCGTCGTGAGCAAACTTAACTAACTCGCAACTGTACATTTTTTATATGAATTTATATTATGTAAAGTTGTACATCCTTGATGCACGTTAATTTTATTACCTTTTTTCTATAGACCGTTGGAAATTTGATTAATCAGATTTAATATATGGAGAATCGAAGAGGTCAATGATTTCTCCACTTCTACGTCGGAATATCGATCTTTTAAAGGATAGAAATATTCTTTCGTATTTCGGCCAGACAAAAAGAAAGAGAAGCTCTTTCTGGTCACGAGTTTCATTGGCCAATAAGAAAAGATGCCGGCCACCAATGTAAGTACGTTGTTCATCGGTTGAATTCGAGCCGCTTCGAAGGTAGTCCACGTCGTAATAGAATCGTTCGATACGGACACGAAACCGAGGCGAACGAGACGCTGAAGACGTAATTACGTAGGATCGAATTGCCGGCAGGATCTGACAAGTTCCTTCGGTTTCATCGGTGAAAAAAAGAAAGAAAGAAGAAAAGGAAAGAAGGGGAAAAAGGATGTCGACGCGGGACGAACGAAATTGCCGCTTTCGTAAAGCGTCGCGAGCCTGACGTTAAAACGATCGCAAAGAATCTTCGTGGAATTCAAGATCCGTGGTCGTCCATTACAATGGGGCAATTAGAATTTTTTTGCAACTGGACGTATTAATACGATCTTACGGATGGAATTCGCTAGTAAATTGGGAAATCGTGTGTGGAGTTTTTCAGGGCCATTTGGGCACCATCGAGGCACCACGACCAAACGATTTTGCTCATTGGTGAAACTGAAAAAGGCGATCAGGTAAAAACGAGGTTGGCCCGCAGGTCTCTCGGGAAGATAGCTTGGGTAATTGCGGGCCTGGAAATGCCCAGGGATTAATCGCGAATGAAACATGCACCGCGTCCATCTCGGGCCTTAAAAACAGCGACGCGAGCCAATTATGCAGGCAATTGTCTAAATTGAAACCAGCCAATTGTTGTCTTCGGACAGCTGGTAGAATTAACGAGATAATTGTCGGTGAAACTACGTTCGGTAAAAGGTAGCTTAGACTATGCTTATCTATTTTTCCTTTGTATAATAATCTTTAACTAGATAGCAGAGGCAGGAATTTTCTTTTAAATATTCCTAAGCCTTGATAATATTCTAAATTCATTGTCAGTCGTATATTTAGAAAGATACATTAGCAATAATGTTTCGTTAATTGGACAAAGCCATTGGGATCTTGTCTGGACATTTGTTGAAAGTGTATGTATTTCTAGAAAATCACGAGTATCTATTTTTCTTTTTCCATCGAGTACACACGTAAGACTAAGAACTGTTTGTAATAATTTACAACTTAATATTAATGAATTGACAAAATATTCGATCCATTAACTGTACTAAATTCGGATGTCATTAAGAATGTTTAAAAAAAGACTTTTAATGTTTAAAAAATAGTCGATAATTATCCACAGCTGACCATTTAGTTTTTATTGCTTTTAACATAAAATTATAACGAATGGAAATCCACGTTGAAAATGAATGTCTTGAATTTTTATTAAAAAAAATCCGCAAGAACATTCAACTCCATGTTGGAGAATTTTTCGCTAATAACTATGACTTGTACAATCCTATTAATGATATCATGTATTATAGTTCGGGAAAAAGATTTCAAAATTCACTCGATAAAATTGGTTCTAAAAACCAGGTATAGTGAAAGACAGCTAACGAAGCACTACTGTAATCTTTTACGACTTAATAAAGACCTAACTATAACAATATTTCTCGTACCGCTACTTCGACATGAATTTAACCAGCATACAACCAATAACATTAACGAGGCTAACAGCTCGTCTTATGGAATATTCACAACAAAATGTTCAAAAGGTAATCGAACAACAACCACGTGAATCACGGATCGACAGGCGGCGAATGAGCTGAAGACGAATGATTCGAGCGAGTTCCAGATTCCCTGATCGATCATGACGAGCGGCTATCATAATCGATAATGGTCCCGCTGACAGACAAGCGGAGTCGAATGGCCATGGTGCTGATCGTTATTCATTTCCCTTACGAACCGACAACACGCGCATCGTCATCGCATCGTCATTTGCAAGATTCTCTGCTACTTTTTTCGTTCGTGTACGACGCCTTTTCATAGGCCCTTCACCAGCTCAGAAGAATCTAACTCCAACCCTGTTCTTCCTTCACTTTCTCGTTCTCTACGAAAGATGGACGCTGAAAGTGGCTTCCAGATCGAATTTCTAGCGCTTCTCTGCATCCATTGATTTTAGACTCGTTGCATTCGTCTGTTCGATGCAAATGATCGTAAAGTAGACACAGATGAAGGAAGGAAATTTTGTTCGTTGTAGTTGTTTATTCAGCTGCGAAATTTTTAGATGTAGTTTTCATATGAATTAAATTATACAGAAATATACGTAATCTTTGATAAGAATTTTGTAGCCTGGGTCATCGAACAATTGGCATTTCGACGATGGAGTACTCTAATTGGCATTCTATGTGAAATAATCACACTGCAGCGTGTAAAAATGAAATAGGTATAATTATTTCAAAAAACATCTATGTAATTAGAACGATATTAATATAAATAATATAGACATAAAAATCAAAGTTTCTTCGATATATTCTTAAATTTTTCATATTTTCATTATTCACAATACAAGATATACTAATATTTAAATAAAGATCGCAAGCAAAGCTACATAAATACAAAATTAGACTGTAATAAATATAAAAATATTCTTCGACCATAAAAACAGAATTTTCTTAAAGATAAAAACATCGAAATTGTTAATTCGAAGGCAAATTCAACTATCGCAACGAATGGAACGTTCGATAAAGGGATGACGCATTCGATTCCATTAGCGGTTCCCAGTTTGGACGAGCAAGATCTCTCTTACCGTTTCTAATAGACCGATGTTCGATCAATCATATTACCATGTCGTTCTGACAAACGATCGCGTCCGTTGCGCCCGTAACAGATAACAGATCCATGATGCCGCGATCGGTATGATGTATCGCGCGGGAATCGAGCGTTCAATAGCCAGACACTTAATATACCATCTAAATCACAGGTAGTATCTATCGACCGGAGCCTGTGTACTGGTAAATATAGAATTCTCTTACGATCAACTTAATACGTGACAGGAAGCGGCAAGTCAGACCTGATTTCCTGAACGAGCACAGTTAGGGAAGAAACTAATCTGTTTAGCTAATATGAAACAATGAAAATGTTGTTTGTAATTAACCCCTTAAGTAGGAAACAACAAGTAAAAGTAAACGCTCTTTCTATACCACACGCGATCTCTGTTGACACTTTGATCGCCACGCTGAAATCACATGTTTCGCTCAGGACGCCATGGCAGTATTTTTATTATTCAAAACATGTAATTGCAAAATAATAATAAATTGATGACGTAAGACAACATTCATCCCCAATAGACCGGTTGTCTTATTGGTGGTCACCGGTGACCATCGTGGCGCCTTGGTAACAGTTGATAGCGACATATTATAACAAGGCTTCGTTTATTTCAACAAACGTTTGTTATTTATTTATTTATATATATATATATGTCGGCTTTACTTTGGAAGTTGCGGCGTGTAATGAATCTTCCTGTGAGTTGGACATTGTTGTTGTATATCAGGTGGTATATATGGAAGCGAATGTATTACAGAAGTTAACAAGTGTTAGATGATTGAATAGGCAAGATGTCGATGACGATGAAGTCAGGTTCGGTCAACGGGATGACGATGGGGATTTGAGACTCAACGTACGTATGCACTGGACTAGTCGAACTTATCGAATGGAATCCCAGTCCAAGTGGAACTGCCCTTATATTCTCCGTACCGCTCTGCATCCCTCGGTTCAATCTTTGTTTTTAAGGAAAGTTATTTAATTACTCCATACCTCTGTTAGGTATATATTCTTCCCGTAATCGTGGCTACGTTCAGCGACCCGTTATGTCGCTTCGAGCCCAAGCTCACTGTCATAAATCTCGGACAAACATAATTGACTTAGCTCGTACACAACTATTTCTCAGTTTTATTATTTAAGTATGGCTCTAGTAAAAGTATGGATTAAAGTATTGGGGACCTTCCCGAACATTCCAAAAGAAAGGTCCCGATGTACTCCGACATATATATGTTGATATGAATATATTGTTGGAACGTGTATAAGATATTAGTAAACAGTATTTGCTAATTCTATATATAATAGTAAGGTATGTTCACACTTCTAACTTCAATTATAGGATTATAATGCAGCATTTACGATTATTTTCTAAGGTGTGTTTATAATAATATTCATAGATTAGCCATGAAAGATATGGATGCAAACACAGTGCACCGTTAGATGCAAGATTTGCTCTCATTTTTTTTTCAGTGATGTTCTAATAAAAATGTTAAATTGTTCAGTAGTGCACTTTTTATTTCAAAGTATCTTCTATTTATCGGTTGTATTCAAAATGCCCTAACTGTCAATTTTCATTCGATTTTTACAATTGTAAGAAGTTGAAGCGCTCCGATCACCAATGACCACCATGGCGTCACAGGAGAAACCGTGGCAATCAAAGTGTTAAGACTCGTATCTAATATCTTGTACAAGATGTTAATTATATTTATTTACACCAGATATATCTAGGCTACCGGTTTAAGTATTTCATAGGATAATAAAATGACGTACGATTCAGAAAAAATGAGTTTTACAATATTTTTAGTTGTTTTAGCTAATTCCTTTTAACAGGGGTTACGACGAACGACCTCACCGATTTCAATGTGCTTGAAACATGTTGTCAAAACGGACATTTTAAAAAACTTTTTCCTATACATGTTACCGTCGCGTCGCTTGTCTTTAGATTTTGCGATATTCGCAAAAGTTTCTATTTCAATGATGATTTTGACAATCGAATAGTCGCTTTTCTAATTTATCATGTCTGAATGCTATCATGATTGTTTCATGATTATATAATATAAAGTTTAATATGAATTGTAGCTGTTTTATTATTGAATAATTTAACTTATTTCACAGCCTAACGGCAGTCGAATGTATTAGGTTGTCCGGAAAGTGTCTTTCTTTCGCACCTTCATACAAACTTGAAACCAAGTCTGTGAAATGTCGCGGTATTTATCTCAACAAAATAAAATCGCACGTAATTCGACAAAATAATATAAAACAAAAAACATTGTGCGTGTATTATTTCCTCATAAAACGAAAGAAACTTTTCGGATAACATAATATTAGCTACCCTAAACCTAATGCCTTGATTTCTCTTTCTTATCAGTTGAAAATGATTATCGGAAATGACTTAGGTTGGTTTGTATAAAAGTATAGAAGAGGATGGCCATAGCGAAATAAAATGCAAATTGAAGTGAAGATTTGTTGCCGATATTTCGGAAACTAAAGCCGAGCGACGGTAACAAGGAAAAATTGTTCGGAGCGTTGATTTTGACAACGTATTTCAAGGTTTTTGAAATCGTTGAGATCGTCCGCTTTGTAAATAATTGTCGATAAATCTCCTACGATACGAAGGTTTCCCCCCCCCAAAATTTATTTTTTACTTTCAATCGTTTAATATTCTATAATATTTAAATTTATTGTAACTGAATTAGTTTTTTCCAATTTTAATTCGGAAAATTTATAAGATAACAACAGAAGATATTCTTCTAACAATTCCGATTTCTAAAACAATTTTCCATCATAAAGTAAATCGAAAAACGTTGTACCTATCCATCCAAGTAAAAACGAACAAAGTTCAAGATTCACGTCCACAATCACAAGGTTAATAAACCAGCGATTCCATTGATTCGAATCGCTAGTGGCGCCCACTTAACCGGCTCCATCGAATCCAGCGACCGATCGAGTAACAACCGCAAGAACGCTCCCGAAGGTGCAATTAATCCGTCGATCGTACTGGATGCGGAAGCATCGAAAAACCGTGTGCTCCTCCTCGATCGGATCGTATCGAATCGAAATCGAATCGCGTTTACGTAGGCGAAGGAGCGTGTCCCACGGCGGGGAACGCTGCGAATAAGAAGGGTGAGAGGGGGTGAAAAATAGAAATTAAGGGCCGGTGAGTTATCGCGGTTGCGTGAGAAGCGGCCCAAGATAAATCAAACCGCAGCAGCAACCGCAACGCCACCCCGAGTTCGGATCACGAACGCAAAAACCCCCATGGCAAATCCCCTGGGATTAATAGTGTGCCACGTCTGGAACCGGTGCTCCTGATTGGTCCAATTCCCTGGGGCAACATGTGCTCCTTTTTTACCCCCTCCCTATATCTTCGCCTCACCCCCAGTGTGCCCTTTTCCCTTGTTTCCTCGTCCTCCTATTGCCGCTCATCCACGGAGGATCTTCCTCGTGCTTGATGCAACTTTCGTCGAATTTTAAATTGACCGATAACCTCGACGTCGTTTTCTTGAACATTTTTTGCTTTCTTTCATGGAGAATCACGTGGAAGGGTGGAACTGTTGCGGCCATTTCGATAGAGATGTTTCGATTTACCTGGAGAATCGTATTGTTTGTTTGCGAGGCGAAGTGCAGCAATTGGTTAGGTGGATGATCTTTTCTAATCTCCTTTCGTGTTTGAATTTGAATAATTATGATGTCTATGATTAATATTAGGCGATTTTTGTAGATTATATATAGGGGACTATTATTCTTTTCCTTCAAAATTACATTATTTTCCTGTGTTATATGTAGTGTAGTGTAATTTTATATTATATCGTATTCACGGTTTTTGTATTCGCTTGACTAAGAAGGAGACCATTTTCATATCGATGGTATTCGGATGATCGCTTTGTCGTATGTTTTACATTTCACATTTGATTTCACTCAAATTCTAGGAATTTTAATTATTGGCAACAATAAAGAAATACCAATATATCAAATCCTTGTTATTTTGAATCTGTTATTTGCGAATTTATTATTATTTGTTATTTTTTTGCATTGACAGTAATGCAATTTCACCAATGTGAATTTAATATTATTCTGCAATCATTAGAAATCTAAAGAAAGATCATTTTTATAATTATCAGAGAGCCACGTGATCGATGGCAGATCAAACGCTAAGGAACAACCGCCTATATATAAATACACACCGAACAGTGTAACTTTTCACCTCACACTTTCCTCGTCCGGCTTATTCTAACTTTAACACCAAGTGTACGATAAACCGACTACCTGAAGGGCTGCTAGTACGTCAATAGAGATCCTCTGGGTTAATTCCTCCGACACCGTTTCGAGGAACAAGCCATGTGGGATTGGATGAGTAAGACAGCCGTCCAGAGAGTTATGATCTTCACAGACTATTAACGACGATCCGGCCACATTCCACGGACTTGAGTTTCTACGCGGCCTGTGGGCTGTAGAAAATGCAGGTAAGATGGTTAACGATTTGGTCGCGTTTACATATATAACCGGAGTTAAGTAGGAACTAAAGCTTGATGAGGGCTCTCACAAGGGGGCCGTACGAGGCATCGGTTCCACGGCCAGAAAAAAATTCATGTTCCCCTTCTTGAAGCGTCCAATAAAATGGCTGCACGTTCCATCCGTTGTATATATTAAAACTATAGGTGTCACGATTTACGCTTAATATCGGTGGACAGAGAAAGAAGAAGATAAAGGAAGCACGAGCTGCGACCAACTTCTATAAATATCGTTAACGTTTCTGATGGTCAATTTTTCAGAGGAACGAAACAATATTCGGTGGATTTACGATGTTTCGAAGACTTGCTTGCTTTTGTTAAAGTATTTCGTCTAGCTAGCGCCTAGAAGAACTATGGAGAACATTCTTTTATCGTGTAACTGTGACAAACGGGAAAAATATTTATGTACCACCCAGAGCGTTTCCGATTTACCTCGGAACGATACATTATTATACCGCTGGAAATGTGGCGGTGAATATTATTCAGATAGCTGAAATCGATTTTTAAAGAAGAAAATTAATTCTACGAAAGATTCACAATATCAAGATTAAAAGGAGAATTAATATTTCATATCTGTGAACATAACAGAGAACGTGGAATTTTACATATTAGCTCTCAATTTGTATTAATGCCTGATAAATAAGCTACAAGGGTTAGCTTAAATAAAATAATTCATTTTAATTTATATCATGTATTTTAGGTCATAAAGATTCAAAGTAGAAAATTATAATCAAATGGTTTCAACTCGCGTGGAATATCAAATAAAAATGATGGAAGCTAACTAAATAATCTAATTCAAACCACATAAATTACCTATGATCCAACGATAGAAATAAACGAGATTAATATTCAACGATATCCCTTTCTAAAAAGTACCATCGTGAATCGATTCCATAAACATAATTTAACTTCTACCAAAACCAATCCAGACATACTGGAAATTAGTATTCGATAGAAAGCTACAACCATCGCTTTCATCAACCCTTTCGCCAACAGAAAGCCTTCAAACAATTGTTCCAACCGATCGATACAATGACAATAATAATCAATGAAGTGGAAAAACGAACGTAACGAGAAGAACTAGATCGATGAACGAATCGTTAAATATTTCGCACCGTTTCTACTCTACAGCGGCTCGTTGAGAACAGGCGCGCGTAATTGAAGGTGCAAAAATATAGCTGCACATGAAGCGTGTGGTAGGCGCGCGAAAAATGGCTGGGCAAATGAAGCTCGTTTTGTCGCGGACTGCCAGATCCTCATCTAAATTACAGCGCTGCGTCGGACGCGTGACTGTGCGTGGTCGCGTGACACAGACAAGTGTTACGCGTCGATCTTATCCGCGTCGTGAATCAAGTATGAATGCTGCACCTGTCATTATCTCATTACGCGACGCGACGATTCGGTGGTGTATCGGCTCGTTAGCAGGGAACCCGGCCGAAATTCCGATCGCAATCGATTAAACGGTCGCTGCCGTATCGCGTACTTTCATCGTGCGCGCTTAGCAATTTCAAAGTAATGAGTCGGATTGGCGAAGGTTTAAACGGAGAGAATGACGACGCCTCGTTGGTGGAAATAATCTTGTTTTAATTAGAGAAATTGATCGAGGGTAATTCATTCTTTTTAAGAAACAAGAGAAGCTTACGAATTTTTATGGATAAATAAAATGGAAAGTAAGATGATCTTTTTATTATAGGGTTAGCAACTAAGTCATTAGGTGATGTTGATCAAATCCACGATCATTTAATTGCCAATCCAATATATTGTATCTTTTGCTAGTTTTGTTCGAAAATTTGATTAATATATTTTTGCTCGAATACTCGTGTTATATTGTGCGAAGCTAAATGTAATTGTTAGACAAATAATTGATAATAAATTATTATTTGGTGGAGACTCTTATGAAACTTAAACTTTAGAACGATAAATAAGAATTGATTTTTAAATTCCCGGTTTTACTTAAAGTTTCAATTTTTATTCTATCGATACATGAAGGATAAGTTTCAAAAGTTTCACCGTGTATTTCTAGTTTACCCATAGGGGTTCGATGTACGAGGTATTATCTGACGAAATGAGTAGCTAGGTGAAGACTCGATGAAAACCGCAGCCCCTTTGTACTCAAACGAGCTCCACAATTTCACGAAGAGCGCAGGAGTGATATTAGAAGCAACATTACAAGGCTTCGCGTTCCGTACTCTGAAATCATAGCTGATTCTAAATGGCGGTGCGCGGAACGCACGAAACCTTTCGATTACACGGTTTTATCCGTGAACTCGTTTAACGCTCATGATACTAACTGATCTGCGTCGACCAATGCACTATGTTTTCCTTCTTAAAGATTCCTAAGGGCTGCAACCACGTCTCACTTAATCGAAAGTGCACGAGGAGTGGTCACCTTCAGCAAGAAGAATCCTGCGAATCCGCAGGATTGCTAAAGGAAACAACATAAAAGAAAGAAAAGGTAGAAAAAGGTGGATAGGTAGGTACGAAAGAAGGGGGGTTCCGTGGCGTTATGCGACCTGGCTTTTACTTCATCTGGACACGAACTGGTAGACACAGGCCGGCCTGCGTGTCCGCCATTATCTGATCCATACGTGGGGAGCCGGTGACCATGCGCGAACTTCCAGCGAAATGCCATTTCAATCGTTGAAACTCTGCCGTAACTCGCTGCTAATTTCGGCATCCACCAAGCTACTACCACCAAGCCAAACTTTGCCAATTTCTCTTCGCCAGATATTTATCTACTCGTTGAGTTTGCTGCCTCGATTAATCTGCTTCGGTGTTCCACGTGCAAAGTACATACGTTGTGTTTGCAAACTACGTTCCTGCCATTTTCACCATTATTGCACGAACGAAGCTACGTTACCGCTAAAAAACTTTGGAATCATTTTTTTAATTGCATCTATATAATCAGCTATATAAATTATATAATCTGAAATCTCTGCTAAGTTCGTTAATAATTTGTTAAGATATCAATGGTAACTTTTTTCGCTGCAATAGATGTTTAGCTAAATAATTTTCTAAAGGAACAGAATTCGGATATTGATTTTTATAATACAGACGCTTGATGTTTTTTTAAATTATATTTATAATTATATTTTTGAATGTAGCTTATTATAATAATGCGAGCTTCTCGCGATTCCGTAGAGGAGCAGATATTTATTTTACGGAAGGAAAAGGATAATGCAACCAGGTAAAAGAATAACGCGACCACGGTGAACGTGCGAGACGAAATGCGGGACACGTCGATCATTGCAGATGATGAAGATCGCAGAAAGATAACCAGATCACGGAGCTCTTCTTCCAACTTTGGTAAAAATCGTTGCTTGCATCCGTGTTCCCCTGTATTACTCGCGAAATAATCGTGCTACGGTAGAAAAGGGATGGGATAAAGGGCTGGGAAGGGAGAATGGAACAGAAGCTTTCGTGGAGAAAGAATGTGTCCGGTGTACGAATGAGCGAGCAGAGAATGGAAGGAAAAAAGTCTGCTGTGAAACGGGGTGCGAAGGATGAAAGAAAAAAAGAAAGGAAAGAAAAAAGAAACCGGCTGATGAATAAAAGGGAACGAATGGTAAGAGGAAACAGCGGTATGAGGGATACAAAAGGAAAACCGAATGAAATAAAGTAACACGTAAGAATAGAATGAAGCAGACCAGATGTATAAATAAAATAAAACAAAATAAAATAAAAACACAAAGAAAATAAAACTAATAGATACACGTTGGGGCAAATGAAAAATGGTAAAGGTGGGCAATTTTCAGAAAACCAGCAACTTGTTTGTTGTAAAACGCAGAATAGAAATGAGTTAAGGAGGAAATAGTAGCGAGAGTACACGATGTCCCTACTTCGCCCTTCCTTTTATAGCGTTTCATCGGCCAAAAAACAGAGAGAAACGAAGAGACGTGTAGCACGGTGCCTAGAATGGGACAAAGAAACAGCGAACAAGTCAGAGGAGAAACGGAGACGCCGAAAACAGAAAGTCCAGAAATAGGGAGCAAAAAGGAGTCAGAAAAAGATCGTCGGTATTATGTGGTCGGGCCCCTACTTCATCGAAACACGAGCGGGCAAACAACAGGCCGGGGGCCCGCGTGTATCCGCCATTGTTTGGCCCATGTGAGGAGGCATGCGGCCATGTTTCCCCACGTATACCGGGCGACCGGATAAAAAGAGGACGGCGGAAGGGGAGCAGAAGGTGTATGTGAGGTCGACTGGGGAGGGAAGTGGGGACTCGAAGAAGGGTGGAGGCGAACGAGGCCCTGTTAAGTCCCTTGGGCCCCTCGAGGCAACGCATCGATACATGTATAGGTACTGGTCTTTGTGTGCGCTATGTGCATACACTAAACGTCAAAAGTTTCGCTACGTCTATTAGAACGTTTCTGCTTTCTTGAAATTGCTGCCAGGTGTGACGCGATTGTATGGGTTTCTGTGGCGCATAGGCTGAAGGGAAGTGAAATATGGAAAGATGGAAGCTTAGCTTCAAATAGGTATATCGATATATATATGAGATATTAAAGGTTAAATTTTGGCGATATTTTTGCGAAATATCGTTAGATGGAAGTTTCTATTGATACAAGTATAAGACACGGGGAAAGATTTGCATTGTTAGATATAAGTATATTATTAACGCGTAAGAAATCGAGAATTAAATTTTTGAAGTTTTACGGATATATTGTTATGCGAGAAATTCTTATCTTTAACGATAAAGCATATACTTATCATAGACGCTTAATCGATTGGTAATTACTTAAAATTTCACGCATAACGAAGGTTTTCAAATTGTACCTTTTCGACGAAGAATACTCTTTGAAGAAAATAATCTTCGAAGCTATATTTCATTTCCTAAACACGTAATAAAAGGAACATCGCGAGATTACAGAGCGTACAGCTTTCTCGTTAGCATACGTACTTATGCGTTTAAGTTTTTGCACGATGCTACATAAGACAGACCGGTATTTGTTCGTTTATCCGTATAGGTATGAATTCACGAGCGTGTGAGAATGTAAGTAGATATATACGTGTGACTGTCTTAACATTAATTATTGAGTATCGATAGGCATGCACGGCGTGCATTACACGAGCTCGCGCGTAACACGTTTCCCCGCGGACAATTCCGTTCGTGTGTGCTTCAGTCCCTGTAAATTTACGCTTATGCGCGCATCGATTTTTATATTAATTATCGCATCGGTGGTCCGCGAGACACGCTCGGACCGAGAAATCCTCCGAAGCTGTTCGTTCATTTTTCTTCGAGCCTTTCAATGTAAACACCGTAAATAATCGTATTCGCCGATGAGTATCGCGATAGTAACCCAGGGGAATATCTCGTGTGATTAAAATCCAGTATTTTCTTCGACGCCATACTGATTTACAGCAATAACTTCGTTTCATTCGCACGCATTTATCAATCATCGACGATAGGAATCAACAGGATCCGATATTTATTTCGAATTTTTTACACCACTCCTTTTTCAAATGTTTATTCAAGCCGTTTGCAAGTACCTTCGTTTTGCGAACTCCATCCATCTGAATTCCCTTTTTTAAAAGAAAATTTCAGTTACTGTCTGATTAAACGAATCCTTCGATCACCTTGCATAATGAAATTGACGATGAAGCTAATATGATCCAAGTGATGTAACAGTAACGATAACAAATGAATTAAATTTTTAGAAATCAATTTTTTAAGCTACATGTTATTTGTATGCTGTTTGACAAAAAAGTACAAAACCATAAAGGAGAAATCTACAACTTATAATTTATATGTTGTTCAAAAACAAAAAATCATAAATAGTGGCACTGGTAAACTGTAGATTCACATAAATCGAGTTCTACTATACTGTGAAGCTTCGAAACACCAAAGAATATAATGAAAGTATCCATTATTCAACGATGTAATTAACGGATCCACGAATGTATCCTTATACCGATCCCACGCTCGAAACCATCTTCAACCGAGTATTCGTCGTATTCGAGAAATTAGAGACATTCGTGAGCAGGATCGGTGATGCACGTAAATTGGCATATTTAATTTTTCGCCGAGTAAACATACGTGTAGCCGCAATCAGGCGTACTCGCGTGTGTATAAATACGCTCGCAGATATATTCCCATAAATTGACACGTACGGGTGGCCAGAGCTCGACGAGCGGCACACATTGCCGTGCAAACTACACGTTAGCCTGTTGTGTGTGTACAGAAAGGACTGGTTCGGCTTGAAAGCTAATTATAACCCATAACGATCGGTCCATCAAATCTGATCACCTGGACGGCAGAAGATCCAGCGGAACGGCGTCGGTGTATAGGTGACTACCACCAACGAGCCCATGGCTACCATAACGTTATCCACCGACTTGGCAATGCCACGGCTAAATGAAGCTTTTACGCACGCCGTTGGATTGAGTTTGTTATGGGATCAACACTTCCATCGCGCCGCTCCGCGTTAGGCATACGAAGGCCAGCCATCGCTCGCGTATAATCGTTCCTTAAGCGTGGACGTGCCACTTCGACGAGTGAATCGAGAGCCTCTTTGTTCCTCCTACTCTCTTCCATAATGTTGGCTATAGTCTTCCTTCGCATCTAGATAGTCTTCTTGTTCTTGTGGTGCCTAATCAGGCTTGGAGAATCGTTGTCTTATAGCTTGCAATCCTTTTGCGTTCCATGACTGTTAATTTATTTGTCAAACTTTACTCTACTTGAGTAGAATTAATATATATGTAGATCTTTTATGGTAGGGACAATTTATGGAAAACTGTGAGTAATGATAGAAGGTAAGACAGGTCGTGTGATTAAATAGAATATTTATTACGCGGTGTATACTTGTTATGAAAATACACTTGTTGTCGATAGACGTTGAAATAATAATTTCGTGAAACATGGTTGACATGTATTATATTGTTATTTTTGCTGCGATTGGGGAGAGTGATTTATGAAAATGTGCTTGTACTTTAATGCTTGATTAAGTATATAACGCACACCACTTGGGATTCTAGTCGATGCATATACAGTGGCTCACGGAGGTATTCAAACACTTACATTTACAAATTTTAATTAATAAAATGAGGTGTACCAAACTAATTTGTTAAACAATTTGGTATCTATAGTGACGGGAAAGTGCCAAGATTACATCAATAAAATTTGAAAACGATTCAATAATATAGACAGGAGTTATGATACGTTTATTAGAAACATTCATGATAAGTCTCACAAAAGTATTCGAACGCTGTAATAAAATGATAGTTTCTCATCTTCCTTTGCACCGAATGTAAACATCATTGCTAAATGAAAATGTTGGTACCTTCACTCGATGTTAGGATATCAGTAACAGTAACGTAAAAGTGTGCACGATAGTATTTAAAATGAATACCAAAAAGTCTGAAACGAAAGTGTGAAAGAGAAATGATATTCCGATTACACGAGGACGGTAAATCATATAACGAGATTGCCGGAATTGTGAACGGAAGTAAGTCCACAATACATCGTATCATAAAAGAGTCAAAGGACGAGGAAACACTTGCAAACAAAGCTGGATCAGGTCGACCAAAGAAACTGACTGGAAGAGAGGAGAAAGTTATCATTCGCGAATTAAAAAAAAATCCTACTACATCCGCTCCTCAACTGGCAAGTATGATAGCTGATATGCTTGATGAAGAAGTTCAGCCGGAATTATGTCGACGAATCTTACGAAACAATGATTTTCATGGCAGAGTACCGCGAAAGGAACCAAATATTAATGCTGTAAATCATAAAAGAAGATTGACTTTTGCAAAAACCTATATTAATAAAGGTAATTCTTTTTGGGACAAAATCATCTTTTCGGACGAGTCAAAGTTTAACATCTTTGCCTCGGATGATGAAAATTATGTGCGGAGAAAACCAAATACGAAATGGGAAATTCCACATTTACGTGAAACAGTGAAACACGGAGGTGGATCGGTCATGGTGTGGGGGTGCATGGCTGCCAGTGGCACCGGAAATTTGATATTTATTGATGGAATACTTGATAAATGTAAGTATTTAAATATTTAAAAAAATAACCGTAAAGAAAGTGCCTATAAATTAGGATTATTGGAAAATTTCCACTTCCAACAAGATAACGATCCTAAATATACTGCTAGAATTGTAAAAGAATGGATCGTATATAACACACCACACATGTTAATTACTCCACCGCAAAGTCCAGACATAAATCCGATTGAAAATTTATGGGCTGAAATCGGAAAAAGATGAAATAAATTTCAGATAATCTCAAAGCAAGTATCAAAAGATGAAATTATAGAAATATGGGACTCCGTTGAGTGTAGTTTTATAAAATCATTGGTTTACAGTATGGAACGTCGATTGAGACACACTATTGCTGCTAAAGATGATCCAACAAAATATTAATATTAAATAATTTAATAATACATGTAGCGTTCAAATACTTTTGTGAGTCACTTACAATGCGCGTTTCTAATAAACGTGTTATAACTTCTACCTACGTTGTTGAATCCTTTTCAATTTTTACTGACATAATCTTAAGTCTTCCATCTTCCTATTGACATCTTGTCTAAGCAAATTACTTTAATGTACATTATTTCGCCCATTCGAGTTTGCAGATGTAAACGTTCGAATCCTTTCGTGAGCCACTGTATATTACATACACACGAACATAGATGAATTCGCATAACACACATAGTTACTAGTAGAATTGTAATTTGTTTTCTTTCGAAGGATTTGAAAGAAAGAACATAGATTTCCATCATCCGTGACTATTATAGGATTGAAATCCCCAGAACATCATGGAGCAGTTAATAAGTACAGAAGAGGAGCAATAGCAGCAGCCGTCGATATTATCAACCTTCACCCTAGTTTCGCTTCATCCCAGCGTATCTAGCGTTCATGAATTCGCGTTGGTTCATCCTCTAATGGGGGAACAAGTTAGCCATAGCGGTGTTGTGAAGGGGTGTGTCACGACAGATGTTCCGTCCCCGCCGCTAAGGGGATAATTGAGTATTGTAAGGCGACAACAAAATCAAATTTCCTTCTGTATACACACACATTAGTCACCTCCCCTTTGATAGCGAACTCCATTCTCATTTCGAATAGTCAAACGGACGACAGATTTTCGAGGCCTCCTGGTGAATCTTCCTGGGTCCCTGGGTCCAACGTTCAGCGAAGAAACGATAAATAATTCAAGCAAATATGTAGTAACGACAATGATTTGTGTATATTGTGTGAATATGATTTACGAGTGTTGCAAAACTGTGCAATAGGAAACGCTAGTCTGGCTTTCGAGATGAAGCAACAAGATGCTTAATTAAAGTTATAAGGTTTCAAGTTCTTGGAAATCGTACGAGATACGTGAATACGATTATTCGGATTATCCGACGAAATTAAGTAAGAGGAGATTACAAGACTACAGCAGGAAGTCCCAGTAAAAGATTTTTCAAGATCTCTCAAAGTTACGCGAAGATCATTTGAAGGTTATCGAAGATCATTTGTGTTTCATTCAGGATGTCTTGAAAATCATTCAACTCACCTAAATATCACCTAATCTCCACCTAAAAAGTTTATTAAACGCATCAAATTCTCAGTGAAGATTTAATTATCCAAGCACTGTTGAATCTTTTGGTGAAATCGCTATTTAAACCAAACACGAGGTGACATTCCGTTTGTACGGATTTTTCTAAAGGGAACATTCTTCATTTCAAGGTCGATAAATCGAATACAACGAATTGACGAATTGTCGAAACGAATTGGCCTTCGTTGGCAGATGTCCCCTCGTATTCGGCGGTGAATTCTAGCGGTTCGCAAGGATCATCGGTGGTGGTGCGATAAAATGTAAATCGTAGGAGGGACGATGACTGAAAACGATGCGATGAGCGGTTGATCGTAAATCATGAGGATCTACGATTCACTTACCGCTTTTTCTTCTATACCAACGAGCGCAGGCGATATACCGCGGACAGGCAGCAACGTAATTCTACCGATCGGTCTGTAGATTAACCCTTAAACGGACTTATTCGTTCTGACAGACACCCGTGATTCCTTTTTACCCGCATCTCCACGCTTCGCGAGCCATTCCTTTCACGGATCTCCACGCCGCCATTTTCTTCTATTCACCGTTTATTAAGCGACAATTTCGGAGAAACAATCTGCTTCTCTTCGTGCAGGATTTTTAACAGATCGGTTAACAGCTTTCGTTGAAAATCAACGATGGAATAGCAAAGGTTATCAACCGATTACACACCTATATAGCTTTGCAACTAGGATCACACATGTACGTTCAATCTTCCTGGTCTTTCATTATCAGAATAAGGATATAGGTTCTTCTGGACGAGGTTCGCAATGTTGCTGAGTAGTATCAAAAAGAAGAGAATAAGGAATAGAGAGTGTATTTGCAGATGAAATTAATAATTCTAATTGTAACGAAGATATTATCAGACTTGTAAAAAGTACGACAACGATGTAACTGATTTTGAAAGCAAGTAGTATGAGACTTGTGTTTTAAGAAAAAGAGATACTATATTTATTAGTATAATATCCTCATATTACTAATATATTGCCCAATTTAATTTACTGTAAGAAATTAATCTACATTGTTTTTTTTTATACAACATGATGAGTATCTCATATTAATAAAAAATCTGATTGTATTTCAGAATGAACTAACCAAGTTATTAAAAAAAACGTTAATCTGATGTTGATGAATTTAGCTGGATGTAATTTACGTCAGATAGAAAGATTATATCTGTGTTGTATTATCTAAATAATTCAATGTGAGCGTGATCGTTTATAAAAAAAAAAATTTTCTGGTCATTTCTTGCAACATACTTTGTTACCGAGTAGGTACAGTCCTATATTTTTCTATCAGATTTTCTATCAGAGCACGTTCATAAATTAGTGAACTACTAAGTTTCTACAACTTTTTAAGTACTTGCACGTAGGCATAATAGAAAAATATTCAGTGATGAGAGCAATAAGAAAATTAAGTGATTGCGGAATTTATTAATAGGTGGTCTTAGCACATTTTTTTGTTTTGTCAACGTGTTTGAAGCACCTAACTTATATTGTTTTCTTGTTCTTTGGACTTCCACCTTTAATTTGGTAAAAAAATCTATCGATTAGTTATTTAGTTTCGTTTTTATTCCAACTTAAAAATGGAACAACAAGACGCGCATTTCAGACATATTTATTGTATCATTTCCAAAAAGGCAAGAACGCATCGCAAGCACAGAAGTTACGTGCCGTATATGGGAATGAGGCCTTGAAAGAAAGGCGGTGTCAAAATTGGTTTGCCAAATTTCGTTCTGCTGATTTTTCACTGAAAAATGCTCAACGATCTGGCCGTCCAGTTGAAGTCGACGAGACCCTTATCAAGGCCGTTATCGATTCAGATCGTCGTAGCACAGCGCGTGAGATTGCAGAGAAGCTCAATGTATCGCATACGTGCATTAAAAAATAATTAAAGCAGCTTAGCTATGTCAAGAAACTCGATTTATGGGACCCTCATCAGCTTAAGGAAATTCATTTGACGCAACGCATTAGCATCTGCGATTCGCTTCTGAAGCGCAACGAAATTGATCCATTTCTGAAACGACTGACTACTGGCGATCAAAAGTGGATAGTTTATAACAACGTTAATGATAAAAGATCGTGGCTGATGCAAGATGAACCAGCCCAGACGATACCAAAAGCTGAGATTCTCCAACAAAAGATTATGCTGTTAGTTTGGTGGGATTCTAAAGGGATTCTGTACTTTGAGCTCTTACCAAGAAACCAAACGATTAATTCAAACGTGTACATTCAACAACTTGCCAAACTGAGCGATGCAGTTGAAGAAAAGCGGCCAGAATTGGCAAATGGTAAGGGTGTTGTTTCCCAGCATTATAATACAAAGCCCCACACATCTTTGGTCACTCGCCAAAAATTATTGGAACTTGGGTTGGGACGTGTTGTCACATCCACCATAGAGCCCAGACCTCGCGCCTTCAGATTACCATTTATTTCGTTCCACGCAGAAATGCTTAAATGGTAAAATTTTTAATGACACTGATGATGTAAAATCACATTTAATTCAGTTTTTTGCTGGCAAAAGTCAGAAGTTTTATGAACATGGAACTATGACACTGTCTGAAAAGTGGCAAAAGGTCATCGACAAAAACGAACAATACCTAATTGAATAAAGTTATATTTTTAAGCAAAAATGTTATATTTTCCTTCTTATTTAAAATACGCAATCCTTTAGTTACCAACCCAAATATTTTCTATTTTCCTCTAGAATGGGTTGAGGAGTTTTCAGTTTTCACCCTTAGAATGTTGCAGCCTCATTGCCTATTCCATTTATCCTATATTCTACTTCAAACACTTCTTTAGATAGTAATCAGCACCTCCACTTTAACGTAGAATTCAGAATTTATGAACGAACTCCATTCCCCATCAGAAATCGGTTCCGTAGAATCCTTCTAATTCCGTGCCGTTTGCTAATTGACTCCGCAGCAATAGTCGTAAAATCGTCGGAGTAGAACAGCATACCGTTTTTAGGATCGCAATCACGGATCCGTTGGATCGTAGCGATCCTCGTTACGAGAAAAGCCAGCTGTGGGAAAGCAGGAAGCATGATGGCTGGCTCGCGGACTTATGGCTTCCCCGAACTTCTGTCAGCGAACCGGTTTCGCTGTTCCAACGCTTTCACGCAAATATTCCGAATAATTAGGCAACATTTTTTGCCGAATTTGTTGCAATTTACCGAGTCGTTCGAGATTCTTGGCCACCTGATTTCATCGATGATTTAAGGACCTCTTTCACGCATTTCCGCCACCCCTAATCAAGCGGCTGTTGATTGTGCGCCGTGTTATTACGCGAAAGGGGCACCCTGCTCGAACTACCGATCTGATAAAAAAGCTTCACATAGACTCATATTGCTTGTGGAGATTTAAAGTGTGCTAGTATACACACATGGTACGCTTGCACGCACGTTCGTGACTATCGGTTGTAGTATGATGCGCCGATGTAACTAGTTAAGAATGATTTACAGATCGTTAATTACATTCCTAATTGTGGATGGCACCTTTTATGTCCCCCCCTTTTTTTTTTGACCATCTAATTTGAATTTTATTCAAACTGATGACATGTTGTTCACAATGAAATAATTTAGAGTTCGTAGATTTTGTATTTATATCTAATTTCTTTTAACAAACACTTGAAACTGAAGAAACTGAAAGCTCTTCGAGGAATTAATCATCGAAGAATGGCTTCCCAATTAATTGTTAGGTCAAGATGACAGTGAGTAATGAATAAATAACATTATTACAAAGTTATAGCTCTTTATATACTCCAATAAATAAATTTATACTGCAATGAGTATAAAGATTTAAAAAAATGAACAAAAAAATAGTGTATCAATTTTTAAATTTAGGATATAGTATCCTTTCTTCGCTAAGCAAGAATCGTTTCGTTATCTAACAATTCACAATTCATTCCGCCTACCTCTATTTAACACCGTCCGCGTAACAATCCCCTCTGAAGTCTTGTTTCTCAAAGGATAGTTACCGCGGGTAACTGACTCTTTGCAAGTTTCCTCGGAGACGTTGATGACGTGACCGTTCCCCATTACCGTGTTCTCGGCTACCCGCCGCGCCATTCTACCACGCGATCTCTCTGTCACCTAATAACGCTCCTCCTAATCGGTTGATAAGAGGACACGCGAGTGTCGTTGCATAAATAAAGTCAAGAGCCACCGCGTGCTTCACGAGCAAACTCCAACTTCCAAGAGGGTGGAATCACGCAGACACCACGTCTTTGGTTCTAACTTCGCCATTATTGGTTACGAAGCTAACTTCTAATTAATATATTCGTTAATTAACATTTTCTTAATTATACAAATATATTGGACGTATGAAAGATTCGAAGAAACAAATTTGGTAAATTATTGGAATCTAAAATTCTAAGCAGAATCTTTGTTTCACTGTAGGGGTTCACTGAAAAGCTGATATGTAAATCGTACTCGTAAATCAGTAGCTACGATAAACACGTTGTACGTGTTGGACTTTTTTATGGGAGTTTTATGAAAATTGCACAATTGAGAGATAACCGGTGACTGGTCGCGACGTTGACTAGCGTTCTACGCGCATAAACGTGCTTTAAGATCCTTGTAATAATGTATCGGTTAGAATCTAACATAGATACGGCATCAACGCGTGACAAATTTTCTACGAGTTACGGCGAAATCACCGAAGTAACACCTGATGTAACATACACCTGCACTTCTGTCGTTTTAATACAAACGTATAATTCTTGTCCTTTACTATTTCTTAGTAACCTACCACGAAGAATAATGAGAGTTTAGCTGATCGAAAGCTTTGTGGTTCTTGTAACTTCGCGAGCTCAGCTCTGCTCAGCGTATTATAAAACGTATGGCTCTAAGTGCCAACTCTCAGAATTTGATTCTGAGAATCGGTTCTGGGAATTTTTATCGGATAGTAAGCTTTCCACAGCTCCGAAAGCTTTGTGGGTTCTGTAACTTTGCGAGTTCGGCTCAGCACAGCGTATTATAAAACGTATGGCTCTAAGCGCCAACTCTCAGAATTTGATTCTGAGAATCGGTTCTGGGAATTTTTATCGGATAGTAAGCTTTCCACAGCTTCGAAAGCTTTGTGGGTTCTGTAACTTCGCGAGCTGAGCTCTGCTCAGCGTATTATAAAACCTATGGCTCTAAGCGCCAGCTCTCAGAATTTGATTCTGAGAATCGGTTCTGGGAATTTTTATCGGACAGTAAGCTTCCCACAGGTTCGAAAGCTTTGTGGGTTCTGTAACTTCGCGAGCTCAGCTCTGCTCAGCGTATTGTAAAACCTATGGCTCTAAGCGCCAGCTCTCAGAATTTGATTCTGAGAATCGGTTCTGGGAATTTTTATCGGATAGTAAGCTTCCCACAGCTTCGAAAGCTTTGTGGGTTCTGTAACTTTGCGAGTTCGGCTCAGCACAGCGTATTATAAAACCTATGGCTCTAAGCGCCAGCTCTCAGAATTTGATTCTGAGAATCGGTTCTGGGAATTTTTATCGGACAGTAAGCTTTCCACAGCTTCGAAAGCTTTGTGGGTTCTGTAACTTTGCGAGTTCGGCTCAGCACAGCGTATTATAAAACGTATGGCTCTAAGCGCCAACTCTCAGAATTTGATTCTGAGAATCGGTTCTGGGAATTTTTATCGGATAGTAAGCTTCCCACAGCTTCGAAAGCTTTGTGGGTTCTGTAACTTTGCGAGTTCGGCTCAGCACAGCGTATTATAAAACCTATGGCTCTAAGCGCCAGCTCTCAGAATTTGATTCTGAGAATCGGGAATTTTTATCGGACAGTAAGCTTCCCACAGCTTCGAAAGCTTTGTGGGTTCTGTAACTTCGCGAGCTCAGCTCTGCTCAGCGTATTGTAAAACGTATGGCTCTAAGCGCCAGCTCTCAGAATTTGATTCTGAGAATCGGGAATTTTTATCGGACAGTAAGCTTCCCACAGCTTCGAAAGCTTTGTGGGTTCTGTAACTTCGCGAGCTCAGCTCTGCTCAGCGTATTGTAAAACGTATGGCTCTAAGCGCCAGCTCTCAGAATTTGATTCTGAGAATCGGTTCTGGGAATTTTTATCGGACAGTAAGCTTTCCACAGTTTCGAGAGCTTTGTGGGTTCTGTAACTTCGCGAGCTCGGCTCTGCTCAGCGTATTGTAAAACGTATGGCTCTAAGCGCCAGCTCTCAGAATTTGATTCTGAGAATTTTTATCGGACAGTAAGCTTCCCACAGGTTCTCTATCCATCTGGGAGTAATAATTTTCTATAAGAGTAATAATCTAAAGTACAGCTATCAGCTATATAAATCAGCTATCGTACAAAACTCTGAAATGGCCACCTACCTTCACGCTCTGGATTTTCCACCAAAAGCTATTCGTCGCGGCCAAAAAGGAGGAAAGGAAGCGATCGTCCGCTTTCCAAATTCGAAGGAGAGTAATGTTGGTCCAATGACTCGGCAACAACCAATCTCTCGCGCACCTCGTCGAGAGAAGAACACGAGGTTCGTTTGCCTTCCTCCTACCACCTCCCCCTCGAATCCTACCTGGAGCTTCTAAACGAGCATGAGGGGAAGAAGAAAAGTGATGCATCGCGGGGCGTGACTGGCCGACCAAAGAGGATTTCGTGGCCAGGATTGTGTTTTGACGTGTTTTGACAAACGGGCGCCATTATACCGGCACCGAGCCTAAAGGCGCTTTGAGTGCTAGCCGGCTAACCGTGCGACCTAGGTGGCCGTGTTCGAGCAAACCAACCTGCCATCTGAACGATCCTACGAAACAATTACACCACCGGAAGCCTCTACTTTCAGCCACACCAATCGTCATTTTTCCGACCGCTTGCCCTGGTCGCGGATCTTGCAAATCTGTATCCATGTTTTTCTATAGAATTTATTGTAAAATATTCTTCACGAGGTTTCATTCTTTTTGTCGAGGTGTATCAATTTTGAAGTATTCTTATTATAGTAAGATATAGAATTTGGACATTGTATTTTGATATCTGTAGATAAGATATCTCTGCTATAATAAATATCTATATATGCATAAAAATAATTTTGTTGCGGATTTTATAAAATTACCCTACGCATGCTTATTCCATTTTTCATTTTCAAGACTAGTATCGTTAGAAGAACATTGGGAAAATTAACAACGAATGGTTTAGGGGTTCAGGTTTATAAAGGAAAATGATTGGAATTGTTTGTGTTGTAGCGTTGCAAAGAGGATAGAAACTGAAGAATTTTCAAACCAATGAAAACGGGATAAATTAACGCTTATGCGAAAAAAACTTCTATATAAAATATATCGCAGACAAACAATGCGGGTACTTTTTACTGTAATCCACACGAAGAATTTGAATTATTGAAATTAACGTTTCACATAGATTTGAAAACCTAACATTTAATGGAGAATTCTTAAATATACAATAAAATTCGATTTACCGTACGATGCTATTTATGATTATAATTTATAATCATTTTCTTCAGCAGATACAGACGTATAAATACATAAATACAAGGTACATACTCTTATATTAGTCCTTGAGCTTGGATTCCAAGAATCATGCCACTGATAATTACATTTAATCTCGGAGGAATTACGTAAATTACGTGTGTTTTTCTCTGTGTACAAATGACACGGTGAAAATAAAAAGAATGATAAATGGAGGCTGAACGAGTGGTATGGTAGGATGTAAATCGACCGATAAAATTTCCTGGCAAATTGAAGCGTTACCAGTGGTGTTACAGTTTCAGATGGCACCAAACTAGTCGCTAATTAATATTAATGCGACGTGATCATGGAGAGAATTCAATTCTGGAGGCAGGAGGATGAGATAAATTGGTTGCTTATCGCCATCTCGGTATTTCCAATTAATTACGCGGAAGATTGCGATCTTCCAATCGCAAGGACTGGAAATAAAGCGTTGCTCAGAGGCTGTAATGAAATTATAAACGAAGAATTAGCGAGAACTACATGTTGCCGGCTGACGAAGAAAATGGCGCCTGTGCGTTGTTAACGAGCTTTCGATCATTGGCCAACCAACTTCTTTTCTTGTGTTGATTATACTATACGAAAGAGAATAAGGCTCGTATAATAACTTGTACACCGTAATTACAAGTCGATAAACGTGAAGCTGTTTTCGTGAAGACTCTTGCAATATTTATGGAACGGATACAATTGAGGATTAAAATTAAGTAGTATTTTATATGATGACTATACGGAAAAGATATAAGTCCACTTTTTACAAATTAACCTCTTCGCTTTTATGTCATTTGCTGGCTGAAAGGAAGTACTTTAACGTGATGAAGTATTTTAATAGATGAAGAAGGGAATTATCTGATACATTCGAAGATATAAGTGTTTGAATATAGGCGATATTTTCTAAGTAACGAATGATATTAGCTTAATTGTTATTTCAGTTAAATTTAATTTATCTATATATAGATAAATAATATTTATTAATACTTTTAAAATAAGATAACAAAAAATGTAATTAAGTGATAACAAAATATGTAATTAAGTGGCAATATATCGAACTTTAAAATTACCTTTTATAAAAGACAGGAAATGTGTTCGTATGAAAAAAAAAAAGTAGGCGCTTACCTTCAATTTTGTTTCGCCCGTTCGAGAATCTTCCTGACATGGGAAAACTTTCGTTAAAGTTATGGTGGTGAAATTCTATGTAGAAACGCGTCCCTGGGCGCCTCCCCTGCCGAAACGTCCCACCCTCTGATTTCACCAGAACGGAACAACAGATGATCTTACGAATCTGTAAACTACCGACTAACACCGTGTTCTGGGGGGCGGGGTTCCCCATGAAAATTATACGGGGTGAACCGCTACGATGGCCATCTCTTAATATCCGCCGTAGTAAACTCTTAAGGGAATTTTATTTTTATCCATTTCGTAATTTTTGCTCGTCGAGCCTTCTAATTTCGTTTCGTTTCTTGTTGCTACAAAGTATACGAATGCTTCTTTGTTTTAAAATAAAAAAAGGAATATTTGCTTGAAGAAAAGATGATGAAAAATATTCTATTCACCTTAGGAGATCGTAATACGAGATGGTGACATTGCTTGTAAGTTGGGGAATGTTATGGAGGGATGGAAGAATAAAAGCACGACAGCGTGTTTTTTCTGTCGTCGAAAGGAGACGCCAGAGAATAGGGTGAAGGGATCCAGCTGTCGACTTTCTCACTACTTTCTTTGCTACTCTGGCTACGTTTCATTGAAAGAGTTTTCACTGCTCTTGTCGATGCTGCCCTCTACTCGGAGGTCTTTGTATTAAGAGTCTCTACATAGTTTCTCAGTATTTCAGTATATCTATATGGTATCTCAGGCATCTCATTATGCATTGTATAAATAAGATTATTACAATAATTTTTCGTATACAAATTTTCTAGATTCAGAAATAAGTGAAAGATAGTTTTTGTTCTTAACGTTTCTTCCAAATTATCGGGAATTCCTCGTGTATGAAACAAGAGTGGCTGCGAAAAGCCTCATTTTTCAATGACGCGTCTTTTATCGCGTACTATATATATTTTATTTTCATAGCATCAAATTGCTGTAGTCGTATGAAAGGATTACTAAAAAAAAATGGTACGGAATTTAATATACTCGGACGTAATTAATTAGTACGTAAATACCAATTAATACAATTTCACAATAAATATTGGGTTATCCGAAAAGTTTCTTTCCTTTTATGAGGAAATAATAGACGCATAATGTTTTTTGTTTTATATTATTTTGTCGAATTACGTACGATCGATTTTCTTTTGTTGAGATAAACACCGTGACATTTCACAGACTCGGTTTCACCTTTGTATGAGGGTGCACTGTCGTAAAAAACACGTTTGCGAAAGAAAGACACTTTCCGGACAACCTAATACTCTTTGTAGCCTCGTAGATATCATTCTCCTGTCAAACTACGAGTATGTAAGTCTTCCCAGTCGGTTTTTCGATTTCTTAGGATAAAATAAAAAATACGCTTGTGGTAACAGTATCCCAAAATATTCACTGTACATTCATTCTCTGATGCACATGAATTGAGTCGCATCCAGCTTTACACTTTTTCAGCATCTTTCGTCTTTCTAATGTTTTTGAATTACTTTTACTACCGAATAAACTAAACGTAATATAAAATCCTGTATCCTGCAGGCATCTAATCTATTAGGTTGTCCGAAAAGTTTCTTTCGTTTCATAAGGTGATGATAGATGAGCAACAATTTCTATTTTATATTGTTTTATTAAATTAACTATGATTCATTTCGCTATATTTCTATTATTACGTTCGTATATAATTCGATAAACTAATATAAACAAAAAACAGAAACCATGATCGCGAGTTTTATTTACGTTTGGGCTAATTAGACTAAAGAAATCCAAGCAACATCGGAATCACTGTCTCATTGTATAAATAATTATATTTTTGCCTTTGGATCGTTTCAAGTAATTGCTGGATTTATAAATAAAAAAGGCCTTGCCAGTTTTTGTCTTTTTTTCAAAACATACAAAATATACAGTAGCTTCTCCGTTTTCTGTTGTATCTTATTAAACCTCACTAAAGAAATATCAGATTGCCCGAAAGGTGTCTTTCTTTGGCAAACGTGTCTTTTACAACAGTGCAACCAAGTCTGTGAGATGTCGCGTTGTTTATCTCAACAGAACAAAATGGATACGTAATTAGACAAAATAATATAAACCAAAAAACGTTGCGTGTCTATCGTTTCCTTATAAAACGAAAGAAACTTTCCGGAAAACCTAATGTCTCAATACCAAAAACTCACTGATAGCAAATCTCTTGCATGACTCAAAATCGATTTTTCTCGGCTGGCTAATTACGATTAGCCAAACGACCGGTGGAACGTATTCGTCGAATATTTACGAGTGGCGAGCGGTCGGCAGTAAACATTCGACGAACGAACGAACCAAAGGAGCTTGCTTAATTTCTCTTAACGACCGGCTCCGCTCGACCGTTACAACGGTCAAGCCAGCCGTAATTACGAAGTCACGGAAACGTAAAAGCCACCCTGTGAAGTCGCGTCGCGGTTTAATCACCTCCATATTGAGGCTCGATCTTGTATGCAGAAAAAAACACGTGGCTACCGGTCTTTCGAAGGGAGCGTTCGTCGCCTGGTACGACCACCGTCCGTGGCTTCGACTTTTCTAATCGCGTCTGGAAGGGTCCTGTGCTCCATGCTAATGCGTCCTCCTGCTCCACGATCAGCAGACAAACGCGCGTTCAGCAACTTGCAGGGCGTAACCGAACGACCGTTCCGATGATTAGAATCGCGCGTTCTTACATGCAACCGATAATGAATACATAGTTTCTGCTACGAGCTTGTAACAAGATTGAAGAGACGAGGACGGATGATTCTGTACGAGACTTTTGTGTGCAGGTCATCGTTTTGGTGCATTTGTTTCGTGCATGAAGGAGGAAGTAAGTTTAGTTGAAATCTTTGCACACTTTACAAAAATGTTATTTCTATTTATAATACATGGAAAATATATAATTTATAATAATATGAAACAATAGTTGTATGTAATAATTGTATAGTAATATGAAACAAAAGTTGGAAGCTTTGTACACTTTACAAAAACGTTACTTTTATTTACATGGAAAATGTATAATTTATAATAATATGAAATAATGGTAAAATAGATCTTAGATGGTAAAAGTGCATTTATTTTGCAATGGTATTTTGTAGTATTTTATTTTAATGAAAATGATCTGTTTATAGCTCGTGCAAAAATTCCTGTGGGCTAACTGTAAATACCAGAAACGAGGATTCCTAATAGAAATATACGATCCAGTGCTCTTAATTTTAATGCTTTTAATGCTAATTATATTATTTATCACTTGAAAAATATGCATAGATCCTTCATGAATTATTTAAAATCTCGAATTTACATCCGTTCTCACTAAAATCGTTTTTTATTCTTTTAACACTTACCTTGTTCTTCGAAAGTTTGCCACTTTCTTATTCCTTTGATTTACCATTTGAACTCTTCAATTATTCAACATTTTATCTTTTGAGTTTGAAGAAGATTTCTAAACGACAACAGTAGGAAAGAAAATAAAAGGACAGAGGAGAGAGAAAGATTGGTTTGTTGCTTGAAAAATTTCTTTCTCTCGAGACTGTTTGAGATAAAGTGATCTTCGAAAACCTGATATCCTAATGGTTCAGTGGGTGCGAAAAAAGGGAACAAGGTTTGGCTCGAGTGAATGCACTGAGAAGATCGTTGGTGGTTAATATTGATCAATGAAGTTAGGCTATCAGTAGATAAGAATCGATAAACTTTGGTGAAACGAAAGAATGTCACCAATATCTCATGTTCATAAAAGCAATGATTCTTTGCTAAAGCAATGCCTGTTTGTTAAAGAAAATTCGATAGTGAAATGATATAAAAAGTCGTGGTTGTAGCAGTAAAACTCGTATCGAAGTTACTCTGTTAATCTGATAATCACAGAGAAGACGCGATGGATCGTGTTCGGGACAGAAGTGGGATTTATTTACGATATTTACTGGCTGTGTAGCGGTGACATCAATAGCCGGATCTCTGGATTGCCTTTGGACCCAGGTATACAACGAACGCGCCCTCTTTTTTTTCTACCTTCCAGTCGTATAGATCTTTTGAAAGGTCCGCACTTAATAGACCCCAGGGACCCGGCGACTTGTTTGGACGTTTGTGGTATAAACAGAGCGACACCTGGTGATCTATGCAGTCGCCTTGTTGGGATGAAACGAGCCGAAACGCGAAAGTCCAAGAGCTTTCGGCATTCAGGACGTCCCTGACTCTACGATACACCAGCAGGATATCACGCGTCGACCAAGGACTCGGAAAAATCGTCCTTTTTGCTACTATCGAAGTCTATTGCTTGCGAAAAATTAATGTCATGTAAGCTCTTCTTGTAAGCTCGTGTACAATGTCTGATCATGTACGTCATGTAACTGATTCTATTTACTAGACATGGCGTATGATTCGATGATATTTGATAGGTGTGAAAATTGTTTAGGAGGAAGAAATTGTTAACACTTTGACTGCCACGCTGGTCATTGGTGACCGGAGCGCTTGAACTTCTTACAATTGTAAGAATTGAATGAAAATTGACAATTAGGGCATTTCGAATATAACCGATAAATAGAAGATACTTTGAAATAAAAAGTGCACCATTGAACAATTTAACATTTTCATTAGAATATCAATAAAAAAAAAAAAAATGAGAACAGATGTTGCATCTAATGGTGCACTGTGTTAAGACGCTTTAAACATAAACGTGGCTCATCGACATAATCTGGACAATAGGTGGTCAACTTTTTGGTCCGGTTCTTGGCAATTTTTCATCCTGACTGTTTAACATTTTTTTTATAGCACTCTCTGCAAAATTTTCGTGCCAGGTACGCTTGCTCTTCTTTCTTCTGCATTTCGTGTCGCGATCTTTGTCGAACAAGTATATTTGACGGCTCTGGTGAATGGTACTGTGTAAGGTGCATTGCGAGTGCCATTCTAAAATCCGATACCTCGATTTTTGTTTTCGTTGCTCGTTTATAGAGCATCATCGCGTTTGAAATTGATGTATTTAATAATAACTCTAAAGCTAATTTTATTTACCACTTGAGGGTTCTTCTATGTGGCGTAGAATACGCTATCGTTTGATCCGATAAATCTACAGCTTCCCCTGTTGCGATCTGCCGCTACCATTGGTTTATCACAAACATAATTTCTTTCGCGGACCTCTACCATCACAGCCGAATGTTTCGTCGAAATCGTAAAAATGTCACGCTTGTTTCCCCACCTTGTGATTATAAATAGAATGAGCAAATGCCGTTTACTAATATCTTGTATATGTTTCAACAATATATTCTGCACGTTTTGCTTACGACGAAATGACGAATGCGAATGGTTTGTTGAAATAAACGAAGCCTTGTTACAATATGTCGCTATCAACTGTTATCAAGGCGCAACGGTAGTCACCCGCGACTACCAATGAGATAAACGGTCCATTGGGGAAGAATGTTGTCTTACATCGTCAATTTATTATTATTTTGCCATTATATGCTTTGAATAATAAAAATACTCTCGTGGCGTCTTCAGCGAAACATGTGAGTCAAAGTGTTAGTAAACAGGATAGTAGAAAAATTAGTTTAGTTATTACAACACATAGAGGAATTTTACCACTATTTTTAATCCTTTAATTTAATTAATTAAATTATTAATCCTTTACGTTAAGAAAGCAACAGCCAGATGATTGTATAGCTATGGCTGAACAAAATAGCTAATAACAGCTACTATTAATGTTCTTCTTCCAACATGGCAAATCTATATCAGTTAGGAACATTTCTCTCGCTTACTTTTCCATAATTCTTCACAGATACCCAACAAACCTCTCATCAATGTCGCTATCGAAAGCTCGAAAGTGAATTTCGCTCGATCTTCACAGCCTTCCATTCCCCGCATCATATGAACAATTTTAAAAGAAGTCGACGTAGGAACGTAGCGACGTAGAAAAGAAGTGTTAAGCAACAAAATACGCAGCAGATCGGATCGTTTCACGGCGGAATGTAATTTGGAGCGTACTTCTCTGGATTCGTGGCTAAAGTAAGCTATTAAATTCTTCAAATAAGCCGCCGTGGATGAATACGATCGGCAATTAGCCAATCGTGACCGGCTTTCATGTGGACGAGATTATTCGATTGGCGGCGAAATCGGTAAGAACGGTAGGGTGTATGCAACGAGGGCGCAACAGAAAAGGAGAGGTTCGTACGCCGTTACATTCCAATATTCCTTTTTCGGCGTTTGCCGCGATTTTTCCCCGCCATTGGTCCTTTTTTCCCTCGCTAACCACTGCACAATTGGGAACGCTTTATATAGTTGCGTGTCCTGCATAATATTAAGAACGTAACGCGTTTTATGGCACGGCCACCCAGGATGCGTTTTCTCAGTCCTTCTGTGTTCCCTCTGTCGAAGCAGTGTGACGAGCATAACGTTTATCCTGATTGCTCGCAAGAACTCTTCCACCTATTGACGATTCTATACGATTCTCCTGTGTAATCCGTGTCATGCGATGCGTGACAGCCCCATAAATTAACTGTCTGTCTCGTTTAATTGAATTAATACGACTGTTTTCAAGGCTCGTTACGCTTTTATTCGTCTTTAATAGAAAGGTAGAAAAAGAGTTAGCTCGTATGCGCAGGAGTATTCTTCGATGGTCTGCTCGAAGATTAAAATACAGCACGATAAAAACTTCAAGATTACGTAATTTTTATGTAGGAAAACAAATTTTAAAGAGTTCGAAACAGCCTTACAAACTGGCTGCTTAATACGTTATTCTGGGATAGTAATCTTAAGTGGATCTCATTACATACATTAGGAAATGATAGTAAAATATAACTTAGTTGAAAGGAAAATGACACCTTTAGATTGCCCTATGGGAAATTTGAAAGTTAACCACGGTTAATATGCAAAAATGTATAAAATGTTCAAAATATTAAAATAATAAATATTTAATTATATTCACAGAAATATGAATTTACATAAACATCTACAGTCCAATTGTAAGAAAGCCTGGTTTCCTTAAAACAACGCCATCTCATAAACATAATTTTTCTATTAATTTGTATTAAAATAACTTTCCCAAAGATGTATTGAAATACTCGAAACAGCTTGTACCATGCGAGGTGGACATTGCACGCGCTGCTAGTATTACACCGCTATCTATTCGTTTAACATCGTATTCCTGGTGGCACGACCACCCAAGGTGATCGTTTCCAACTGTCGCGAAAGGTACACACGACATAGGGACGTGTCTCAAGGTTTTCACGTATCACGAATGGCGTTGACAATCGTCAGACCGATCGATATACGATCGGAGAACGAGTGAGAAGGAGAGAGACGGCAGGAACGCGACCGTAGGAGGTCCTCCATTTCGATTCACGACGGTCCTGAGGATCTTGTCCTGGGAAAACCATAAAAGGTGATCAAGTCGTGCTGATCCGGAGACCTTGACCGTGCCACGTACCTCGTACGTCGCGCGAAAACCTTAAAAAAATTTACCGCCACGTTTTAAATTCGAAGGAATCGCGTGCAACGTGTCGGATTACCCTCGAATCCCAGTGGAAAATTATGGAAATTATTTTCATTTGTTTATATATTTATATTTACTCATACTTATATTTTTATATTTATTTTTATTTTTATTTTCACTGTACGAGCCATGCGGAAGCCAGCCTGATCAAATCGATTAAGTTTCTTGGCTCAGAAAATAGAATCAATCAAGTTGGTGTAAATATTTATTTATTTTCATCGCGTCATTTGAATTACGACAAATTATAGGAAATTTAAGAGTTGCTTCTACAATTTAAAAAATCATTGAATTAAAAAATTCCGTTTGTTGTTTCTTTTCCAGTTGTTGGTATTTCAAAATCAATAAAAATATTCTCCAGTATTAAAAAGAGGGGAAAAAAAAGAAGATAGAGGTGAAAAGAACTCTAGTTTCTAAGAAAACATTCTGGTATTCTAAAAAATATGTTGAAGAAAAAAGAAACAGAGAAGAACACGGCGGTAGGTGGATTTAAGAGGACGACGACAAAGGTGCAACAATTACTTTATTTTGACTTTGCGGCCGGTTTTGGGAATCTTTGAATCGACCCGCTCTGTTTTGTCCCACGTCGGTCGTGAAAACGTGGCAAAAGAGGCACCTGCGGCGCATTTACCTGTTTCGTTCCTGTCAACCTCGCTAAAAGATCACGCCGATCTCCCGTATCGCGACAAATGGTCTTACGACGGCCAGTCGCTTTAAGACCATGCCGAATTCTATACTCTCGGATGTGTATGCATACCTAGCTGGAGTTAAAGGACAAGTCATCCAGCGCAGCGTCGGAAACCCCTTGGAATTCCAACTTCCTCCTTTCGAATCACGTAACGTTTGCAAACAATCCGTTCTACTGGAGATTTATGGCATGAAGAGCTTTCGACCGCTCGCTGAACTTTTAAAGCGATGCAATTTGGAATGGAAGTTCTTCGAATGTGTGATATTTAGTAATTGATATTTTTAGGAAAAGTATTTCCAATCGAGAATCTTCGAACAGGTGGAATTTGCATTCAATTCTCAAAATGAGCGATGCAATTTGATGGAAAATTGAGGAACTGAAGGAACGAAAAATTAAATAAAAGTTGAATTAGGTGGAGGGGCGAATATTTCGTGGAAGATTTGCAAGATGAAAAATAGGGAAAAGTCAGGAATTTGGAAAATTGAGTATAAGAATGGGTATTCGATTGGATATAAGGGTAAATATTTGTAATATTTAGCTGAAAGGATATTTGTAACTTGACTGCTTTCTTTAAGCGGTTTGTCGCGTAGAGATCCGAGAATTTCCGCATCGAACTCGCGGCAGTTGGTTCAGAAGGTTGTTTCAAATGGAAATTAGTGAATATTGAGTTGGTTTTAATGCTTTTCACACAGTCGAAATCCGTAGTTTGGAAAAAAACGTTGCTCGAAACGGACGACGTTGAGAAATCGACCGACTCCTGTCTGTTTTGCAATTGAATGACCTAATTTTGGAGAAAGGTATGGTTCTGGTTTCATTTGAATGTCTAGCTGTAACAATTGATTTAACGAAGATTTACGACTCTAAATTTACCGTACCCTTCACCTATATTCAAGTTATTCAATCAAAAATAAAAGTATTTCGTTTTTCGTTGTAGAATACAGTTTTTTACGCAATAGAATAAATTTAAAATAAATTAGTGACAAAAATTGGTAGAATTTAATACGTAATAGGAATTTGGGATAAAATAGTCAAATTTAATAGAATAAATTCATCAGTGTCCATTTGGCTAATTGTTTCTAAAAATAGTTAAAATAATCTTAAAAGAGAAACCTGTTGAAAGTTTAAAAAATTCAACAAACATATAGATCAAATGTTAAAATGCTTCGCAAGAATGTCTCGAAGATCATGAAAGAATGTATGGTTGATCCTGCTTTGCACTTAAATGATGTAATTCCAATCCTCAGCGGGGTGCTCTTCTAACGTGTTCGCAATAAAGTCGATCTGTGATGTCTTTGAAGCCTAATCTCCTTTGCAAATGAATGAAAAAATATACTGCGGTCGAGCACTCTGATTTTCCGCGGCGACAATCTTGTTAACTTTTTGTCACGATCATTGTGAACCGGCGGTGCGATTCCAGGGCCCTTAAGGCCCTCTTCACAATGCAATTATGCGGGTCTACGAGCCGTTTCGTAAGATTTCAGGGCGACTGATTCTCTCGAGCAGTTTGTATTATGGTAAACGAGCCGTTTAAAAGTCGTTTCTTCGTGTGACTCGATCAACTTTTTTGTGTTTCTCAAACCACACGTGAAAAGGTGTTCTTCCGTGAAACGGACAGTCTGTAACGAATTCAACAAAATTTACAAAGGCCCAACTGGATCGATTTTATCGACAGTGGATTTTAAACGAACGTTCGACTTCTTACGCGCGAATAAATCGCCAAGCAGATGACGCTGTCGTCATCTTGGAAATGCAATTTATGCACATATAACCACAAATCATGAAAAATTATTACAAGTATCTATCATCACTTTACAAAACAGCTGGACAATAATGGCACGATAAAGCAAATTATAAATAATAAAATTACAATTCATCCCATAATTGATGGCAGAATGTATTAAACTGAAAGAGAAAAGACTGCATCGTGGATGGTACGTAATCTAATTAACACTTTACGCGATTTCGCTTTCTTATAAGGAGCTAATCTTCTTTCTATCTATGACCTTAAATTCGTTGATGTACGATTAAACGTGTTGGTGTACATAGTGTCAAGACGAGTTAATACTTTATATAATCAAATGTATTTCAAACTATTTGCAGTACAAAGCTAGTCGTCGTTCGTTCAGTGCTGCTCGATATGCGTACGTTCGCTCGATATTAATCGTTATAAGATTGCTCGATATTAATTCGCTGTAAGAATACTCGATACTCACTAACTGATTGTCTTAACGATCGTGTTCGTTTATTTATACCGGTCGGAGGAGTATCGGAAAGTTTAAATTCAATTTCGGTTGACGGTTGCACGTAACGGCGACATTGTTTTGCCCGGAGTTTATTTACCGTTATGTTTAGTACGTCGAGACGGTGTGAATGTCTGGAGGCAAAACAACAACATGACTCCTCTGACTCATGTGCTGCTGCTACAAATTTAATCGATGTCACGTCGATCGAAAGAGTAACACGATTAGTGCAGTTGTGATTGTTGGTTATCAGGAATCAAAACGAGGATGCTGCACGCCTACTTTCTCTTCGATTTCCCCTTCGGCCGGCAATGAACCACGGAGCAATCGTTATCAGACGATCAAACCAGTAACAGAATGCTGCAGCCTGAGGAAGTGTAAGTACGCGAAATCGCAAGTAGAGACGGAATTTTGCAACACACAGAGATTGCTCGACAGGATTCGACATTTGAAGAAAAGTATTCAAGAGTTAGAATGTGTTCAGCAACAAATTAGACCAGTAAAATAATCTTAATAACTAAAATTAAGGTACATTTTGTCTTGTTAGCGTGAATGGTAATTATATCGATATTTATTTAATAGAGAGTTAATGAGAGGAAAGATGTTCCTTGTCAAACGCAACATTCATTACGATCGGATGTAAATGATTTTCGAGAAATTTTAGACAGCTGTATCAAAGAAATGACGAAGCTGAGAAGATTTTTCGATGACGAAAATTTCTGGTGGAAGATATTCAAGAAACGAAATTTCAACTGTTGCGAACAGAAATTACCACATTTGCATGGTTACTTAGATGGAACTATGGTTACTTTGAAGATATTGGAGGAAAATATCGAAGTATAAAATTCTGATATATTATACGATTTTTAAATAAATACGCATGTACAATTTATCTTGATTTCAGCCGAACGATGGTTTCATTACTTCAACACCGGTAAAATCAGGTTCTTCGTCGCATTCGGCTAAACCATCCACTCACAAAAGAAAGTATAGGGAGCAGGACGGAGATGAGGTTGAGGAGCGTCCTAGAAAATATGTAGATGCGTCCGTGAATACTGAAAAGTAAAGAAATATGTTTCCGGACTTTTTCGTGGTTTTATAAATTAATATTATTAAATTTTTTAATATTATAACATTATTCTTTATTTTTCTGCCACATACGTTGATCACCATTTTTATTTTTCAAATCTATTTTATCTAAACTTACTTTAAATTTATCTTTTCAGAATTGACGATTCTTATCAAGATCGAAATCCTGTAATTTATAAAAATCATCAAGACAATCCAGGAAGTTTGAAAGCAAAGAAAGAGGATGCAGAGGTCCACCAAGAGCAACATGATTCAGGGGAACCACAAATGTCAAAAGATAATCACACGATTGATACTACAAGTAAATTTTCAGAAAAATATGAATTTGTAGTTGGATAAAATATTTATCTTCGAATTTTTGGTTTAGTGAGATTATCTAGAAATTGGCACCGTAAGAATACCATGGATGTTGGAAATATGGAGAGACCATCGATTACATTTAACAGCGAGAATATGGCGAAAAGATCAATTATTGCTGCTGATATCAGCACATCGACGGATATACTACCGGTATTATTATATACAGTACTGTACATGTAAATAGAAAAACCGTTACTCATAAATTTAGCTAATCGCAGTATGCAAAATTTTATTTCTGCTCCTTTTTTTCTGTAAGTATGCGTTGTATGAAAAAACTGTTTACAAAAGTTTCATGGTTTGGAGGGGCATATTATGCGATGCGTGTATCTTTTTTAAAGGTGAAGGCGTTTCAGAGATTTCAAAATCAACTTTATTACTTTAAATGGAATGCTATATTTCTTACGTCAAAATATGGGAGAGTGCTGAATTCTGAATAAAAAAGTATTAATCTTTTATTAATCCTAAACCTAATAGTTGACGATTAATTTCGCTGTGTCTCTGGAAAATTTACTCTGTGTGCCTAATATCAAGTTGCAGATTGAATATCATGCAAGATTTTCGTAAAACAGCGGTGTTTACGTAACAATGTTTATCAGTACTACTATATTAACTGTTGTATAGTATTGTAGATGTTGGAAATGGTATCCATTGACATTAATACCATGATGAAATCTATTAACCGACCAGAAAATTGCACCCTGAAGGGTATCTGCACCAATCGTAATGCATGCTTTACGAATTCGTTCTTTCATATCCTCTGATATTGTTGTTGGTTCACGGTATACTATATTTTTTAAGTAGTCTAGCGGCTTTAGATCAGGTGAACGTGGCGGCCACAGAAATTCTCCATCGCAACTAATCCAACAATTGAGAAATTTGTCTGTCCAGCATTTGCCTTGTTACATGTGCGTGATATAAGCACCGTTGCTTTACGGAAATCTTGCATGATATTCAATTTGCAATTTAATATTAGATGCACAAAGTAAACTTGTCAGAAACGAAGCGAAATTAATCGTCAACTATTAGCTTCAGGATTAATAAAGGTCAATACTTTTTTTATTCAGAATTCAACGTTCTCCCATATTTTGACATAAAAAAATATAACATTCCATTCGACCTTGAAATCTCTGAAACGCCTCCACCTATAAAAAAAGATACGCGCAAGCCATATTATATAGCGCTGCACACCATGAAACGTCTGTATAAATATTTTTTCATACAACGCATACTTTAGAAGTTATTTTACGTGATCAAGTTAAATTAGCTTATGCATCCTATAGAATAGTTTTGAAATTTTCCTTTCGAATAATAATTACAAACTCTATCGATTAAATCGAATTTGATGCAAGAACTTTTCCTATTTATATGTTTGCCGTTGTAGATTAATTGTTAAAAATTGTTTATAAATTGGAAGAACAACTTATTTCAGAACACTCAACATAGGACTATAGGACCTTCGATTAAAAACTTAAAGAACGTAATGGAAAGAAACTTTTCAGTCAGAAGTTCCTTTACGAAGGAGCAGAAAGGAAAGATCAAGAAACAACAAGGAAACCATTAACGTGAAAGACGTATATGAAAGTCGACGTTCGCATGTTTAAATGGCGCCACCCTCCTAAATCAGACGAACACACTCGTTTTACTTGATGGACAAATTTTAGTCTATCGTTTTTTCGATTTCTCCTTTATCGCAACATGCTGCTGTTTTTAACTACTCGTCTCGTTGGATAATTTGTGCCGCAAGTTCTTCGAAAGCCTCCGAAGCTTACGAAAAATATGGAGGAAAATGCGAACGAGGTTAATGAAGGACGAGGTTAGAGTATCGATATTTCTTACGAAATTTGATAGATTCAACTAACGGGGCAGTATTAATTCATGATAAATATAAAGCCATATTACTGAAAGCTCTTTGCGGTTATTTTTTTGAGTATTGAATTAATATTTAACTGTAATGCTTAAAGGATCATGACAGAGTCATCATAATAGCAAGGTGCTCAGCTCCTTCACACGATGAAGACTTGAAAGTAGGTACCAAAACCATGCTGATCTTACGCGAATGGGCGATACTGCGAATTCCGTATTCGACTTCGATTAGTTCCTGTGAAAGCACATATTCCGCTGAAGCTGATAACTCCTAAAAAAATTAAAATATTCAACGATATTGAAAAAATCAAAGATTATAACAAGTCACCAGATTGAAAAATTCTATAGACATATCAGTATTGAAATTCGTGAGAAATCTTGCAATCGAAACGCGTCAAAACTTCATGAAGTGTCCAAAATCAATCTTGAAGTGAAGGAAACAAGATTAACACCGTGGTAAAGGGAGAAAATGGAAAGATATGCATAAAGAAGAATCTATGGTCGACATCGGACCAACAGGAAATAAAAAAGGGATATTGAAGATGAAGAACAACGAGCACGAACCGGCTACATTGAATGAAATAAATAACTATCAATCAATGGCTTCCGGTGCGCCCAAGAACATAGAACAATTGCCGAACGTAGAACCAGCGGGGTGTTATACGGATCGACGTCGTAAGAATGTGAGAGATTTTAGGACGAAATTTAAGCCGCCATTTTTTCGACGAGGGTGCTCGAAACATTGTACGGGATATAGAAAAGATTTGGACACCTCTAGGTAATTGACGCTATTTCTGTTTTGTTTTTAAGAATAATTTTTCACAGAAATTTTTTAGATTTACAATGAGTAGATTTACGAAGATTTAGAATGATTTTTTTATATATTATATGAATAAAAGCGTGTTTTTCTTCTTAAATTATATAATTTTTCTTATATATTTTAGTTCGATTTCGTTACTGTTAAGTTTCGTACAATATTTTGGTCCTCGGTAGATTTCGTAAAAACTCGATAAAAATGACAGTGTATTCCTGAGGATTTCAATGAATTTTTGTAAAATGTATAAAGAAAAACTTGCTTTTCTTCTTCTACTAATATACGTTTTCGTATCCTCTGCTTTCCGATTTTTTTAATACAATTTAATTATATTTTAGATTTAGACTTCAATAGCCCTAGTTCTAGTACTAATTGTTAGGAATTTAGAAAAGTAAGCTGAACTAAGCGTTGCTTCAGTTTCGAATTGACAGTGTGCAAATCGGTAAAAAGGAATAATTTGGCGCACAGGATAAAAAGAAGCAAGAGGAAGTTCCAGCAATTTTCAAATCAAGTAAAAGTGAGAATAAAACAATTTTAATAATACCCGTATATTAGAATCGATTTGATGTGACGTACAGACTGTTATACTTGCAGAAAAGAACTACGGAGTCTGTAAAGAAAATAAGAAAAGTGTACAGGGACTTCGCTGCAAAGAGAGTAATGGGGTTCAACTGCGACTTAAACAAGTGCCCGAGCACCATAATAGAGTGCAGCACGACTTCCTGCACGGAACCTACTATGCTCTTCACCAAGTTTCACAAACTGAGGGATCCTGAGAAAATGACAAGGGACCAGGAAGAGGAATATGACAGCATATATTGTCCGACAATTCGCGCAGGAGCGACGGATCACGAATTCAAGGTGCTGAAGGATCAATCTGTAGGAACGAGCGTTGACAAAGAAACGAGCACTTAAAGGCCGCACCGATGTTTTAATTTCGTCCTGTCGTAATACGTCTTTATTCCTCTTTACTCTACATATTCTACGAATAAAGAAAGAGCAATAAATATAAGAGTGAAAAAATCCACAAAAACTGCAAAATGAAGGAAACTATATAACAATCTGCACTAAAAGTATGCGTTCTTTTTTTAACTCTCTCTTTAGTTCTTAATTAATGTCTCAGATCGCTTGGTGTTTTGTATATTAAATATGTAACCTTTTGTAGCATCTCAGACTTGAGTTACCATAGCTAAAACAGGACATGGAGATGTTTAATATTTTTGGCTGCTCTTCAAGCCTGTGAAGTCTTATCGAAATAGGTGGCGGACCATTTACGACCATTTCTTGTTAATTCTTTCACTAAAATAAAAAACTGTGATCAATAGCAATTCATTGCCTCATCTCCAAGAAGAAATATTTTATACGGGATTAATTAGCAATCTAAATTAAAAGCAGAACATAAAGAACTACTTTGAAACTGATTCTAAAGCATTCGATATCAAACATCTAATCTATAAAAGACGTAACAAGAGTACGGCAAGTCTGTATTAATGAAGTGGCACTCAGTCTATAGCATCGTTTCCGGCCTTCCTCACCTCTTAACTCTTCTGCCATTCGTCGTCCATTAGGTATTTAGTCTGGCATAATAAGCGATCGTCCCAGGGGATCGGGTAATCAGCGGGGAATCAATTTGTCGACGGAAAACCGGCGAGATTGACGAGCGAGATAATCATGGATCAGGAGTCGAGGAATATCCGAGCAAGTTGCGGCGAACATTTCGGACGTCTGCTCGATGATTCGATAATAATGAATTTATAATTCGTCCTCTTGATTATCTGGTCTCTCGGATCGTAGCTGCGATAGCTGAGCAAATTCCACTCTTGATTCATCAGTGGGCTACGGATTTTTATGGAAATTTATATTCCTGAGAATATATTTAAAAAAGTACAGACGGTACTGGACAGAAGATTGTTTTACCTGCCAAGTATTAAAGGAAGCACTATACCTTCGATATATTATACATTTTGCACTTTCGAATTTTCTATAAATGCATAAAAGTCCACTAATACTTTTCCTTTATGCGAAAAATTGCCTTAAGTCGTTACAAGCTTATTAAAACGAGGAAGATGAGATTAAAATATAAAAAATTGGAGAATCGCAGCAGAGTTAAAGTTGTGGCGGTCGGCGAGCTCCTTAGTTATGTGGGCGCTAAGGTGCAATATATCACCAGGTCCGTATTCACCAGGCAAATCGACTTTTATTGCTTTATAGCTGTTGTAAGCCGGCCACGGCGCGGCGCACGTGTAATCTGAATGTAAGGAGCTCGTTATTACCGCGGGACCATTCACGACGCGACTTCTTAACGATGGACAGCACGTCGTAATGGCCGGTTCGAGTCTGACCGCAGGATTAACTGTCGCAAGCTGACGACGTTATCGTCCCTTCTTTTCTCTTTTCTTCTTAGTTTTCATTCTTTTATTTCGTCGTCGTTGTTATTCACTGTGTTCCATGGTTGTGGAGAAGCAACCAGAACGACGTGTGAATGGACTCGTGGAGAGATTGATACGCGTTGAATTTAATTATGAAAAGGTAACCAGGTGGTGGTGATTATGTCGTAGGTAAACTTTATTTTTAAATAAAGAAACAGATCACTTTTTTTAGATTTATGTGTACCATTCCTGCCATAATCAAACGATCATTATTGTACTTAATGTTTGGGACTTTGTTCAAACTGAAATACTCCCGCTCAAACTCTTAGGTTTTGAGATTTGCTTTAGAATTTTCAAGAATTGTGTCGTAATAGTTATTTTATCTTCATACTTTATACGAAGTAGGGAAGTACACTACACATCGAGATTTTTCAAAGATAGGAGATGCCCTGAACAGCAGGAGTCTGTTTAAATTAAAGGCTTAAATCGTCATTTTTCTAATTACACGCTACTCCACAATAATGACTTATGGATAAAAGTGTACGTAATTGTTTTATTAAACGCAAGAAACGTATCAACGAGATAATGTTAAGACTCTAGGAAAAAGCAAGCAGCGTTCATCGAAAGGAGAGTCGTTCAATGCCTTTACATTCTCTCGTTCAGTCGTGCGTTTCTTTCTTCGCTGTGTCTGTGGCGAGCTGTCAACGTTCGACCGCTCAATCCGCGTGATTAACTTTCGACAGACCCTGTCGAGGACAATTTTCCACGATCGCAAGTTCATTTAGCAGCACCCTTCTCTGGTACGCGTATCACGAACAAACACGAACGCAGAAGGATCGAGTGTGGCACGAATGGCGTGTTTTCCTTATTGGCTGATTGAATAATACATGGAACCGAATGGTATTAGAGCGACGGTGCGCGACACGCGATGCCCATGACGCCTGTCATGTCGTGCAGGTCATGTGTCATGGTTTTGACGAGTTGTTTAGCCCGGCCGATTTATCGATCAGGATGGAGCTTTCCGCGTACGATCTGCTCTCCTGTATTTCTCTTTCGCTGTACTCCAATGATTAATAACGCCGGTCGAGATAAGAGGCAGATTGGATTTATGGGAAATTATCTTGACCTATGAATTATATTTCACGGGAATATTATAGGTTTTCAGACTGGTCATCGAAATCGAATTATATCTTTTTAGGTTCGTTGTCTTTTTTTTTTTATAAATTATTAGATACTAAGATAGATTAAAAGAAGGTTTATCTAACGAAGGGAACGAACATTGAAAGTGATTATCGAATATCTGAGAAAATCGTTCATCGAACAGTAGTCAGTGTCTCGTGTAGTGGTATGTTCGAGATGAGGATCCTGAAATTGAATTTGTCGTAAATATAATTGAAGATTTCGTTAATGGATACAAGCAGAGATTAAGAGTCAGCCAAGTATCTTAGTTAATAATCTGTACAGTGAATATATATTAAGACGGCTATAAGAAAATACCCAAGTGATTTAACCCGTTAATTTATGGTACGGAGCATGATAAAGCATAGTAAATTTCGAAGGAATTCTAGGAAATAGAAAAGTGAAAAGTAAAAATAGTTTTTACTGTCTATTCAAGATTCACTTTCAACGCTCTGTCGTGGTTTTACTTAATTATTCGAATGTTCTAATGGTATCGTCTCCATCTACCTAAGTGTGTCTCTTGACGCAGTACGAATCAATTTGTAAATTTCGCGTAATTTCTGTTGAGATTTTATCTGGGAATAGAAAGAGGCAATGAATATATAATAGAAATATATTTAAGTAAGTTTAAGTTTAAGTATTAGGTTGTCCGAAAAGTATCTTTCTTTTATAGACGCGTCTTTTACAACGATGCATCTTTATACAAACATGAAACCTAATCTGTCGAGTCTTGTGATATTTATTTTGATAGAAGAAAATGGATCATACGTAATTCGATAAAATAATATAAAACGAAAAATGTGCATCCATTATTTCCTTATAAACCGAAAGAAACTTTTCGGACGACCTAATACAATGTGTATGCTAGTCCAGAACCGCACGTTGGTAGCGTTACTTTACAAAAGAGCTCGGAAGCCATGGGCTTATGGGTATTTATATGTCGGAGATGAAAGAATATCGGGGCCTTTTCTTTGATATTTTTGGGAAAATCCCCAGTACTTTAGTCTAGATTTAAATAATAAAACTTAGAAGTAGTTGTTTATGATTTAATCCGATTATGTTTGCTCGAGATTTATGACGGTAGGCTTGGGCTCGAAGTGATACATCTGGTCGCTAAACGTAGCCACAGTCACGGAATGGACGTTTTTACCTAACAGAGGTATGGAGTAGTTGCATAGCTCTCCTTAAAAATATAGTTGACCCGAGGCGTACGGAGAAGTACAGAGAAGAGTACACAAGTGCAGTTCCACTTGGACTGAGACGAGTTAGTTGAGTTCTACTTGTACTGTGGACAAGTAAGTTGAGTTACACTTGGATTGTGAACCAGTAAGCTCAGTCCGACTTAGACTTTGAAAGAAAGCGCATTTGCTGTCCCGTTGACCGTGTATTTCTTATTGAACCTAAGATCGTTGTCATTAGCCTCTCGAGGATCTAATTGTCAAATTTCGCTAAACGCCTCTAACCCTAACTGGACATATATAATTACGAAAAGTTTGTGTTGAAGTGGTCCACCACTTCTAAGAAAACTCTACATCTGCTCTTTTTAGTTTTCTCAAGCATTGAAGCCATGGACAGCGTATAGACAATAGACTGGGACGAAGGACCATAGACAGTAGACGACGATGGCTTCTAGGATAACACCGCTAGCGGATCTGGACCAGCTCAATTATATTCCGATTTGTGTTTACACTTCGGTATTAAAATATATTTTCTACTTTACAATTTATCCACGCGTTCCTCTCTTCATACATCTAATAACTCCAACAGTTTGCCTCTATGTTCACCGTTGCACCGTCTGTACAAGGTGTGATCCTAAAAAAAGCTATGAGACTTCAATTTCATTGAGACTTCGAGGACTAAGAAAACTAAACTCTAGAGAAGATGGAGTTTTGCTAGAAGTGAGAATCACTTCAACGAATTCAAAAGAATATATAAACCAAGACTAATAAGAAGAAGGGATCCTGTCAATATTAGGAGATCCACCAACACCTTCAATCTCCGTATCAACGTATAATTCTCAGTTTGGCGTGAAACTTGTGACCATAGTTTTCCTACGAATCTCTGGCCGGTTCATCGCAAATTAGCAACCAGCAAAACAAGGAAGGTGATGTCTTGACACGGAGCAAGTTGGCCGCGGCATAAATCACAATGAAACGCACGGCTCATTATACTTGCAGGCACTCGTGTAATTGCTACGGGCGTGTCCACGCGTATTTACTCGCACAGATCCGACGTTTCGACGCTCGCCAACTCGCGCGACCGACTTGTCTGCGCGAGTTGTCTGTCTTTTTCTCCCCAGACAACGACGTCGTGTCCAATTCAGTGGTTTTCGTAGAGCGGAAATACCCGGCCGGATATAGGCGTGACGCGTACCCTGGCCTTAAATACAGCCCCGAACTACACCTATTTATTTGTAGTAATTGTACTCGCCACGACGACCATACTGTTCCTAAGTATCTGTTAAGATCATCAACAATCGTTGAACAGAGTTTGAGGCGTTCAATATTAAAATTGTTCAATATTAGGAGGATGTTTGCATGTAGCATAGTGAGTGCCTCGTAGCTTGACGCATACTTTTAATACTTTTAAATATGCCATTTACGACTGTGGAATTTAGTAAGATTTTTTTTTATTCTTATTTAATTTGTTCTTTACAATTTGTCCAGCTGCACATTTGGTACATTTTTCTAACTTAATTGCTAGATAACATGTGCATGGCTACCCCCAGCGGGATATCATCTTCGAAGCTGAAAACATTCTCCGAAAAGTCGATGTTGCCCTCTACTCGGAGGTCTTTACATTAAGAGTCTTTACATAGTTTCTCAGTATTTCAGTATATCTATATGGTATCTCAGGCATCTCATTATGCATTGTATAAATAAGATTATTACAATAATTTTTCGCATACAAATTTTCTAGATTCAGAAATAAGTGAAAGATAGTTTTTGTTCTTAACGTTTCTTCCAAATTATCGGGAATTCCTCGTGTATGAAACAAGAGTGGCTGCGAAAAGCCTCATTTTTCAATGACGCGTCTTTTATCGCGTACTATATATATTTTATTTTCATAGCATCAAATTGCTGTAGTCGTATGAAAGGATTACTAAAAAAAATGGTACGGAATTTAATATACTCGGACGTAATTAATTAGTACGTAAATACCAATTAATACAATTTCACAATAAATATTGGGTTATTCGAAAAGTTTCTTTCCTTTTATGAGGAAATAATAGACGCATAATGTTTTTTGTTTTATATTATTTTGTCAAATTACGTACGATCGATTTTCTTTTGTTGAGATAAACACCGTGACATTTCACAGACTCGGTTTCACCTTTGTATGAGGGTGCACTGTCGTAAAAAACACGTTTGCGAAAGAAAGACACTTTCCGGACAACCTAATACGACGGTGTGCAAATACTTTTTGTAGCCTCGTAGATATCATTCTCCTGTCAAACTACGAGTATGTAAGTCTTCCCAGCCGGTTTTTCGATTTCTTAGGATAAAATAAAAAATACACTTGTGGTAACAGTATCCCAAAATATTCGCTGTACATTCATTCTCTGATCCACATGAATTGAGTCGCATCCAGCTTTACGCTTTTTCAGCATCTTTCGTCTTTCTAATGTTTTTGAATTACTTTTACTACCGAATAAACTAAACGTAATATAAAATCCTGTATCCTGCAGGCATCTAATCTATTAGGTTGTTTCTTTCGTTTTATGAGGAAATAATAGACGCACAATGTTTTTTGTTTTATATTATTCTGTTTTGTGGAGACAAACACCGCGATATTTCACAGACTTGGTTTCACCTTTGTACGAAGATGCGCGGTTGTAAAAGACACGTTTGCGAAAGAAAGACACTTTCCGGACAACCTGATATTTCTTTAGTGAGGGTTGGTAAGATACAACAGGAAACGGAGACGCTACTGCATATTTGGTATGATTTGAAAAAAAGACAAAAATTGACCTTTTTTATTCATAAATCCAGCAATTACTTGAAACGACCCAAAGGCAAAAATATAATTATTTATACAATGAGACAGTGATTCCGATGTTGCTTGGATTTCTTTAGTCTAATTAGCCCAAACGTAAATAAAACTTACGATCATGGCTTCTGTTGCGGTTTTCACTAACGATATTTACGATCCTGTGGAGAAATAGAGCACCAGGACGAAATGCAAACACAAGAGGGTGAAACGAATCCTCGAGCTACCTGCGGTGAAAACTGACCCGGCATCGAGGTTTGCGTTCATACAAATTACTCTCTGAAGTAACTGCTATTAATTTTTCATTCACAAACTTTCTAACTGTTTGAAATCGATCCAATTGTTCAATCCATATACAATATGAATTCTGAAATATATCTGTTCTTGTTTATAGTAGATAAAATTTTATTTTTATGAACACATTAGTGAACAAAGAGTTTATATATTGTAACTAGAATTATATCTAATAATTCACTAATTTTCCCCAATACGTATTGCCTTTCATTCACATAATAGAATTTGAAGAGCTTGCTGCAATAAACGCTAACGAATGCCACTAAATATCCAATTATAATCAGATCAAATCACTTTTTGTAATGTGCTACATTCATAGTCAGTTAACATTCATAGTAATAAACGTAGACCATAAAACTCTTCAGTATAAAACCTATACTTTAGTTTTTCTTTTCTAACTACAATTTAAATGTGACGTGTTCTCAGTGCTACAGGTCCTTCAATACACGTCGAAGTAAGCATTAACTAAAATTTCGTTTCTATAAACAGAATTCAGAGAAATGCAGTGTTGTTTCGATGGTTCCTAATAAATTAGGGTCAAGTTACGTTCATCCTGCAGGTTTGCTACCCTCATGAAACTGAAACTAGTGGGATCAGTTACAAAACAATGGAAGGTGAATTGTATCCGGGGCAAATTGCCCACTGAGAAAGAAGAACGGCCACCCGCAGTCTCTTACACCGAAGTTCCACAATTTTCACGCTTTTCCTTCATTCTTTCGCTTCCTCTTTCATCTTGTGCAAATGAAGCGTCACGAGGGTTAAATGGTGGTCAGAGTTTAACCGATACTCTGTCCATTGGATTCGTTATGGATCGTTACTCAATGTTCACGAGAGACAAGTGGACTTTCGAGGCTTGAATTTCTTAAAACTTAACACACTGGCTGCTATTGACGCATACGTTGGTCGATGTAAGTATTTTCTGCTTGCAGAGCGAAAGCTGGATCAATTCTGACCGATATAGGTTTCTCATATTTATAATTAAACTGCGGATTTTTATACAAATTCATGGTTTTGCGAATATTATTAAAGAAATGAAATCTAATCAGAGGCTTGTCTTGTTCGTTGAATATTGCAATGAGTGCTATACTTTGGATATTTTCTTTATTTTTCTGTATTATATGCATTATGTGCATTTTCGTTGTTTTAAATTTGCTGCTTGAAATAAATGCACAAACGCAGATGTTTAGACTGCGGAGTCTACTTATCTATCTATTTGACTACTTGATTTCGATTTGATTTTTTAAGTAAATTTATTTTTTAGAAAATCCTAATACGTAAATATAGATTCTATGAAAAATTATATAACAATTTTATTCCATTATAGCGGCACGTGAGCTAGAGGACAATTCAAATCATGTTATTTTGCCTCGAGTAGCAATATCGTTAGCATACACACAATGTATTAATAAATAAACTCCGAGCAAAACAAGGTGCAACCATCGAACGAAGACGAATTGGAATTTTCCGACTCTCCCTCGACCAGTATAAATAAACGGACGCAACCGAAAAGAGTACAGTTATCAAGCAGTTATCAGTTAGTCGCGCGAATCAATACCACTGTCACATGTCATTATACGCTGTCTTAACGAATCCGTTAGTACGAGCGTTTTTCTGTACTTATTTATTTAACATTTTAAATATATTTGACGGTTTCAACAACGAGCAATCACGGTCAACCATGCACCATACAAGTCCTCTACACCATCATAAAAGTAAATGTATGGGGGTTGGTAAGGAGCAGGGGGTTTAAAAGTATTTTGAGTCAAGTCTTCGATATATCAAAATAAAAAATTCGACACTTCCAGTCTTCGCTGGCTGAGGGTTTAGGCTTAAGTAACACTACTGACTCAATTATTCAATTTGTATTTCGATAGCAGCGAATATGTAATGTGTTACAGGCACCGGGTCGATTTGTTATGCAATTTGTTCTGCGTATTTTTATTCGAAGGTACCTAAAGATTATTACAAAGTTGTACTGATTAGGAATTTCGAAATCGTATTTCCACGCCTTAGCTATGTAAAGAGTCGCTGTTTTCTATTAAATTCCTGTGCTACGGGAAACATAGAAATATTTCAATCAGAAATATTTCATAACGTGGAGAATCTACAGCGCATAGCTTTGCTAATTCAATAGGATAGAAATAACGCAATCTACGATATTGATTTTAATAAATATCTGAGATTCTATTCAACATTTACATTTCTTCTTCACATTATTTACATATCATTTATTGTTATTTTAATAGAAAATTACAATTTAACAATTTTACGTCATTAAACAGAAAAATAACACGTTGACTAAGTAACGGATTTTATATATCTTGCATGCAGCGTTAAAGCATCGTTGCTTTCTTCAGTGCGACATACATATTACACATTAGACAGATTATGTTACATCTAGTATTAAGAAAAAATATATATGAACATATCTATAAGATGATAAGAGTACAAGGCTTAGAATAAGAAGGAATATCTATTAAAGAATAAAACTGTGTAGAGGTCTATGTGTCGAGGATGGTTGGTCGGTGAGGTTTAATGGACGAGATTGCTCGTAATTGAAAACGTGGAATATATTTAAAACGATAAACTAGTACACAGATAATGTTCGCAAAGACGCTTGTACTAACCGATTCGCTAAAACAGTGTATAAGTCGTAAAATAGGATCGTTAGTGACTCGTTAATTAGATCGCTGATAATTCGTTGATAACTGGTTGATAACTGATCGACAACTGACTGTAACTCATTTCCTTGCGATCCTTGCTTATTTATACTGGTCGGAGAAGAGTAGAAAATTCAAATTCGTTCGATGGTTGCACGTAGCGGCGACATTGTTTTGCTCGGAGTTTATTTATTCTTACATTACGTGTATCTTGATACGATCTTGATACTTCGAGGCAAAACAACAACATTATTTGTATTGTGCTGTAACTCATGTGTCCCTACAACTGTGTAAATATTTTATGCTGTAATTCATTCTTTAGATTTTTATTGTAATATTAGAAATATTATAAATTGTAAATGTACGTGGTTAAACACTTTAGGAATCCTGGCGTTATCAGTCATCAGTAATGCCCGTGCTCTAATAGGCATCGATATAATAAAATGTTGTTCTTAGTTTTTTAAAATTCTGATTTTATCTTAATTTAGGCTACCTACATTTCATTTAGTTGATTAGGAACGAACTTCTAAAATGTTGATGAACATTCAGAAACTCTGCTGTTATTACAATCACAAAGCTTTATCCTTAGTGTTCCAGCCTTACACTAATCTTCTGTACTTCCCATTTTATTTTCGTTATGAACGGTTTTCTTAGGCGTTAACATTAGATTTATTAAATTTTATTCTTATTGTCAGTCCTCCAATCTTATTCTACTCTTCCTCATTTTTCATTTCGCTATGATTGGAAACAAATTTCCAAACCCTCGGGAAGTATCTAGGCTTGGCAACCAAGTGATTGTGGAATTCGTCAGTAGGTGGTCTTAGCACATTCTTTTGTATTATCGACGTGTTCAAAGCACCTAACTTATGTTGTTTTCTTATTCTTTGGACTTTCATCTTTAATTTAGTAAAAAAATTCTATCGATTAGTTATTTAGTTTCGGTCTTATCCCAATTTAAAAATGGAAGAACAGGTTTTATTGTATTATTTCCAAAAACGCAAGAACGTATCGCAAGCACACAAGAAGTTACGTGCCGTATGTGAAATTGAAGCCTTGAAAGAAAGGCGGTGTCAAAATTGGTTTGCCAAATTTCGTTCTGCTGAATTTTCACTGAAAAATGCCCAACGATCTGTCCAGTTGAAGTCGACGAGACTCATATCAAGGCCGTTATCGATTCAGATCGTCGTAGCACAGCGCGTGAGATTGCAGAGAAGCTCAATGTATCGCATACGTGCATTGAAAAACAATTAAAGCAGCTTGGCTATGTCAAGAAACTCGATTTATGGGTCTCTCATCAGCTTAAGGAAATTCATTTGACACATTAGCATCTGCGATTCGCTTCTGAAGCGCAACGAAATTGATCCATTTCTGAAACGACTGATTACTGGCGACCAAAAGTGGATAGTTTATAACAAGGTTAATGGTAAAAGATCGTGGCTGATGCAAGATGAACCAGCCCAGTCGATACCAAAAGCTGAGATTCTCCAACAAAAGATTATGCTGTCAGTTTGGTGGGATTCTAAAGGAATTCTGTACTTTGAACCTTTACCAAGAAACCAAACGATTGATTCAAACGTGTACGTCGAACAACTCGCCAAACTGAGCGATGCAGTTGAAGAAAAGCGGCCAGAATTGGCAAATGGTAAGGGTGTTGTTTTCCAGCATTATAATGCAAAGCCCCACACATCTTTGGTCACTCGCCAAAAATTATTGGAACTTGGGTTGGGACGTGTTGTCACATCCACCATAGAGCCCAGACCTCGCGCCTTCAGATTACCATTTATTTCGTTCCATGCAGAAATGCTTAAATGGTAAAATTTTTGATGACGCGAATGATGTAAAATCACATTTAATTCAGTTTTTCGCTGGCAAAAGTCAGAAGTTTTATGAACATGGAGTTATGACACTGTCTGAAAAATGGCAAAAGGTCATCGACAAAAACGAACAATAATTGAATAAAGTTATATTTCTAAGCAAAAATTTTCAATTTTCGTTTAGTTTCCAAGTAATCAGAATTATAAAACATTATCCCTATTATCTTTCACCTGTATCCCATCTATTTAATCAAGAACCAATTCACAAAACTTGGCCGGGCATTCACAAACACTTATCCACTCATGTGTCACCGGATAGCAAGTCTGCAAGACCCGAACAGGCGGAAACACTGCCACGAATCGGTTTCTCGGGACATTCCGCGAGTGTCACGACACCCGTAGAAAAATCAGAAATTACGAGGTTATCCGATGCGCGGAATGGTACTGAGAACCCACACATGCCAGGGCGACAGGGCCTCGTGCACCGCACCCACACGGACGCTCGTGCGGCCCGCGACGAGCACCCACACCAAAGTACGGGGCGCGCGAGTTCACATGCTGGTTTCCACACGCATAATCACCTGTCTCGTCCATCATAAGCAGCGTACCTGGCCAGATGTAATGCGCCGCGGGCCCACGCAAAACCCGTCCGACATCGCAACGTTTCAACACACGCCCACGATCGGTCGGCTCGCTTTCAAAATGTCGTAAGTCAAATTGCCCCGGCCGCGCACCGTTTCATCATCCGGATCCGGGCCATGGCTCGTGTACGAGCTTGCGTATATATGCAACGAACGATGAGTTTGTCGTGTCGATCGATGCGCGTTTTCGATGAAAAATGGTACCTTCCAGGCGAGATTGGTGTTGATGTTACCGTTGTTGGCCAGGTTTTCGGCGCTGAAGATTTGGCACGGGAGATAGGGTGCAGTGGAGGGAATCGCAGGGTAGTTTGATTAATTTGACGACAATGTCAGAGAAATTAGAAAATTAGCAACAGAGTGTATTCCAGCGAGCTTCTTATGTTCCCACCTGCGATCTTTTTTCGTCTTATCGATAATTAGTCTTATCACTAATTATTACATCCGATGGGGAAATGATCAGAACATAGGAAGCAGAGCCACGTTTGAGTTAAAAGTACGAAATTGTTATGATTTCAGTTTTGAACGTAATTGTGTTCGATATCTTAGACACGTTTGAGAATATTTTTTAATACAATTTTAAAATATAATGTTGTATACGTAGAATAGTAATATTTATGCAATATAATTAGAAATATATACAAAAATATATACAATTTTTCAGTTTTATTTAGATAAGGCAGCGTCTGAATCACGTTACTACGTGTACTAAGCTACCTGAGGTGGAAAATTAGCTTACTTATTTTCGTGTTTTTACCTGAGATCGCCCCTTTACTATAAAGAAATTTATCACTTCGTTATTTCGTACAGCAAGCGTTCGTTTTATCGTTTTTAGTTGAGACTTCCAGGAGTATATTTCGCAGGGATGTATTCAAAGAAAGAGTGAGTTTGAGAAAATGGAAACTAGAAGCTTCGATAAAATATATTTGCAGAGTATGATAAAGGTGGATCATTGGTTTAAAACTTACAAGCAACGATCAAAATTTGCATGCATTTTGTTTTATAATTTACGCGATAAGTGCCGCGATGGTGATAAAAGAAATGGAAGTAGATACCTCTGTAAGAAGAAATTTACGACAAAATCAATAGCAATGTATCGAAGCTAGCGATAGTTGCAACGGAATCATAAACGCGGAAGTGAATTACAAAAAGGAAGAGAAAAGGAATTCGTTGATTCGCTAGACGATCTTCTTGATATCGTTCGTAACGATGATAAAAATTGATGAAGATAATCTTTTTCTTTTAAACGAAAGGTAAAAGTGGAGAATAGGATGAATGGAAATTGAATGAAAAAGGAGCACCGAATAGCAATTCTGCAAGAAGTGGAAGATCTTTGCAAACGACGCAAAGGAGAAAACACAAAGTATTAATTTTTAAATTTGATATATATTTTTATTTCTGAATTTGTTTTAATATATTTATAGATTACAAATTAATTTTTTTCGTATATTGCAAAATAGACACAATTTTAATCAACTTCATCTACCGGCGAACTAGAAAATTCCGAAATCGAAGATTTTCTCGGAGATGAGCATGTTTTTCTTAACAAATTAGGGCCGAGTAATCCAGAAAAGTCAAAGGAAAACAGCAAATAATTAATGTGAAGCTCGTCGTCACTTTACAAAAGCAGAACGCGTAAAATGCGCTAAAAACGGTAACCGTTAATTGGAACAGGAAAATGTGATAATATTTAACTGGGAAAACTGCATATTTTTATTACCTACGAAGATAACGAAAGCATTTCGGAGTTCCTGTAACAATAAAACGTAGTGACGAGGCACAAACGATAGCTATTAGAGACGTAGGAATTAAGAAATAAATTATAAGCGATTTGCTGGATACAACGTTCACAAATATAAGACAATTTCAAGGTGCTCATTTTTACATACATATTTAAATGGGATTAATATTTTCATGTACTTTGTTTGTTATCTGAATATTTTTGTAATGTTAAATTTCATCCTTAGGTATTTTGTTCGTCGCTTATTATTATTACGAAAAAGTTTATGTACTAAATAAATAATATTTATGTTCAACTTTCTAGAATAGAATACGAAAGAAAACAATAAATTGAATAACATCATTATAAACAGATAGATAGATAAATATATTTTTATAATTGCATTTTCTTTTTTATTTCATTCCAGGATGATTTTGATTGCCACTAGTATTGGTATATTTATAGCGTTTTCATGTAAAATACAATTGTAATTCAAAGAGATGGATCACGTGGTGACAGTATCTTCTACGAATCGATTTCTACGCCAACGAGATCGATTCTTACTGGTTGTCACAGCGTCAAACGAGTTGGATCAGCTTCTTCGATTAGACTTCTCTAGATCCTCGCCGTTTTCAAGTTCATTAAAAAGAGACAACTTGCTGCAGTTTGCAATAAAGAATATCCCGTGAAAATGAAGCGGTAGAAGAGTAGCCATCTAGCATAGGACGTTTCAGAAGTAAGCAGTCGACTTCTTCGACAACTTAATCGATGCATGCAATCAGCTGCTAACCGGAAAACTCAACTTGTATATGCACGTACTCTTCCATCGAAGCAAATACATAAAATACGCGAAAAATAAGCGAACTCGAATATTTCCACAGATTTCACGATGACTGTGATAAGCAACTGAGTTGTTGCTGGAACGAGACTTTCGCAATTAATTTTTCATCCATAGAACGGAGGAAGCATTTCGTTAAAATCGTCTTCTCGACGGGAAATTTATCTTCGTTCGGTTGGCTCGCGATGAATCCTCGCGTACACAATGGCCACGGCTCGACGATCGATTCGAGTTTCGATTTAGCTTGGCGCACCTGCGAACGAAAGAACGCGATGGAAATCACGCATGGATCCATCGCGGATCGTTAATGTCCGGCTGTCAAGCTGTCGCACGAGTCGCCTACGTCTTCCTTCGAAAGTTGAAACGTCGACTGACCGGCCGATTATCCCGTCGAAATTTGAAATCCCTGAACCGAGAGGTGCGTACAGATCCTCTCTCTCTCCCTCTCTTTCTCTGGACATGTTCACGTGAAAGCGGAAAGCGGAAGTCACGGTGAATCGATTTCGTGGCAATATCCTTTTAGGACGAGAGAAAGAAGTTTAATTTAATCGCGAAGCGAAGTAATTTTAAAATTGTTGCGTTGATCGATGGTGTATGATAATGCGGCGTGTACAAGTAAACGTAGAAAAACATAAAAAGTACGTGTCGTCGTGTAAATTATCGTTTGAAAGATAAATTTCCACGAATGATAGCTCTTTTAAAGAAGTTTCAGCTCGTTAGTAGCGACAAGAGAAGATATGCGTTAAATAATTGCAAGCAATTACAGCTACATATGTATAATAAGCGTAATTTAAAAACAAGGTGAACGGCTATCAACGTGGAATGAGATTGGAAAAAAAGGGAATGAAGGTGACCAATTAGTCCAAGATCGATCCAGCGGTATAGTGGAGAAGCAATTTGAAAAATTTGAATGGCAGGTGACGATTGGACCGATGGTTCTGCTGTGCTCGTTACGCATGGCCTAATGTGGAACAAGACAAGGAGGAGGGAATGGGATCGGTTCTTATACATAGCCTCAAGGAACGGGCACGTACGGCCGCCATTTTTGGTCGTTTCGTTAATTAATCCCGAGTGCCTAGCGTGAAAGCCATTACTTTTTGTCTCAGCCCGAGCAGACACGGCTAATTTCATCGCAAACTGGACTCTCAGAAAGCACGCTGGTCATCTACACGCGAACCCTTTTATCTCTCTCTGCTTCTCTCCCCTCTACGCTTATCCGCCACTGGTCGTCCGCCTCTAACGGGCATAGTGCACGCTCCTTTTTGCCAACGAAATTCCACGTCCAGGTGAAAAAGGAATCCTAACCGAATTTTTTGCAACGGCTCCCATTCGTCCCACGGGACCAACGATTCGTCCGCTTGGATCTGCTTTCTCTTCCGATGCACGCTCTTGAAATATTAATTTTTTGCACCGGTTTTGGCGCATCGTTAGAATTACCGGCGGTTAAGTGGCTTTGACTTCTGACACAAGAAACGGAAATGTTTCTTGTTGATCGTCCTCGATCGTGTATTAAAAATCGTAACGAGTGGCACAATGGAGAGAAAAAACATTATGATTTGTGTAAACGATAAAGGTGAAGATCGTGGTTCACCTTGCGGGGAGATCGCAAGAGTGTAATTAATGTGGAATTAGATGTGTTATACATTTCATAAAGGGATCTAGATCGTGTGAGCGATTACGATACGAACGAGGATACAGCGTTGTCTAATAATGCTTCACTAACAGCAACAAACCTTAACTCTCAATAGGATCTACGTCGCTTCCTCCGTTAAATTACTCTACATATATTCATTATTCCAACGCCATTAATACATCTTGTGGAGAAGCTACTTACTTGCAGAAGACACACGGACATTAGCTCTCATCAACGGATCCCATAATTAGCCTTCCATTAGGACGTTCAAGATTCAAGTGATAAAAAATTAACAAACAAAGAAAGAAATTTGCAAGAACGAACACCGAATCTATATATCAAACGCGCCCAACCTGTTAAATGTGTTTCTTCCGAATCTTGATGCATCTTTTAACATCCGTCAAACACATTCATAGGAAATATCCTTGTTACATAAACCGCAGATGCTAAAATTATATTTACTACGATAATTTAGCTAGAAACGATACGGACATAAATTCATTTCTCGTAAAAATCAGATCCATCTTTCTGAATTACTGTAATTGTAAGTATACAACCAATAAAAAGTTTCAACTCGTTTTTCTAATTGTACTGTAGCAAGTACCCTGCTAATTTTATTTTCAATCCGACACTAATGATACGGATATCAATGATATAATTTTCTTGATTTTTCTTTTAAACTTCTTGAATCGACGCAACACCGTAGTGACTCGAATTTTAAATACTTTATGAGATCCTATTTGTTGAACGAAAAACGATACATCGTGACGAATCGAGCATTTTTTTCAATTTTCCACTGATCGGTGGTCGATCGGTTTTTCTCGTTTCCATTCGAGAGACGCTAAAAAACGTTCGTCAAGGTGGATGTAGCGAACAGCAAATAAGGCGTGGTGGAGACGCGCGCGAGCGAAGCGATTATTCGACTCATGCGGGCTGCCGCAAAATTGAGAGTTAACGAACCTCGACGAACCCGCTGACACTCGGCGAGTTGCGCAATCGCGTCCGTGGCACAGGTTAAATCCGCGCGCGATGCCGCTGACACACGCGCGCACACGCCAGAGGATGAGGCCACGATCCGTGAAACGCTCGTCGTGGCTGACTCGAAAAGTTGACAGGCAATTTATTCGAACGAGCGTGCCAGACGAGTTTCCGTGGCATGTCGCTTTTCTAATTGCCTGCTTAACCGTTTAACGGTTTGTTTGCGCGACGACCTGCCAGAGGATCGTTTGAATCGTTTCTTTACGTTTCATTCGATTCTATTTTTTTTCTTTTTTTTATGTTAACTACGTAAGATGACAGTGAAATTAGTGATTCTAATTTCATAGTGTATTCTATTCTTTCTAAGTATAACGAATGTTCATATGTATAAACATGTACTCAGCACCTGCAATCTTCCTGTACCGGTGAACTAATATTATTGAGGGAATTGTACAAGTTGAAAATGAACATTATAAATGAACATTCTTCAACGATAATGGCAAAGTTGATATGCAGAATGTTAAAAAGTTATTTTAAGAATTTTAGAAATATGTTATTGATGGAACTCTACAAGTTATCGCTTGAAAGTCAACATTATAAATGAACATTCTTCAACGATAATGGCAAAGTTGATATGCAGAATGTTAAAAAGTTATTTTAAGAAT